>VZZY01015722.1:0-60287 GCA_013400335.1 Eurystomus gularis
TGAGGACCAGGGCTTGTGAACATAATTCATAGCATTTAAACAATTGTGGTGTTCCACTGATTTGCAAAGCTATATCCCAGTCCTGAAATGTAAAATTCTTCTCTTTGTATCAGAAGCAGGCTGCAAGTATGTTTTTTATTTCTGGACTATGTAGCATAGCAGCTACATACTACTTCCTAAATTATTAAACGGAGAAAATTAAGGCAAATGCTAAACCCGTGGCACTATAGATGTGTTCTGGATAGTCAGAATGAGTTGTAGAATGACTTGGGGAAGTTAATCCTGGCCAGACTCCATCAGGTATTTATGTCCTATGTGCCTAAATTTCCCCTGTTGTTTCAATTAAATGTTACCCTCACTTCCTCCTGGTAAAACATTACTGTGTAATATTGCTGTCCTAGAAAGGGCTACCATTATCCCAAGGGAAACTGCATTTCAGGAGCAAGCCCAGAAATCTTTGCATAGTCTATGAGAAGTTCTTCAGTATCCTTCTGGGTAGATGTTTCTATAAAAACACAAAGTACAACAGTATGTACTGCCATTACTCTGCTATTCATAAAAAGGAAAGGGAAAGTAGGTCGGTATGTGAAGGCCACAGGATTCTAGGAATATTCCCAAATGCAGCTTTCAGTTAACCCAAATGAGGCCACACTGTGTATCCCAACTGAGGTACTCCTTCTTGTCTGAAAGGATGGCAGACAGAATCACCTAAGAGATGCAGAGCACCAAAACTTTGATTTTGATTCATGTACCAAGTGAAAATGGAAGTAGATTTCCCAATAATCTTACTCACTCTAAGGCATTACAGTGGTTCTAGAGAAAATCTATGTTAATATGGATGTCTTTCCTTAAAATATATATAGACAGTACATACATCCATATACTGTAACACATAAAAGGCTGCTGAGGGATTGTTGGTTTTGTTTGGCTACTTCTTTTTCTTTTAACTGCTTACAACTAATAATGACCTCAGTGCTGGGTATTTCCTGGGGACTAATGACCAGCTGGGGTTAATGACCTGAAATGTAGCCACAGGCCATCAACTCATCCTGGCCAGCCATTAATCCTATGGAGCTACCAGTGCCTCTACTGTTACTGCTTAATTTAATCTCTCTAAGTTTCATGTAGCTTTAAAAACCTTGCTGCAGCCACTGAGTAGCTCTGTGTTTTATTAGCCCTGCATTTCTACTGCTGAGCACGAGTTGTTTTCCTAGCTGATCAACTCTAAACACTGAATAGACTTTATTAAAAGTTGGTTATCAAGCTGCTGAGCATCTCCAGACATCTAAATATTTTATGTGGGTTTGCTTTGAGTGGCCCTGAGCAATTAATACATTGTTTCATTAGGAGGGTTTTTACTAACCACTAAGTGACTCTAAACACCTAATATATTTCACAAGAAGTTTGTATTCCAGCCATTGAGCAGCTTTAAACACTAAATTGGCGTCATACATTTAAAAAAGAAATCACTCAGTGTTATACATTTCTCACAAGTAATTTCCTGTCTCTACCCTTCTAAACATTATTCTTTTATTTTATGGGTTGTTTTTTTCAGCTGATACATTCCTATTTAGCTTGCTGGACTTCCAGTACTTTTCGTTGAAAAACTCAGAGCTTCACTGGAATTGGCTTTGCTTCATTTCCTTCGTCTAACACAAAGAAAAGAAGAGCCACAGGGGGCAACACGAACCCTGGTTCCCTTCCTGCACTAAATTAAGGGATTAGAAAATATTCATGTTGTTCTGACCAAGATAATAATTCAGGCTTTAGCCTTAAAAATAACCTGTGGTGTATCCCTGTGTACACAACCACCAACAGCATGACAATCAAAATGACAGTGATTCAGTAGGTACTCTTAATCATCGTTACAGATCTCCAGCCCAGCGCTGTCAATGGGAAATTCATACTGCTGCAGCAAATACCAAGATTAGCTAAGATCTGCTCACTCAGGCTGAGGACTTGATCTGCTAACATGTCAGGAGATAGGTCTCCACCCTGCAATTTGCTCGGTTCTCCAAGGTCTCCCATGCAGCACTTCAGCCACCAAGGGTTGTTAACACTCCTTTGAAGTCATGGGAGCAATATGCCCCATGGACACTGCTCCTGGATCTCGCTGCTCAACCTCTGCAGCTCCCTAGCAACAAGCACAGACAGGACCTTCCCGTCTCCCACACCAGGCAAAGTTCCCACCACTTTTGCTCATTTCAGCAAGAAGTAAAATCTCAGTGACAGGTCAGACTTACACAGTAAGGGTCAACAAGCCTGGTAGTCTAGCCAGTTCACAGTCTTCTGGGGAACTCACA
Source organism: Eurystomus gularis (assembly GCA_013400335.1). NCBI lineage: Eukaryota > Metazoa > Chordata > Aves > Coraciiformes > Coraciidae > Eurystomus > Eurystomus gularis. The sequence goes on from VZZY01015722.1 coordinate 2,304, forward strand.
TAAAAGGCAGCTCACTGTACAAAGCCCCATACACCACTCCAAGCCCAGCTCTCTGAGCATGTATCCACCTGCTTCACAGGCAGCTGGCTTGCTTGCACCCTTACTCCACACAGATAGGGCAATTTTTGCCTCTGGGTTCCTCTTCTGGTTACGGTCAAGTAAAGGGGGAAAGGACTCTGTCACAGTTGTCGACAACAGCTTCTATCAAGCTGAGGCTTTTACCAGACAGTTAGAACTGAGCATCTCCCTGTTTAAAAATCCTTGAGGAGTGTCATTCCTTTTAAACAGCGCTGGTGAGGACACCGTTGCTGACTGTTATTAAAGTGATGCAATACTTGCAAAAGAAGGAAATGAGGCAAGTTCTGCTTTAATAATATTGGTAAATTATTTTTATGGCAGCTAATTAAAGTGGGATTTTTTTCATGAAAAAAATACCAATGTAAATACAAAAAATGTTAAGGGCGATATTTATCCTGTGAAAATCACATTGCCATCTTCCTAAAATAATTTGAAAAACTTGTCCTAATACAGTATAGGCATGGATTCAGAAGACTGGAGCATTGATATGACAATGTAAACACCTCTTTTGTAATTATTATCTCATAGGTAATGTTTGTACAGCTCAGCCTGATTACACACACCACCTGTCTTCTAAAACAGTATGGAAACCTTCTCTCTAACCATATCAGTTGGATTAACTGAATTCAAAATAAAGATCATATTATTACCTTAGAAAATATTGGTCCAAGTTGATGGTCATGGTACAAAGTGTATCCAAACTAATTTAGACATAATTTACCAGGGTGGACCAGGAGAGCTTTTATTTGTTTAAGTCTCCTCAGGCATTCCTGATATTCAGCAATTCTGTACTGGCTCTGCAGCAAGAGTGGCAAGGCAATTATTACATTCAAATGACATCCAGTGCACTATATTTCAAATCGTAGCAATAAGATATTGCCTTATAATATTTGGATTGCTAGTTATGCACTAGCTTCAACTGCAATATCCATCTTTGTGCTGGTACACTTGGGCATAAGTTAAGAAATGAGTTGGTATGTGAGGGATGAGTGGAGATTATAGTATATGAGTGGAGATTATTAGTTGAATGACTTCAGTGCTTTCAGTGCTGTGCACAAAAAAAATCTGACTTTGGATGCTCTGGCTTTGGAACACTTGTAACTCAGACTGATATCATTTGTGTATCTGAGTTTGTGTATGTGTGTGTGGGCATGCATGCAAGAACAGACGTGCATGTTTTACTTTTAAATCTTCTATCACTATTATTTTCCTGAAGTTCTGTTAAAATTACCTAGTTCCCAGGCATCAGCTCTGGGACCGCAGACTGTTATTTTTGGACCAAGACTATTCTGGGCTATTCCTCATGAGAGGGTTTTTTTCCTTTCCAGGCACTGAAAACCCTCATATTTTAAGGTTGGATCATGATTTTTCTTTGGCATGCGTATTTTATTTTGCATACACATATGGTTTTCGTGCAGTTAATATTTTAAGTATAGAAAGCCTAAAATAAACACAACAAAAAGCAAAATCCAAGTTAAGACCTTTAAAAATAAAGGGTATAATGGAAATATCAAGTGACCCTCAACTCTGTAAATACAGAAGCATAACTGTGTTGACTTTGGGTTAGGTTCAGTTCAGAGAGGATGAATGCAATATTTATTTCAGCATGAATTGCAAGCATTGGAGCTACTGCCAGTTATGAGTGAAGGCAGTCCTATGATAATCAAAATCATAATGAAAGAATATACTGTCATGAGAGAGATACATTATTCTTCTATTGAAAAGGAAGTCTGTCTCTTTTCTATTACTGTGATTAATGCTCCTGATTTTTATGTATTTAACTCTCCCAGTGTTATAATTCTTCGACCCTTATAACAAAGACTGTTTTTTTTCAACAGTATCTGATAAAATATCTTTTACTGATGCAATCTTATATGTTGGCTTTTAGCAGAGGTTTCTGTATTGCATTTCTGAAGTAGGCTAAAAGTCCCTTCGAATGTGTGCATCCTAACAAATCAACAATAAAAATTCCCACTATGTTGCAATTTCTGGGGAAAACTATACATTTCACAAGTTCCTTGTGTCTGATGGCATTACATTTACTTAACAGGACAACAGTAGCACAGGTAAAATATATAAATAGCTCAGATTTGACTGGTAACTAAATTACAGAATGGCACTAGACGAAGACAATATACCTCATTTGGCACAATCCAGACAATCTCATTGAAAACACTTGTTTTGAAAGCAGTTGTGTCTGCCCAGGCTAAAAAACCATTTGCCATCAGTAGACTGGCACACCTCTGTATGACGTCTTTATCTGTAATATTTATTATTTAATAAAAAGCAGTTCTTTATTTGTGAGCTCTTAAGAAAAAGTTCACAATCAGAAAGCTAAGGTTTACCTTTCTACTGCTTTCATGTCCAAGGTACTCATTCCCATCTGTAACATCCTCCTTGATAAGACTGGGCATTTTAGGGGACACACTGATCACTACATGCCAAACTAGTATTTTAGAGGGGTATTCAGGTAAAAAGGAGTCACAGTTTCCTGGGAAATATTTTGAATTAACAATTCTGAATTTTCACCTCTGTAATTCCCAAGCCTTGCTTGAAGCATTGAAGGAGTCAAAAAAGATTAAGTTTGTATCTAACTATAGCTACAACTGTGAAATGGGGGGCACGAATACAGACGTATCATCTCTAGTACATCGAGGTATATGATTAACAAGAGCACAGGCGATACCTCAGTGTTGCTTTGAAAACTGTTAATATACCATTATTAATTCCTGAGCCCAGGAAACTCTCATAAATGTGCAAGCAATCAAGAGTACATTCTGGTAAGCCTGTAGGTGTTAGAAACTGCACTGTTATTTGTAATCTGATCATTGTTGTCTAAAATCCACTCTGCCATAGTAAAAGTTACTGATCCAAATGCAAAAGCCACTGAGTTTGCTTCCCATGTGGAAACAGCAGGTGAACATGGCACTCCTTTTAATTCAATGAACCTAAGGTCATCAGTTCATGTGCAAACTAGAAAGACCGTCTGATGGCTTAATTTGAGCTTGCCATCCACATCACTGGTCTCTTAAACTAAGACTCATACATAGGTCACCCCTCTCCTACCACTCCCAAGATTTTCAGATATGTGACAAGCTGAACTTAGTACAATTCTAACAGTTCCCTTCTCATTTTTATTATGTCATTTTTAATTGACATATTAAACCTCAGAGCACTCTGTCACTAGCTATCATCATTTTTTTTTAATTGAAGAACAATTGGTTTTGCACTGTTGAAATGCTCTCATAATAAAAAAGGTCAAGATTAGAATCCATGGATTTTTCCCCAGAAATATCTTAGATTGTGATAAGCCCTATAATTTCCTATACTTCAGTTTCCCCACAACCTGTTGTTCTTTTCCAGACCTCCATTTAACAAGTCCTCTCCCTCTGTGAAGAACTAAAAGTATCCTTTGTAACAGACTCCATAAAACTTTCCATGAAGAATACAGGCTAGAGAGGGAATTTAGAGAAGGCATCAGGAATATGATCAGCATGTGGAGGACTAGAATTTTTATACCTGTTCTTTAAAATAGTTTTTCTAATTTAAAGCCAGCTTATTTTTATGAGCTTGAGGTCTAGCTAGTAATTAGCCTGCATTCAGTCCACAGAAAACATAAAATAACAAGGTCTGGAGTAATGTAATGCCATATCAAAATGTGTAAAATATTCAGACAGTTTTATGCAACTCTTTCTCATAATTAATGTCCCAAGCTACTGGATATACTACAGCAGAGTAGCATTTTGACATCAAGGGTTAACAGCTGGTAATTCCTGAGAGACACTTATAGGCTGGATTTTCTATGAATGAGTTTTCTCTGTGAGATGGAAGAGAAAGGTGTTTTTAAGAAACAAAAGCCAAACTTAATTTTTTTTTTAAAGGAAATAAAGGAAGGATCAATGAGCATAGCAGTTTCTTTACTGATTCCTCCTCCTGTTGAAGCAGCTCCCCTTCTGCAGCTCCTGCTTCCTGACCCACGCCAGCGAACAGTGTGCAGAGGGCACTGTGTCTAACCAAGACCCGAAATTTCTGCAGTCAGCTCTTGCTTGATACTTGGGAAGTGCTATAATTTGGGACTGGGGTCTAAGTAGCACATCTGGTTTGATTTGCATCTGGAAGGAACAACAGTTCAGCCAAAATAGTTAAAGCTGTGTGATACAATCAAATCCAATACATCTGTGAGAGGAGATGTATTGAGTAATATGAAAGTGTCAATAATATTTGGCTAGGATAACTTTTAGGAAATGAGACAGCTAGTCAAGACAGCCTTGAAGTCTGAAGAAAAATCTGTGTGTACAGCAAGAAGGTTTCTTATATACATTTTAACAGAATCACAGAAGTGAATGTATGTGCCAAAGTGAAAAACCCAACCTTTGAGGAGTAAATGTAAAGATGCAAAAACAATAGCTGTTAAAACAAACAAACAAAAATTGCACAAATGGAATAAAAAGAGTACGAAGACCCATCAATTATATAATAAAATATTGTGTTGATCTGGCATGCAAATTTTTGCATAAGAACTTGCATGAGATGCTTTGGAATGTAAATCAGTGGTAGTCAATATTAAAATGTCTACCTTATCTTTGCTATATTCACCTTAAACTTCCTCTTCCTAGGTGATGCATTGAAGCTCTGCTATAAAGTAAGATTGTCAAAAATAGAGGTGCCAAAATTCTGTTAAGGTGCTACCATCTGTTACGATGATAGGACAAGGATACAGGAGAAGATATTAGAATGCATTTACAGAAATCACTCCTCTTAAAACTGAAAACTAAAGTTTTAGAAACTGAAGATGGAAATAATTAAAGGCAGACATGCTGTGAAGAGGTACTAAAAAGGTTATGTCCTTTACATTATCACAGACATGATCTAGCACAAATCCTTTCAAAATATATGTTTAATGCATAACAGTGAGAGAGAAGCTGAACAAGATGAAACAAACTAGAGTGAGTAAACGCGTAAGAGGCTTTTATCATCATAATCCCTTCTTACTAAGTATGTTAAAGATCCTTCAACACAGTTTTCTGTAGAACATCATTTATTCTTCCTGCTCCTCTGTAACAAATGGAAAATTTTTAATTCTTTCTGAAGCTTTTACCTTTTAGATTTATTATGATCAATTCAATATAATTGATTGAATGACACTATGTACTATGTTCTGTCCCTTTACCAACACCTCTTTAATAGAAACCCGTGCAATGTTTGTTTTACTTTAATAGCAGGATCCTGGATTATGTACATCTGCATGGTGACAGAACAGTCCAAAACAGAGTATCCAAGAAAGTCTGCAAAGTCACAGTTGTAGGGCGGTGACCAAATATGTTTATATTTGTAGCTTCTATTTGGTGTCTTATTGGAATCACATTTGGCTCTCACTATACTCTTTCTCGTGAGAATTTAGACATCACAGTTTGATTTGTTCACTATCTAAGCAAAAGAAAGCAAAGTATGGCTGAGAATGATGCTATAACATCAATGACTAGGATCTCTCAATGCTTTAATGTGATGCCCAGAAGAACTTGCTTCTGGGAACATAAGGCAGAGAAATAAAAAACATGAGTGATTAAAGCACATTTCCTCTTTGGAAAGTTATTATATAAACATGGAAGTGCTTTATCCAACAGATGTGCAAACTTCGTATCTTTTGAGTCATCATATCTGCTTATCTGATGAATATGATTTATTATATTTTATTCCCATGAAACTGTGCAATCTGGGATATATATACAAAGTTAGAAATAAGTTCATCCTCCCTTGCATACAACTAAAATAATTGTTAACTGAAGGATAATTCTGAAATATTCAGTACATACACCTTTTACATCCTAAGCATGTAAGCAGTCCCAGGGAAATCATTCAATAAGTGTATATTAAGCAGTGACTAGGGAAACATTCAAGTATCATAAAAGAGGTTACTGGTCTCAGTTGCAGTAGAGTCAGTCATAGTTCTGACTAAAGAACTTCTATTCTTAATAATCTTAGTATTTAATAGATTTAGCATTCTAACATGAGAAACATTTATACTGCAATTAGCAAAAAAGACAACAAAATAAACTGAATAAATCTAATTGGAAGGAAATAGAAGGGCAGTAAGTGCAAACATTCGCAATATCAATTTTCAGAGTACAAGCACACTTGGAGGTGACCAGGTTTCCAATAAGGCTATTTTCCTGTTCACTAACATCAGCATTTTTGACCTTCTCACTATTACATATATTGATGGATTGACTATTTTACATCCCCCTCACAAAGTACCAAAATTAGAAATGGAGGAGATTGGAAGTGGCCAACACACCAAATTGAAGACATTGAATAGGTCAAAGTCATAGACTTGGCTACAATCTTCTCTGGAATATACACAGAGGTAGTGGAGTCCATGTTTCATTTTTCTGCTAATCATAAAAATTCTGTGAAATGTCAGTCTATTAACACATTCCCACAGCAAAACTGAGTTGTAATAAAAAGGAATGAAGTAAAAATGCAATCCATACTTACAGAATTTACCATACACTTAAAAAGGAGTAATTAGTCTATCTATACATGAAACAACAAGAAAAAGCTATAAAAAACACAGTAGAGTGAAATAGATAATTTTCCTGTGCAATACCTTCCAAAGAGCTGTCAAATCCTTCAGACAGAAACCTCGTCTTATTGGGAATACTGAGCCCTTGGCTACTCATCCTAATTAAAATGTAATTAGGTAAGTGTAATTAGGTAATAATACCACTCAAAACACTTAGCCTGTTTTCCACAATTGAATCCACAGTTGAGCTCACTATGTCATAAAATTCTGAACTCAGATCTCATGGCACTAATTGCCTCTTCACCCCAATTTAATATGACATGTAGTCAAAAGCCTAGAGATGCAAGGAATATTTATGGTATGAACTATGAAACAGATCTGGGAAAGACATCCGTGACCATGTTGTAGATATGTGACAAAGGCAATGTAAATACTGGCTGCTACAAATAGTGTCTACTTCAGAGAAACAATTCTGCTGATATCAAGGACATATAATAACTAAGTCCTTGATGTAGGCTTCATCTCACATATTCTTAGCCATCTGAAAGGCAGATATTTGGTTTAGGTAGTCTTTTTTACTGCCTCTAGAGTCAATGGAAAGAGGGAGGAGACCAGACTATGATTCGTTGTAGTCACCGGATTCAATGTACTCACCAGAGTACAGTTTAAAACAATTGGGATGAACAGCTTTCTGTGGTTCCCTTTTCCTCAATGTGGACTACCAAGTAGAGTCAATGAAATAAATTTTGGCCATGCTTCTAAGGTCAGTAAAGTGAGATGAAACATGCCTCTGTGCAAAAAATATCTCCAGCTACTATCTCACCATCAGATTTCCATGTCAATAATTCCAAAGCAATAATTTGAAAATACTGGACAACCTAAATCAAACATCATGTGACATCTGTCATCTCATCAGAGTTTTGTGTTCTCTGAAGAGACCCTATAAAGTCCATCCCACAGCTGCTGAATTACCCCACCCTTCACAGACCAGTCACATCACTCTTAGTTTAGGTGCACTGTGATGTTTCTGGAGGAAACCACAGGGCTAAATGATCACGCATGTGCATACAGACACACACACATCAATACCTGCTTGCAAACATGTGCAGAAAAAATGTTCAAGCCCCTTGGGCTGGCCCCAGCCCATGGCCTGCCAGCTGAGCAGCTCCAGCTGTCACTGGCACCAACCACAATCTGGTACAAACTGAAAGAACTGCCATGAGCTCCGTGGTCAAAAATTCCTTCAGGGCAACCCGCTGCCTTTCCTATTTTCTCAGTCTGTACAACAATCAACGTTGGGAATGCCTAGAGGAAAGCAGCACCTTAATGAAAAACAGCCATTCCCATTTAATATATGTAAAACTAGGATGCTAGTGCCATTCAGACAGGCTACAAAGAGCTGCTTGGACAAATGAACTCATCTCCTAGCCAGAACAAATTTTATGTTTTGTCATCAAGCTTCTGTGAAGCCTTCAGAGCCTGTTGAATTTACTAGTAGTTGCCAGTTGCTAATCTACAGCTGGCAATGCAGGATCATGGCTTTCTTTTCCTGACTGTAAGTACTTTTTGCTCCCCCTTTATCATCTCACACACTCCAGCCTGCTTCTGTGAACCATTCAGAGGTTTGGCTCTTATTACCAACATTTATGAGGGATCAGCATCCACCTACCACAATTACCTCATAAGCTATGATGATAAATTGGCTCCTAAGGGAAAATGTGTATTAAAAAAAAAACACAACAGGACAACACATGCTTGTCTCAGAAAAAGTATCTTGCTCAGGATGTTGTAAAATCTGAGTAAATTACATAATGAGCTATTAGAGGAGAGTAAACAAATGCAAACATGGTTTTGCTTGTGTTTCCACAAGAACAATGCACAAAGATCAAGAGCTAGAACTGAAGATGGTTGTGTACAGATGAAAAAATATAGGTTTGTGATAACTTTTGAATAATCTAACAATAGAAGTTTATATCTTTGTACTTTATACGTTCCCCAAGAAGTTAAACAATATATGCACTTTAGCTGTCCTTAGTTTTTACCATTTAAGAATGCAATCATATTCAGAAATATGCTGATATTGAGCAAGCTGTTTGCTAATTAAATTTAGAAATTATTAGAAATACTTGACATTAAAAGATTTAAATTCATTTTTTGAATCCTAATGAGTGCATTTTTTAATCCAGTGTTGTGTGTACTTCTCTGGAGGATCTACTGAGGATAGAGTGCATTAAAAATGTAATTGCCTTTAAACCCTGGTAGATTAATGTTTTGTCATGATTTATGCTGTCTGTTTTGTATTCAGCTCTACAGTTGTTTTCCCCTCTCTGAATCATGTACTGATGATTCAAATGTAAGATTCTATCTGTTATAATAATGAAAGCAATATGAACAAAACACCACGTTAATGTCTTTAAAAAAAAAATCGACTCTATCTTGTGCCCAAACACTCTTTTAGCTAAAGTGGCAACATTTTCAAGAAACACAATATCCTAATGCATATCCTGGAAGGACAGACAGACATATTCTTCTATGGGCAATGGAAAAGTGGATAAAAATTATGGAAGTATATTACAGTTTGTAGTATGTTATTTTAGTATTTCCGCTGAATCCCAATCTGGATGTTTTTAAATATCTCAGAAAATCTTCACCAAGCAGATTTTAAATTGCCATCGGTTTACCTTCCATTTAAGTTTGATATAAATCATAAAAAATATTCAAAGTCTTTTACTAGTTAAAAAAAGGCATGCCAATTTTCCTTCAGTCATACCTAAGAGCCTCTTAGGTCTCCCTGTTTGAAGAAGCACATTAAAAGGGGTCAGAGGTTTCACAAATAAATTGGTTGGCAAGCAATATCAATGGTGCCCTAGATTGACCTGGTATATAATTGTTTGCACATCATAGCAGTAAAAGCAACAACGTGTTTAATCTATGTGTGTTTATTTTGATCTATATATGGACCTTAAGGGTCAATGTGATTTACTCGCATTTATTGTCGGTTATTAAAAATGCTGAATAAAGTGATGGAAAGGTGTTAGAAGGCATTTGCAATTAGGAAAGAAAATGACAGTCGGCATGGAACTGCTTACTCAGAACTTTATCACAAGCATGCTGGGGTTTTTTTCTACTCTATTTTCACAAAGCTTTATAACTCACAGCTTGAGAGAAACATACCAAAGCATTTTTTGCCTTCAGTAAACAGATAGCAGGGCTAATCTTTCCTCCTTGGATCTTATATGATCATGGCTATTGCAAAATTATGGATATAGAAAACATAAGGAATATAATATTTTGCACTGCCTTTATTTTGGGGGGTTGGGTTGGACTTTTTCTGTAGGCAGTTAAATAACATTGTTAAAATCCCTAGACTCCTCCCAAAACTGAGAAGAAATATCAGAGTACTCCCTGTACAGGAGCCCACTGAAGTCAGTAGAAAGATTTCTATTCACTTCAAGGGACTTTGGTTTGCTCTGTACAGTAAAAAATTTTCTGAATCTCATGAAACTTAATATTCTATCAGGACCTGAGACAAATTGCTCAGCCTTCAATCTGAAGGAAAGTTGATTTTACTTTCCTATTTTATCTTATTCAGTTATTTTACTCCATTAGGAATCTCCAAATGAAATTAAGGTAGAAGAGATGAGGAAGAGAAGAGACAAGTCAGTCAGAACAGAAAGCTCGAGCAAAACAAAAACATGAAGATAGAAAAAAACACAAAAAAGAAGCAAAGATAAAGACCAGAAAGAGCAAATTATTGTAGGAAGAAGACAACAAGTCTTCAATTTAATATACTATGTAAGTGAGAATTTCACTTTAAGCACATGAGTAGAGAAACAGAAATCAAAGACCCATTCAAACGTTTAAACTTGTTACACTCCAGCTGATGCACCTCCTTGAATCAATTCATCTGAGAGCGAAGAATAATGGGAAGGACGAATCTGGGAAAACATTTTTACAGCTCACAAGCCTTAATGAAGTCCAATTGCGGTGTCTCTTTAGGAGACAATAATGTCTTACGAAAAAGTTGCAGCTTTTGAAAACAGATTAATACCGCTTACAGAAAAGCAGTGATTAGAGAACCTGGCAAACATTTCTTTTTCTAAATCCAGAACTTTCTCAAGAGTGGTGGCAATAGTCACAATTTTTAGAGATGAGACTGGATCATCCATATCCATGTAATGGACACAAAAGTTGTCATAAATTTTCAGCCAAATTGTGGCAGAACTGAGAACTCTAGGAAAACGTCACAAGGTCTTTAACTTGGGGCTTTGACATTCAGCATCAAAACCAATTGATTTACTGAAGCTGGTCAAAATGTTTCCTGACAGAAAAAGATGGACATGAAATCCCTGTTTAACAGCTGCTCCATGAAAACCACGTTTTGAACCCAGAAGCTCAGTGTTGTATCCAGCAGCAGTGACAGAAAGACCTGAAGTGGGCTTACATTTTATTTATAGCTGAGTATAGTCAATGTAGGAGTTATTCTTTATTATTTCCTTGCACACAAATGCTCCAGTAAGCTCCTCAGAAAGTTCCTGCTCCCTACTTCCTCAGTATAGCCCCAGGATAGCAAAAAATATAAGTTCAGCTTTAAGCAGTACCAGGAGGGATAAGGTACATGCTGAGATGCTCTGAAGAATCAGGACTTGAAACTGGAGATTTTTGTGCAGTCAAGATATTTCCTGCTCTCTATTCACTTTATTGAATGCCCAGTATTGGAACTCAGCTAAGCAGTTTCAGCACACAGTCAAGATGTAATTTTTCTGTTTGTTAGCTTGCGGGTACTTGTCTAGCAAGTGTATTCGATCTTCTCTCTTGATATATCTCTTATTTTGCTAAATATCGTGAACTACAATGCAGCCACTCTGAGAAGTTGTATCTCTGGAGGGTGCGACAGCATCGTAAAATGCTAGTTGCCATTTTTTATTTGCTTCTGTAAGGGACAGCCCCTTTTGGCCACTGATAAAGCTTTTGAAGTTCTTTGTTTTGCAGCAGCCCCTTTAAACCATGTATCCAGGCCACAGAGTTACTGCAGTCAGATGAAGCCCTCCTAGCTGGAACACAAGCCTCACAGGGAGACAGCTGAAAAATTCCTTGCCACCATCAAAGTAAGCAATTCCTGCCTTTCATCAGCATTTCCCCATGGGGACAAACAGCCTGGGCAATCTGATGGATGGTTAGGTACCATAAGTCTGATGCCCAGGAGCACACACAGTAGTTGTTTAGCTGCAATCACAGCCCTGGACCAGAGACCAGGTGAGGAATGAAGCAAAGACAACTGCCCTTTGCAGGTCACATTCCTGTACTCCGATGCTTCTTTCAGGCCACGTTATCAAATACAGACATTTGCAAGTGGATATTTCTATACAAGAAGGAAAACCTCTGATTTATCTCTGAGCCTCTTGAACAGATTTACTTACTGGCAGCACAATAACATACCTGAGAACCAATTATTCATGAAAATGCATATTTGATTTTGACTGAAAAATGTGTTTGTTACATCCAGTTTATTTCCTTACTTGCCATGTCAACAGGAAATAAATGGACTCAATTAAAAATACAGAACTGCAAGTTACACCATATCAACTTCAACCAATTAATATTAAACTTTTTTACTCCATGCACCTTCTAGCAGTCTGAAGCCAAACTTTTCTCAGAAACAAAAAGGATAAATATCTAAAAGAACACAACTATCTTTTACTAAGACATTCTTCATCCTAAGAAAATACACTTGATATGCTTTTAAAAATATACTTAATTCGTTTTATGGAGAACATTTAATACAATTTATATTATTTTGACAGAACTTATTTAGATTGTTCAGACACGTGTCTGTGTAAATAAATATTTTCTTTGCTTTGATTTCAGAGTTCTCCCTTTCAGAAATGTTAAGTGTATAATCACTAAGTTAACTCTCCTGTTTATGCAAAAATGTCACTAAACTTCTACTACCCATCTATGAGCTTTTAGCCAGAGTTGATACAACTGTGGTATCAGGTGATTAGTGGAAGGTAAACAAGGGAGTAATTAATCAAGCCACATAAGAAAGTGAAAATAAAAATTATGCACAGACTGAGAAGTCTAAACTCCTTGTGCTTTCGTACCAATGAAAACAGGCTACAGAAAAAGGCTAAAAAGTTCATAAATGTGCTCCAATTAATCTGTATGCGTAATGCAATGCTCTTTAGTTTGGTTCATTTAAATCTGAAATTCCCTTCTCCGTTGATGTCAGCTAGTTAGCCAAGATGGTGCATTACTGTTATGATCACTGCAGCGCATATAATTTAGATTTATCTCTTTAGGGACTCAGCTCCACCCCCTGCTAGCTAATATGTTCACCATGTTTAATGATGCAAAAAATTTCCCTGAGTACAGGTTATTTATCTTTATCAGGGGCTGCTTTTGGCTGGCTGTCAGTTATCAGCCAGAATATTTGTTCCTAAATGGTTTGTACTCATCCATATTCCAGGGCAATTCTGAGGTCCATATTATCACTGATGTTTGCAATAAAAGTGTTTCAGTTCTTCAGATACACCTTAGTAATACTGATTTATGAGTCTGGACTGGCTATATTTCTGATGCGGTGATATGAACCCTGAAATATCTGTCATAGAAGTGAAATATCTATCCAAAACCCCAGAAACAAAACCCGCTTGTAGGGGTCTTGAAGGAATATGAGGAATGAAGCTATTTCTTTGAATATATTTTGAGGGGAATGAGTCAGAGGTGAGTTTTTCAAACTGAAGATCTGTAGAAAATAAAATAAAATTAGGAACAGACCAGTGAAAAGAAGACAGATGAAAGTGGGAGGAAAAGGAACAGTGAGAAGGAGACAAGTCTGGACAGAGAGCCAGGTAGACAAAGAAAAGAAACAAGAAAGGAAAGAACTTTTGCTGCACCAAATGAGTGAACCCTGTAAGTGAACCCCTTCAGCCTGTAAGATTGAAAATGATAGTTAGGAAAGCAGCAATCTAAAGTGTATTACTTGAAAGTTCTTGCCTGTGTAGCAACGTGAACAATCACCCAGCCTAAAAGTGAAAGGCAGATAACCTGAGTGGAGAATGAGTTCAAAACGTTAAATCCAGTTCTGCAACACAGACATGAGAGTTATGCTACAGGTCAAAGAGGAGACCAGCAAGTCTGGCAAGTTAGACTGAGAAAGAAAGCAAATTTCATTTTTTTATAGTTTTGACTAGGATGGCAATAAGGCCAGCAACTGCATGTCAGATTTGATGTATGCGGTATAATGGGCTGGATTTGCTTTTCAAGGCATGCAAACATCTGTGCCACAGAGATTCTCAAGCTCGCAGCAACCAAGCCTGTTCCAAAACTGGAAGCAACAAAGCCAGACATACTCTCCCCAGGGTGGCCTGCTGAGATAACACGCCTTCGAAGCTTCACAGACCTGAGCTAATTCCTGAGCTATGCTGCACAGCCACACCAGTTTGTTCAGAGCAAGTTCAGGTATCACTAACAAAAGACACACTTCAGAGAGTAGGAAAAGCTAAATCCCCAGTTTAGAACCCTTGCCTGTTTCTATATAGGGTACAATAACATCCAGCATTGTTACTCTCTTCCCACTATTTATGCACTCACTTGGTAGGTAGACTCACATAATTAGAGGAAGACCATAGGTTGCCATCCATAATTCAAACAAAATTTGGTGTTGAAGCTGGCACACATAAGGCTGCCTTCAACTCAGAAACATGTATCAACTGAACAATTTTTATTCTGAAGCCTCCATCTAGCAGGCAGGTCTTCCCTAGGGCCAGCATGTGCATACTACATCATTCATCCAACAGGTTTTGTAACCACCCAGATACAGAGACACTATCCTTTGTCTAGGCTTAGGCACATGCTGGACTCTCTTCTGGATGCAGTTTCACCAGTAAAGAAAGCTATTCCTGAGAAACCCAGGAAACATAGCCCTACGAGATGTTGAGTTGCTCATATGCTTGTCTCTCTTCCACCTTGTCCTTTACATTTCTCTGTGGCCTAGTGGCTTAGGCCTATGTGAGGGTAAGGATCTGTGTTCTGAACCTTTCTTTGCCATGTTGAAGTAGGAGGTGTCAACTTTTTGAGAAGCCTATTAACAGTAATCCATCTTTGCTTAATACAGCAGAGGTAGGATGACTGGAAATAAAGCGGGTAACCAGAGGGATAGAGTGGAAGAATAAACCCCTTTATTGATTTCTGAAGAGGTAAAACATATGGTCTATATATTAATTTTTGATAAATTTCCTGAATCTTTATGATGAAAAGGAGGATGTACTTTGTATGCATAAAAAAGAATTGCAATGGACATTCTCATTTTTAATCTACTTGCGACATTGAAGCTGTTATGAGTTAAATTTTTTAGATGAAGTTTTTAACCACAAGAGAAAAAAATGCCCCAAAATTGTGCAAAATATGATTAATTTCCTTCAGAAGGCAATTAAATGTTTTCAGCCTACATCACGTACAAATGTTAGTACCACAACCAGCAAATAGCATGTAGAATGGAAATACAGCATGCATGCTTGAATTCCACTTTTGTTTGCTTTAGATGATATATTTGCTTGATTTCTACCATGACATGCTCTTCCTGTTCTGAAGTTTTCCAGAAGTCTAGATTAATGGCAAAATTATCTCCAGTATAAACTTCCACAATGATAATAACATATGCTGGCATAGACTGAATACTATTACAGTGCCACTGAGATCCTCTGAGAGCATGAAATAAGCATATGACACTCAAAAAATAATTTTTATGTTGTTCCCAGTGCTTTAAATATTCAAGGATTTAAGTAACTGACCATTTAATAATAATAGGATGATATTCAATATCATGATATTCATGTGCTAAGTGGTTGAAATACTCACTCTGCACTGTTAGATAAATTCCCTATTAGACCTACCCTTGATAATGTGCATATTGTTTCTGAAAGCAATTTCTGAATTATTTAGAAAAGACCCGTTTTCCTCCTGAGACATAAAATGAAAATGAACTGCAGATTTTCTGCAAGTTCTTATTACCATTTGGTCTAGACCACATTATGACCAAATTATGGTGAAAACCCTTGAATAAAGTAATTTCACAGGAAGCTGTTAACCTGCTAAAGCACCAAGAAATACAGATCAGACTGAAATGAGCTTTGGTTGTATGCTTCTTGATTCAACTATTTAGATAATGTACTTTCATTTAGATCAGCAGCTAAATGTGTGAAGGATAATAGACTTTCTTGTACAGGTATAATGAGACATCAGTGCAGTATTACAGAATAGCAGCAAAAAAGAAGGAAAAAAAGCAGTTCTGATGCCTGAAGTTCTCTTGTGACAGACACTTTTCTAAAAGAATATGACTATGGAAGCAACAAGCATTTGTGCCAGACACTTTCATACAACTGGAGAACATGAATCTGTCACCTGATGAAAACTGATTAAGGGCCATCAAGCCCAGAAGTGGGAAATTTTATTGCTCTTGAGAGAAAAAATGCACAACATAGAGGGAGATATCTATGCACATGCTATCTCTTAAGCAGAAAATAAGCAAATTTCAAAGTCAAGTTTCTTCCCTTCTCTGTTCTATTGTACATAAAATCAGTTCCGAAAGTTTAGTGGGAGGGTGAGACAATGTAAGCTTACTCTTTATTCTGAAGTTCTCCTAACATGTCTTTAATATAGTCACCAGTGACTGGTTTCAGAAAAATTTAGCTCAAACAGATGACTTACTTTCAGGTGACAAAATACCTTAAGTACAGTAATGTAAATAACTATACTGATAAGTTGATTTTATTTTCTTTGTGTATTTGCATTGCAGCTTAGGCATGTATTTTTCTACTGCCCTAACTCACTTTGATTGTATTACAGTTGATCTCAAAACAATGTATAAATATTTCTGGATCACTTGAGTTTTATCTTTTGTATTGATATTTGTGCACATGGCATAGTACCCCATACTACCTAAAATAACTCCATAGAGAAGGACTTTGTTGAATGGAGGTCCTTATCCTGTGACACTATTATCAACCTTGTTACTACATGACAGAGCCAGTGAAAATGCAGCATTTTTGCTTTTCAAGATAACGTATTATTTCAAAGCTTGTCTTCACTGAAAGTGAAATGAAAATTACTATTTTTACAGTTTTACAATTAAATACCAACTGGACCTCAGCATTTATTTATCTATCTTCAAAGGATTTGTTGTTTTTTGGTTACTTAGTTTTTTCATCCTATACCAATGGCAGTAAATCATTATATATCATTCAAGGCATTGCACAGTGTGATGCACAATGTGTTACACTGTGCACCACACCTGATTTGCTAGGTTACATGACATATGTGTGTAAATTTAATATACCAAATAGAGATCTACATATGAGCTATTCACCTAGATATTCTCCTTTCTGTGCAGAGAAATAGCACTTATGATGCACAATTCTTTTGACCTAATTTAGATGTTTACTTTCTTAGCAAGGTCATAAATCAAACCCTAGGAATGCCTGTTTCTTTCCACTAATCAGTATGAGCAATTTTGCAGTGCCCTTATTTGTGTGTCATAGGACAGTTCAGATAATTTCTACCCTGGTTTTACTTTTTTATCCTGTATTATTAGAATATTTGTAAAAACATTGTGAGAACAGCAGTTATGCTGATATTTTAGGTTGTATACCTTTTATTTAGTTATTTGTTTTCTGTATCCCATTTGTGTCTTAATAGAACAATCTAATATTCAGCACCTCAGGGAAAAGAGGAAGACTAGTTTCTGTATACTAACTAAAGGTCTGGCTACTTGTAGTAGCCAGGGAAAAATATGCCAGAGATATTGAAAACACTGATCTTTTTTATTATTTGTTACTCTTGCCATCATTATTACAGGAAGCCAAGATGAGACCTGAACTCTGCTTGGACTCAACACTGCAGATAAAGGAGAGACCAAAAGACAGAGCTGGTAGCACTGCTGAATAGAGCAGATAGGAATCCCAAATGTTCCAATCTCTAAGACAATGTCCATCATTTTCACTTGCATGAAGTGAAAGACCTTTTATCTAATATATTTCATACAGCTGTTGGGGAGGGCTATTCTTTTTCTTTCAATGTAGGCATGACCAGAAAAGAAAAAAGGGGAAGACACAGCAAATCTCTCTCGTGAATTGGAAGGATATATTGCAAGCCACTATTAGCAGTGTGCCTTTTCTTTTAGGAAGAAAACATTGAGAGAAAAAGCTTGAGTTATTTTTTCAAAATACTCTTACAAGCTATGAGAGATACAAAATACCATAACAATATATTAGAGGGGACAACACGGTGTAGGGGGTTGCCTTGATAGCTTACATAAAATTGAAAGCTTGTGCTCTTAGGTTGCAAAACAGATTAAAGAATTATTTCTGTTCAGTGACAAATAGAAATGTAAGGAAGTGTATCTGGCTGATGTTCCAGGGGTGGGAATAGGAAATAAAGGTGGACCTTCACTTACTGTATCTGCAATTCTGAAAACACAAAGAGGCTTCCTACATATAAAGAAGTATTGCAAGGTATTTAAGGTGACAAAATGAAGCAGCTGAAAGTGTTTGGTTTTTTTTCTTTTGTTTTGCCCTGACCGTTGGCAGTTAGGTAATGTACTTATATTTGCAGAACTATTGCATACAAATATGTTATAAACATTAGCTATATAATGGATAGAAAGTGAACATTTTTAGAACATGCCCAGGAGTATACTATACTTGTTTCTAGGATTGCTTGTGTGGAATTTTATATTTGTAATATCCATTGTACTTTACATACTTTATTGATCTGATTATTTAACAGGATTTGTTTCTTTGACTTTTGTTGTTGCTTTTTACCCATTCTCACAAAATATTGATTATTCTTAGTTTCCACTTTATTGAGAAACACCAATAAATTCCCTGTCTTACAGGCAAGGTGGGGTTTTTTGTGTATTCTATTTTGAAAGAACAGTATGATTTCAGAGCTTTGCGGGATCAGAGATCAAAGCTCAAAGTGTCTCAGATTCCACATCCGTTCTATGTGAGGACTCATTCATCAAAAAGTGGGATTCATATCCCATGGAATATCTCTAGTCATTTTTTTGTCATCCTGAAATAAAATCAAGAGTAAAACCTTATTCACACCTCAAGGACACACTAGGAGGCAATGAGTGGTCTAAACAAGTCTCAGCTTATATGAAAAGGCAGTGTCTGATACACCTGAACTGTAAATTCCCATGAGACCCTATGGCAGCTCAGCTAGGTAAAACCTATTACTGCTAACCAAAAACTGGCCTTTCCATTTCCTTTGAGGAAGATTACAGTGCAACAAGTTTTTAAAACATATTTTTCTAGGGTTTTTTAATATATATAAACTTATACTTTCAAAAGCCACTGACATTTTAAGAATGGAGTATTAAGAATTTACCCATAAAATCTATAATCCCTACTGGATAAAGAATACAATAATGAGAAAGGAAACAGAAAAGCACACAAAGGAAATAATCACTTCAGAATTTTCAATATAAAACATGATGCTATTCAAAGTCTGTCAAGGTAACTAAGACTCTTTCCCACACCTTCAGTGATCTTTGATTCAGTCTATATTGATTCTCACTGCATCATAGTAATCTCATTTGTTTTCTATTCATTTAGAAGATTTTGTATTACATTAATCCCACAAATACTGCAGATTTTGAGGTCTCTAGCTCTAAAATCTGACTTGAAGTATGAGGCTGGAGGGTAATAAGGAAAAGAAGGAGTACTTGTTCTGTGTATAAGCAGGAATCTAAGTTCTGTTATAGTTTTCATCAAGCGTAGCACTAACCCTGATAACCCTTACACTATTAAAATGCTTCTATATATACATAAATAAAAGTTGTGCTAAGAAATGCAAGTGTCAGAGATTTATTCATGTTTTTATCTCCAAAGTAATACAGAATACACAAACACTTAACTAAGTGATTTATGTGTCTTCACTGTAAGCAAAATAGAAATCTGCCACCAGAAAAGGACAGCAATGACTGATTCTTAGGTAAATGTTTCTCTAAAATGAAAAAAGTGCTGTTTGGTACAAATCACTCTGCTTCCCCCTTGTGCTTCTCTATGTAACCAAACTACATATCCATTTGAAGAAAAAACAGTTTGCAAGTGGCAGCAAAATGAACCCACTATCTATTTTGACCATACCAGAACTCCAGGAAGGAAAAGGCTATGGGATGTCAGCAGCAGCCAGGCTTTCCTGCCCTCTGAGCATTGCTTTTGAGATACCGCTGTGGATACCTGGGTCTGCTGCTGCTTTCCAAAAGGCACAGAGCTGAGGTCTAATATCCCAGATCTCCAGGCTAACAGGGCCCTTCTCTGCCTTTGCTTCCCACGGTAGGAAAATTGTTACTCCAACAAGGTCTGGTCTGCTATCTTTTAGCAGGAATATTTGGATTTTATTTGCACCACTGTGAAGCTTTGAAGCAGCTCTGCTAAAACATATGGTTTGATCTTCACTCTTTTTCTGTGAACAGTCACCATTGCCTCGAAATATCCCTCTAGAAGCCTTGTTAAATGTCTGGCTCCAGGGATGTTGTGGGGCTATGAGGTAACCGGTCACATAGTGCTGCTTGAAGCACTTCTCAAACATTTAAGATGCTTCATCATTAAATTTAACTCTCATAATTCACTACATTTTATTCTGATTAGTTAAGTGTTTTGAGCAACAGGAGGTAGCAGCATTTTTTTAACCTTACACGTCTTTTTCATATATCACAGAAAGTTGGTATTAACTGTAACATGAAGCTTATCCCTGCTTAGCCATAACTCGCAATGAAACCAGCTGGGTATTTTGACTGTTTAAGAAGAAAGGAAGGAAATATATTCAGAAGGAAATAGATATGTAAAATATGTAGTTGGGCTCACTCCCTGGTGCCTATTACTTTCACTCAAGGGTGTCTTGCTAAGTGGCACTGTAACTTATTTTGGTGTTTCTTTCCATAGAATTTTAAAACATTTATCTTGCAGAAATACTTAGAGCAGCACACTCCGTTTGGTATCATTAGATCTCATTAGCAATCAGCATTTAAAAAAAACATTTTCTCAGGGTTTTTTCCTTAATACCCATACATACAGTTTTCCCATAATTGAGCAGCTCTATTAGTTTCACATCATAGGTGGGGTGGAATTTTAAATAATGTCCATCTCTTTCAGAAACAAATAGGAACCTGAAATGTAAATGTGCTCAGTTAGCTTGCTGTTGCTACAAGGGTGAGGAAAAGTATGGGGTGAAAACAATGCAGCCTAAATGTACCGTGCTGCAGGGATGAGAAAGGAATGGAAGGTTTTCAATCAGTTCAAGCCTCAGCAAAGAACAATCACTTCTGTGACAGTCTCGGAAGCCCTGTCTCTGTCTAACACAGATCTAACCTTTCAAGGAGGTTTTGCAGGAGGTTTATTTCAGTCAAACTCTGAACTCAAAGCTGTATGTACCCTGCTGGAACTGGAACATAAAGATACTTGAGATATGAGGATGCCAGGCTGTGCCCAGGGAGAGGGGAACTGGGAGGCCAGGTGTTTTGCTCAGTTTGCTTCTCAGGATGCAGGATGTTCAGCGCCAAGGGAAGCATTCAGGTTTTAGAATGAAAATACCATTGTCATATTAGTTTACATAGTTGGGTTGGTGGAGGTGGGCAGGGTTGTAGTCTCCATATTTTTTTCCATTTGGTTGAGAAATCAGTAGCACAGATTCAGCCTTGCACCTGGATTTGCTTTGTTTACCTACAAAGAGAGGACAGAAAGCCAAGAAAGCTTAACTCAATAAAGATATTAACAGCAAACATTTTCCTCCTCCGGGAATTCCCAATTGCATAAGCCCATCAAACTCTTTGTCCAGGAACTCCTGCTCTCAGGAACTCCTGCTCTCACTCTGTCTCAAAGTCACATTTCACCTCTTTCTGCAACTTTTCACCACACAAAGCACCCAACCTGAAACCAATAAGCCAACTTCATGTTGGCTTTACAGGGAAATCCATCATTTGACAGTATCTATGTCTGAACTCCTTAGACACAGTAAATAGACACAAGGCAATAAATATAGCAATAACCATAACCATAATGGTAACAAGAAAAGTTCCCTTATGATTACCTAATGGTACAACGAAGCTTGGAGTACTATAGATCTTACAATTTCCTACACTCAAGAAAATTAAAACATAAAGCCATACTTGGGCTTAGTGCAGAAAATGCTCTGTTTCTGTAAGTCATTTAAGCTCTTTGATTGAGTACAGTCTGATTTACAGCAGATTTAAGCTTTATTCACTGCTGGAGAACGTCCTACAAAGAAAGAGGGAAGAGTTACTCTTCTGTCACTTTGGCACCCCCCTTTTGATAAGCTTTATCTGCCATCAACATCAGAGCCACATTCATCACTGTCTCTACACTGAGCTATGGAAGGGGAACATCTGACTGTAGATCAGTCAAATAATTTACTTTTTTCTATAATGTAAACAGCAACACTTTAAAAAAACCTTCTATAACTACAGAGCTAGGATGTGCCTGGCTGGAAGGAACATGGAGATCTGCTGATTGCAACAGAAAATAAAAACATTCCTTCAAGTTCAGTCTAAGATGGTTATTGCTTCTCAAATTAGAATTGCAATATTTACTTCTCTCCTCAGCAGGTCCCTGTTCCCAGTCATCATGTGTCATTGACCATGGTGTTATCTCCTTAATTTTTAACTGTTGCCATCAAGTAGTGAGCTTCTGTTTCTCTGATGAACATCATCCTCTTTCCTTTGTATTTTCTCTCCCTCACTGACACCTTGGACCCTGGGAGTAATGCTATTCTCCTCATAAGCATCTGGCTGCAGGAATGCATGCCCCAGTTGTGTATGGAGAAATACGTGATGGGAGCATCAGACTGACCAAATGTCTTCCAAATTGGAGAACGCAATGCTTCTCTCAGATGAAATCACTGGTGCCTTTTCTGCTGGCCTTCCACACGCTATGGAGAGCTCTGGTCTCTCTCCAGGCAACAGACCAAATCCGTGACAGGGGACACCAGATGGGAGGCATGCATTTTCATTTCTAGCCAGTCTACTGTGAGAATCCTGGCTTTCCTCTTCTGCACAGTCTTGTCATCTCTCAAAATCCAGCTGGAATTCCTTACATCAAACACAAGTCTGGGTTGCTGATAGCTGAAAATGTGTAGTAAGCCTACACATTCACTGTGCCAGCTACCCTTCTGCCCGGCATTAGCTCCAGGTCTGATAAGATGTGAAAAGGAGTGGTGTGCATATCAGCCAACCTGCATCAGGCTCACCATGTGTTAAAGAAGGGGCTGTGATGGGAACTCTGACAACTTTAATCAACCTACTGCTTCTCCAGACTTGCTCCTACACATGCCTCCAGCCCTCCTGCTTGCTCTGTGGCTGTGCCAAGCCTCAGATTTCATAGCGCCAGTCTGTAGAGACCATGCTGTTCATCTTCTATTATGAACTCATGAGCATGGTGTCTCTAACTTCTTTACTGTACAACTTTGAAATGGATCCTGTAGTGAATGATGACTCTCCATTTATTTCTGATCTGATCTAAAACATATTTCCTTCTTTGCTGTACTTCTATTTTCTATCCCTGCTTTCCTTCTTATTTTTTAAATTTTACCATGGAGTTCCATATGGTATATTAGATTAAAGCCATTACAGAAAGAAGGCAGTACGTTTTGTTGTACTGTTCCATATCCCACCACACTGAACTATGATGAGAAGAGGATAGAGTTTTGTATAGAAGGAATAATAAGGCAAAGTCTTCTGCTAACCATAACTCCTATTCTCTGAAAATCTGGAAGAGAGGAGGTCATAGTCAACAGCCATACTGGTTGAAAATTATCTGTAGGACCAGAAATTCCCAAAACCAATTTAAGCTGCATATAGTCGACCAAATTAATTTCTACTATGAATTCTCTTAATTCAGTTCAGAAGAACTTGGTCTAGTGTTATCTAAGCTTGAAGATATTTCTACAGGGATGAACGACAACTTGGTGACATTTATTATGGAGCTCCAGAGATAGAATGAGAACAAAGAAGACTCTCAGCTTTCCAAATGTGTATCATAGAAGCAATTGAATCACCAGCAATATGGATAAGAGGAATAAGCTTATACAATTAAATAAATATGAAATCTTTCAACTCAATGCTAAAGTCTTAGAAGAGCGATTTCCTGAACAGTTGGCAAGAACTGAAATAGTTTTAAGATAATGGCAATCAATTCTTAGAGTACAATAAAAATAGATATAAGAGAAAAATCACTCAAAACTGAAATGTAAGAGGACAAAAGGTCATAAATTGCAATAGAAACCCCTAGGGAATCTGAAAATGTATAGGGCTTGGGGGTTTTAAAAAATTGTCTAGCTATTGAAGAAAAATATTGTATTAACAAATGGACAAATGAGAGTAGAGCTATCCCTCAGAGTCGCTTCATCAACCACAATCATATGAAGAATCCAGTGTACCTTTTTGAAAAGTAGTTGAAATACTGAATCTGCTAAAGCAGAGAACAAGCCTTTGTTAGCTACTTTTGAAGGTCATCAGTAGCTTTCAGTGTATAGGACGTTTTTACAACAATTAGATCAAAACTCAGATTGAAAATGTTGGTGGATTTCATAAGTTAGAATGACATCAATAGTTGACTCCTCCAGGGCACTGCCTAGGAACACGGGTTTTATTCTTAAAAAATCTTGCTTCCACTTGGAGCACCACTGGAGCCACACATTAATTTTATATGATAACAAATGGTTGTTTGTTCATTTTAATTTTAAAAGACGTTTGAAGCAAGATAGCTTCATTCTGGTTAGCTTAGGTGTTGAAGATCTGAAAACCCCTGTTGCTTGTGTAATTCCTGAGCCGTCATGTGGATTCCAGTAATCAAAACAGATGCACATGCAGTGTCTCTGGCATGACTGTACTTATACCATCTGTTAGGCTAAATTTGCACACTAAAGAGACACAAACTCAGCATTAAGAGGTCATAACTTCAAAAATGAGATGGACCTCAACAAGCAGACCTGGAATTCAATCCTAGCATGTCCCATGTCTGAAAAATCTTTCATTTCTTAAAGCTTACAACCTATATTAAATGGCATAACAGATATATATGTTATGGATATCAAAAATCTCAGCTCCTTCAGCTCATAGCAGTACGCAGAATGTAAAACATGAAAGATTTTAGGAACAAGAAAAATCCAGTTTGCCCAACAGGCCTGCCAAATTTTATTCCTCTTAATATCATGTGAGCAGGATGAAAAGTAATTATTATTTTTCCACATTACACTAATGCCTTTGCAACTGATGGGCTGAACAAAGACAGCACATGTTTCATTTGGCCAAAAGGCTAGTTTTTGTTTAAGAGAATAATGGATGATTCATTAGTTTAAAAAACAACTCTGCAAGAAAACAAAGAAAAATGTCATATTGGTGAGATGCTAATGCAAATAGTGTATCATAAACAAACAGTACCTGACACACTGTTTTCTGTCACATGAGCAGGAAAATTTTTTAACAGGACTATTCAAAGGAAGCCAATGTCTTCTATTTACTGGTGATTATATGTCCCCACTGAAAGAGTCAATTTATAATGGTGTTCATGTTACCATTCCCGGGATCCTTTCTCATAACATGGGTAAATTTTAATCATCAGTTTGAAAGTAGGATACATACTGCAGGTAGTGGATAACAAGTTAAACCTTATCAAGCAGGTTGCCCACTGACAATAAACTAGTTTTCTTCAAAGCCAGGTAGAAATTATAAATACTGGAAGATGAGTGTGCCTCTGCAGAAAATGAAAAGGGCAGAATTCACCCACGAGTCTGTGAGGCCTTTCTCTATTCTTTCACTGTGCCTTGGAAACAGAGTTCAGTCTGCAGCATCGTCACATTACAATGAGAGAGATATACTTGAAAGGGAACTAGATGCCAGAAGATGCAAGTTAATAAAAGATGTGCTAAAAACAAAAGCATAAAGATAGCATATATAAATCATATAAGAGGAGTAAAACCTTAAGTGATGAAATAAATTACTTATTTAAAGGATTAAAAATGGCAGAGATTGTGTAAGATTAAGAAAATAAATGTACACAACTTAAGTCCAAATGAGTTGACAGTAAAAGACATATTCAACTGCAAAATGGCTTCCCAAATGAAGTGATAAAAGGTCCATTACTTCCAACATTCAACCATTATGCAAGAAAAGCATTAGCAAATACACAAATGAGGATTAATCTTCACAGTAAAGAGAAGGGTGTGTTTTCCTAACTGGGGAGTTAGGGAACATTTCCTATATTTTGCTAGATTTCTAGTTTTAAAAACAGATACTCTACTTCATAAGCATGAAGTTCAGCACTCTTAAACTTGCTGAAAAGCAGTTGAATTGCACAGACCTAGCATAATTTTTATTCTTCATGACTGCATTTTCATCCAAAGAGTAACATACATCCAGCAATACTGCATATGTTATTATATACTGTAACACAAGGTAGACAGGAATTCTTTTTTGTGATGCGTCGGTCCTTTCCTATTGATACAACATTGCCTCAGAGGTAATGTATATAAAGATTTCTCTATCTCCTGTTATATCTCACTAACATTGAAAAGAAATATGGTTGAGCATATTTGAGCAAACTCCCATATTTTCTGAGTTGATATTGTCATCGTTGTTGATAGCAAAGATAGTTGTTCTGTTTTTATTTTTAGCATGAATAACCAAAGTCTCTTTCTGCATGAGGATGTATCCAACAGTCAATTTCTTTGGATCATAATCTTTTTTACATGATGAATGCAACTCCTCATTATGATAAGTAACACAGATTACACTCTAATTTTAAGGCATTTTCCTTACTGACTCAAGAACCCTGTTCTACTCTCTATTCTAGCTGGCAGCTTTCTTTCAACTTTACTCTACCTAAAGCACTTTGCAATTTTTCCAGTGGCAAAGGAGTTCTTAGAAAGCATCAGAAAATCTAGCCCCAGCCTTTCCTGACATAATTCCTCAGAAATGACACTTTTCTATTACCACTCTTAAAAGGTTTGGAATTTTCACTGAATTCTGTTTTGACATTTTCAAAATCATGAAGGTCTCTTTTCTTGGTCAAAATGCCTTTTAAGAGGTAATGAAATGAACACACAAATATGTTTCCAACTAAGAAAAATCACACAAAAGATCCTGAACTTAGCTAAATGAAACATTTTGACAGACGCAGTCTGATATTTCTCCCTTCTGGACTTTCAGTTCACTCTTACAAAATACCAGTTTTTCAGCTCTGAATGAGACAGTGCCAATGTTAAAATTCTTTCTAGTCATTCTCTAACTCAAGCTGTCAAGCTGGCATTTCTGAATAAATTAGTAGTTCTCCAGTCTCTCAGAATTTATTTCAAGAATATTGCCCCAAATATTTTTTTAACAACTGTCAAGTCAGGAACTTGTTGTGTTATGCACATCTCCTAGAGTATATCAAGAGTCCAGAAGCAGCGTGACCACATTAGCACAATGCCACATCTGAGAAGATAACCCTCTCCATTGTGTTTATTAGCTGAAGCTCTGTGTTGCATGTACCCTGCCTTCCATTTCAGTGCAGACAAGTCCGGAGACAGTGTGAGTTTGCCTGCATATCTTTCTCTTACACGGTGGCTACCCTTTGGTTGTACTGTTTGGCATTAGCTGAACACCTGACAGCTCCCACTGGTTGCCCTTCACAAGCCTGCTCTGTCAAGCATTCCACCTCAAGTATGGTTCTGAAAAAAGTTCATTTTCCCTACAAGGCTGCTCAGTAATCCCCTCATCCAGCTGGGGCCTTTTGAGCTAATAACGCCCCTCCCTGTCTTGAGGAATTGAATAGCAAGACAAATTTGCAGTACAATGATGTGCAAATTACAATCTGTTTTAACAGTGCATTTCTTCTCATTATTCCCCCCACCTTCCCCCCTNCTGGAAATAAGATCTTTAGAAAACCCATTCCCTTTCTTTTTTACCTCCTGAAATGGACACTTGTGGTTCCAACCGCATCAGGTCACACTTTGCCTGTTACCTAAGAAACCTTTCAAATAACCCAGGCTTAGGCTGAAATTTCTTTTGAAGGGAAAATCAATGCCTTGTTTTATATATTTTAAGTGTTCTAATTCTACAGTTCACAGTGTAAAAAGTGGTTGTAGGTAAAGAAAAAAAATCCTTTCTCTCCCTCTTACCTCCCCCAACCTGCTACTTTCTTCTGCCAGAGCTGAGGAGACTTCAAAGACTTCAAAGGAAGCAGATACTGTTGCTGGGGCTGACACGGCAAATGCTGGATTCAACAAAGAATGCAAAGGTTATGGATCACAGAATATCTTCTTTTGTTTCAAAAGAATAGTGGCTTCATTCATTTTAAATGAGCTAAAATGAATATCCAAAATTAATCAAACAAAAACAGAGAAGGGAAAAATCACAGAAAGAAGAAGCACTTGCAGCAAACAAGACAAATTTTCTGCTGTATTCAGCATATACTAAGGAGACAGGACGTTATTTGTGGCTCTCTCCATGGCTACCTCAAGCCAAGAAGGCAGAGCAGCATTAGCCAGCAACTATTTCTTTGGTGCCTCTGCCAGCATGCATCATATTCAAGTTAGTTTCTCAACCTTGGTCCTGTTGCTGCCACAGGCTGGGGAGCAAAGGCAGAGAAGCCAGCACAGTGTCCCAGGGGGAAATAGAGGGTCCCAATGCTTGGAGAAATCAAAGTCATCACGTGCATAGGGAGCTCTGCTGCGCCGTTGACAAGGGGCTAGATGGATGTGGAAGGTGGGCTGCCGAGAAGCAAGTCATAAAATCATAGAATCACTAAGGTTGGAAAAGCCCTGTAAGATCAACAAGTCCAACCATCAAACCAACACTACTATGACCACTAGACCATTTCCTGAAGTGGCACATCTACATGTTTTTTGACCACCTCCAGAGATGGTGACTCCACCACTTCCCTGGGCAGCCTGTTCCAATGCTTAATCACTCTTTCAGTAAAGAAATTTTTCCTAATATCCAATCTAAACCTCCGCTGGCACAACTTGAGGCCATGACTTCTTGTCCTATCACTAGTTACTTGCGAGAAGAGACCAATACCCACCTCTCCACAACCTCCTTTCAGGTAGTTGTAGAGAGCAATAAGGTCTCCCCTTAACTTTGTCTTCTTGAGACTAAACTGTGCCTGTTCCCTCAGCTGCTCGTCATAAGACATGTTCTCCAGACCCCTCACCAGCTTGGTTATCCTTCTTTGGACCTGTTCCAGCATCTCAATGTCTCTATAGGTAAACTCAGGGATTAACTAGGCAGGAAGCTAATTTTATTTCCAGGCTGGATTCATGCCATCTTTAGGAGAAAATCCTGTGATTTAGGCAGTTAGAAGAAGTAGGGAGAAGTTAGGTAGCTTTCTGCTTTTCATGTATCAATCAGCTGAATTGTCCTTTTCTAACTGGTTTCTTGCCATCTGCAGTGATCTCAGCATCAAGCTGGGTAAGAGAAGGCTACAGAGAGACTTCATTGTGACCTTCCAGTATCTGAAGGGTGCCTCCAGAAAGCTGAGGAGGGACCTTTTACAATGGTTTGTAGTGACAGGACAAGGGATAATAGCTTCAAACTGAAAGAGGATAGATTTAGGATAGAAATTGGGAAGAAGTTCTTCACTATGAGGGTGGTGAGACACTGGAACAGTTTTCCCATGGAAGTTGTGGATGCTCCATTACTGGATGTGTTCAAGGCGAGGTTTGATGGGGCCTTGCACAGCCTGGTCTAGTGGGAGATGG
The DNA here is from genome assembly GCA_013400335.1 of Eurystomus gularis. NCBI lineage: Eukaryota > Metazoa > Chordata > Aves > Coraciiformes > Coraciidae > Eurystomus > Eurystomus gularis. The sequence continues at coordinate 31,669 of VZZY01015722.1, forward strand.
CCCTGTGCATGGCAGGGAGGGTTGATCTAGATGGCCTTTAAGGTCGCTCCCAAGCCAAACCATTCTATGATTCTCTTAAGGTCACTGCTGTCTGATCTTACATCTGCTGCAGAGGTCAGGTTTTTAGTTAACCAAACATGCAATTTCTACTATTCATTAGGATTTAATGGTGAGATTATCAAAATAGTCTCAAAATACTAATGATTTATATACACAGTTACCTGAAAGTCTAGCAGAACCCCTTGAAAAATCCATCATGGTTGGATATCATATCAGTTTCATTTCAGGCATTATGCTTTTATGCACAGTATCGTAGCTTTTTAACTAGCGCGTATCAGCTGTAATGGGCAGGCAATGCAACTAGTGCATAGGGGCTCCACATCTTCTATTACATAGGATTTGGGGTTTTCAATTTTGGGATAAAACAATTAGAAAACTACCTTGAAAAGGTTTGAGTAAGAGCCCTTCAAAATGAGAAATTATTTTCTTAGCTAGTTCTGGATGAACCACTCTGGTAAAGAGAATATTGTTTAATTTTCATTTTGAATTAAAGACCTGCAAAGCTGAGTAATACACAGGCTAATGCTGAGCTGAGCAGTGCTTCTGCTCCTCTGAGGGCCATAAAAATGTATTAAAACAGGAATTATTTTGTACACTGTGCTGTACTTCAATGTTTAATTCTCAGCAGGCTATAAAATCACTTCCAGGATAATGAAATTAGAAAAGAATTTTAATTTCATTTTCAATCCATTAACATTCAAAGTTACAAAGAGAAGATGGTTGGAAGATGACTAGTGACACTTCTACTCTCGATCTTCTGCCTGGCCAGGGCTTTTTGGCTGAAATACCTGCAAAAATCTTTTGCACGTTATTTAAATGAGGTGTAGTGCTGAAGATCCTGAAATATGCAGCTGGCTATGTCAGCTTATCCATTATGAAAACTGTTATTAGAAAGAGTTCCAAGTGGAAACAGAATTAATAAATAGGCGAACAAATAGTAAACAGGCAAAGCAGTAATAAATATCAGTAGAGGATTTAAGGCAAAGGCTTATTGTAGCAAAATGACAAAACAAAATCATATACTCTGAGTGTCAGATCAATAAAAAAAATGAATGACAGCTATGCTTTGGTACTATTTCAAAGAAAAGCCAGGAAAAAAAAAAAAATAAAAAAGAGAGGAAAAGTTTCCAATAACAAAGCTTTTCTCTGTAACTTGAAAAATATTCAAGGATGATGTTTTTTGTCTCCTGTGCCAAAGTCCACAGTTGTTCTTCAAGGCAAATTCTCACTAGAACCAATGGAGACATTTTAGGCTTAGCCTTCTTTCTGAAACTTATGCATAGGTAGAGGTAGGTCTTATATGACTGAAGCAAAAATTACTGGCTTCTTACAAAGCAGATATTAATATAATTCCTCTTTCATGAAGAAGGAGTGCAGAGCTGGATCTACAGAGTATTTTAAATTTCTTCACATTTAAAATGATGGTTTGAGCTAAAGTTAAAGGCTAAGTTATCTGACCCTCTGTAAAATCCCAGTCAATTAAGGGAATGTCCTCAAACGTCAAGGAATGGAAATTCCAAGAAATAATCTCTCCAAGAGATTAGGGCAATTAAGAGATTAGGGCAATGAAGCTGGTGAAGGCTCTAGAAAGCATGCCTTATGAAGAGCAACTGAGGAAACTGGGGCTCTTTAGTCTGGAGGAGACCGAGAGGAGACCTTACTGCTCTCTACAACTACCTAGAAGGAGGTTGTAGCGAGGCTGGTGTTGGTCTCTTCTCCCAAGTTACTAATGATAGAAGAGGAAATGGCCTCAAGTTGTGTCAGGGGAGGTTTAGATTAGATATTAGGAAGAAACTCTTTACTGAGAGAGTGGTTTGGCACTGGAACAGACTTCCCAGAGAGGTGGTGGAGTCATCATCCCTGGAAGTGTTTAAAAAACAAGTAGATGTAGCACTTGAGGCTATGGTCTGGTGGCTAGAGAGATGTTAGGATGAAGGTTGGACTTGATGATCCTGATGGTCCTTTCCAAACATGATTCTAAGAGCTGCTTTCTGTAAGAGAAACAATGACCGTAAGTACCCAAGTTATGTTCAAGCACTAATGTCTAGACACACACACACATATACAGAAAAAAAAGCAACTTCTAAAACTTGCCTGGACAACTGCCTAAGCAGTTTCCCACTCACAATTTGATACTTGCTATTAGATTGAGCGCATCTTGCTTAGCCTCAAGTTCAATGCAAAGCATAACAGAGCAGGTCAGTTCAATTAACAGGGAAAGGCCTTTAATTACCAAGTTTCAGTCAAGCATGAGACAGGACTGGTTCACACCCTCGGAAAGGCAGGACTATTCACTGGCAGCAATAGGCAGGGTAAGGTGTGTGGGAGCAGACCAACTTACCCTGCCTTCTTCAGCACCCCTCAGTCCTGTCCAAGCAATGGCTGAGATTCTGTGAAGAACACCACATGTGGATGGCCATCACACTGCGCTGTAATTTTTGTCCTCTTTAGGTGACCATCTCTGTGATTTGAAGTAGTTCATGACTTGCTTCATAAGCAATGTTGTAACATCTGAGAAGGAGCACAATAAGAGGTCTTACCCTCATCTCGTCAATGGACCATGCCCATGTAAATCAGCCTGTTTATGCACCACAGCTCTCCCATCAGCCATCAACAAGATTGTGAGATTCCCAAATTTTGGTCCCCACTTCAGCTGCAGTTTGTGCATCTTATCCAATGACTTGTAAGGAGAAAATCTATAAACACAGGGGCTATGTGAGAATAGAAGCAAAGAGAAATGAAACAATGTGCTTGAGTCTGTAGAGCTGGACACAGTTTGAGTTTGCAGCTGAACTTTCCCACAACTCTGGTGACTGCTACAGGTCCTGCCTCCTTTAGAAAATGAAGAAACTAAACCAGAGAGAGAGAGAAGGGAGACAAGGGAAAATATAATGGAAATGTGTCTTGGTTGTTCACTTCAGAAATACAGCTACACTACACAGGTTTGCAGCAATTTATAACTGTTTAGCAGATGCCTGATCTAAGCCCTCATGGGCCACGTATGCCAACCTGTTCCCAAACAACCTGTAAAGATAAGCCAGGAGTGCTCCTCCAGCTGGGGACATGAGCCATATTTCATTTCTTGTGTAATACTACAGCACTCTGCGTTTAACAGATTTCTTTCCTTATTTTGTTTAGTTTACTGCAACTTGTTAGCCTAACACAGTTAAATTTATGACTCACAGCTATTTATGCCTCTCAAACAGCTCCATTGTGATGTATGTGATGAATACTGAAAGAAGTGATTCCAGAAGCTGCTCAGGCGTCTGTGTACCCATGCCAAGTTCCACATTATATTTATCTCCCGCCTATCGCTCAAACACAGGCTCAGTTCATACTAAATGCCCTCTCTGCTTCCAGAATATTTTCTTTTATTTTCATCCACAAAATACAAATAAAAATTTTCCTTTACTTTTCTGTCACCTTCCTATACCAGCATTTCTTCCCTTTCCTTCCTTTTTTTTTTTTATCCCAGTGTTGCTAATCTTTATGAAACTTAAACTGAAGAATCCCACCTTCAGGAGTAGCTGACTTTTTCCCCTACCTTTTACCATTATTTGTAGTAGAAAGAAATGGCAAGGTGAATAAGAAGTGCAAGTGATTTTCCAAAAATTAGACCAATGATGAATGAAATCTGGTTAACATCCACAACTAACTTGCATAGTTTGACTCTTCTACTTCTATTCAGAGCTATGATCACTAACAATGTCATTGATTGGGTCTTCAAGACACAGCCCCTGTCATTTCCTTACCCCCCAAAAGCCAAGCCTTCACAAAGGTATTAACGAGCTTCTTTGGTTTCATTCCAAAACAACCAGATTTCCCAAGGTTCTTTAAAAAAATTACATATAGATTCCCCTGGGAAGAGAAAAACTACTGGGAGATCTAAACACTGTCAAAGAAAAACTACAGGTTCGTAGTTCTCAACTAACTTGCATTAGCCCAGAAAAAGTCAGTAGGCAGGTAACTTTTTAAAGCCATTAACCATAGCATAAGTATGATGATTAAACAGATAAAACTTTTTGTCATTGATTCTCTGGCAATATCAAGCACTAGTGCACACTTCTGTCACAGAGCTCTTCATGTCAGCTCCAGTGTAAATGAGCATGTGGCCTGGCTTTCAAAGATACAGAGATGCAGTAAGAAATACGTTACAACCGAGAGGCCAGGTGTCTGGGAAAAAAAAAAAAAAAAAAGCTACTGTGATTTAGGAATAGGATTTCAGAAGGAGAAGCCATGCTGAAAACTAAGTGTCCAGCAATCTGCTATGCTACAAGGATTTTTATCCCCATTTGCTTAGGGTTGGCACATAGTAACTGAGTTCCAAAACCTATACTTACATGGGGTTTTAATGACCCACAGCTCAAGCCAGATTTTAGACTTTTGAATGTTCTTCTCATTATTTTCTTGCTTTGATAGGAGCTGACACTTCCTCAGTTATGAACACATGAATTGCCCCTTTAAAAATATGCTGTTTGCTTTTCAGATCTGAAGTTTCATGTTTGCTGTGGTCTCAGGTAGACATTAGGAGTTGTTAATAATCAATTTGTATTTTTACACTCTTGGTAAAATTAATAAATATTAAGTTGGGCAGCCACCATCGAAAGATTATTTTGTTTTACTTTCAGCAGAATATAGCCAAGAAGCCTCTCAGTAATTTCTGTTTTAACTATGGCATATGTTTCAGAGGGACATTCAATCCTAAAATAAAGGGTCCACGTGGTGGAGAATCACCCACATTCCTAGGTAAGTTATGCCTATATTTAACTACCTTTAGTGTTAAAAATGAGTTCCATGTTTCAAATCTAAATTTGTCTTGCCTCAGATTCCAACTGCTGAATTTCATTATGTTTTTTACTGCTAGATTAAAGAACTGGCTGTGAGAAATCTGTTCCTCAGATCGGTATTCACAGACCATGATCAAACCATCCCTTAGGCTTCTCTTCAACAAAATAACTAGATGAAGCTTAAGTTTCTCAGTGTGAAATATGTTTTCCAAACTCAGAATCTTTTATTTAATTTTTTTTTAATGCTTCTCACTTTTCCAGAAGGTTTTTTTAAACTGCAGCACCAGAAATGGTAACTTTTTTTTTGTTATGTTCTCACTAGTAGTACACAAAAGCCAAAAGCACCTACTATTCTTAATTTACATTCCTGTCTTTGCACAGCCAAGACTTATGTTAGCCCATCACACTGAGAGCAAAGATGCAACTGTCTGTATTCCTGACTTCCAGACCCATTCCAGTGTCACTGCATTCCTGCATACAGTCTCTCATTCTTCAATACTGACCTACACTCTGTTTTAAAATGTATGACTGTGAACATTTTAGAGCTGTAGTTCATTAGGAGTTTTCAGTTCAGTTGAGCAATAGACAAAAATTCTTCTCCTGTAGAACTTACTTTTTTTCCTGGAAATGGTTCATTTTTTCATAGTTTCTTTTTCTGTTATGAAATATAAATGAGTACTTGCTTCAGTATAATTTACATGCTTTCATTTCATATCAAAAACATGAAGACATAACCTCCTTAGGATGCATTCCCTCCAGGAACTGTAGCTTATTGCCACATTTGTATGAGCCAGGTTCATGAGGGATTGTACCCTACCTTAGTGCAGTATCTACCAAATTGCTGGATAGCACTGACTGTGTCAGGATTGATTCCAGAGGAACAGGATACTGTTTCTTAGCTCGTCCTTTCAAAATCTCAACACACCTTCTAAGATTTCCATAGTATTAAAAGATTTGCTAAGAAGAAAAATCAATGATTATGGGAGATCCATGACCGCTTTTTTCCTGAATGAGAAAGTTTTCCTTTGTGAAATTATCAGTTGTGCTGACTAAAATTATTTTAAATGTAATTATTATTAGGGCATTTACAACCTTTTATGTGTGCATCTTGTTCAGTAGAATCAGAGAGGTTGCAATGCTCTCTACAGCTACCTGAAAGGACGTTGTAGTCAGGTGGGGGTCAGGCTCTTCTCCCAGGTAACTAGTGACAGGACGAGAGGGCATGGCCTGAAGCTCGCAGCAGGGGAGGTTTAGGCTGGATATTAGGAAGCACTTCTTCACGGAAAGGGTGATTAGACACTGGAATGGACTGCCCCAAGAGGTGGCGGAGTCGCCATCCCTGGGGGTGTTTAAGGAAAGATTGGATGTGGCGCTCAGTGACATGGTCTAGCTGATGTCGTGGTGTTGGGTCATAGGCTGGACTTGATGATCTTGGAGGTCTATTCCAGCTTCAATAATTCTGTGATTCTGTGAGATGCTAGTTTGAAGCTAAACACAGAATATTAATGTCAGCAAAAGGCCAGTTGTTTTGTTATATTTCTGCATCTCCTGGTGGATAGTTAAGCAAATGGGAGACAAATGTGTCTGGGCAAGGTGAATAACTGTGTTGCTACATACTCTGACAAACCACATTTAGGTATAGGCAACTGAATATGTAAAAGAAGCAGGAGTAAGAGACCACCTACTTTGTGTATAAAATCCAAGGGCAAGCTGCTCAAACAGTGTAACATCCAGAAAGATAGTACTTATGTTTTATCTATACAACCCTCTCCTCTCATTGCTGCTGCTTCTGCTGAGGAAGATGTCAGTGAGGCAGAAGGAGTTTTTACCCCCTCTCTTTTCACCTACCTAGTAATCTACTCCCAGCTCTTAATTAGTTTGTCTTACCCTCATATGATTTTGCTTGCATGTCTGGGAAGGTTTGAATCAGAGCTAATGAAACAAAATAATTTCTGACAAATCTGATAAATATCTTTTCTTTTTTGTCCATTTTTTACTTTGTTAAAATTAGTTTGCAAAGAAAAGTAGAAAAATCTCCCACTCTTGAAATTGAATTAAAAGAGAGGTTTGGGCATATTTTTTCTTTAACCCTTCTGACAGAATTTTTTTTCTCTCTTTACAGAGGCAAAAAAAAATGTAGGTCATACTAAGTAGGTCCTTATCTCAATGGAAAGGACAAAGTCTCTTTGTGAGCCAAAGAAGATGACAAAAACACTTTTGACAAAAAGTACTACCTCCCCAAGCAAAAGTGCATGTGTTGGGATGTCAAGACCACACACAAGCTAGACTGCTGCTGTGGTATTGATCTTTCCAAAGGTCTGTGGCTTTTGCCAGCTATTCCCATCACTACTAAACTTGGCTTTATCCTCCTAAATTCGCTTAGTCCCCCACCTTTATTTTAATTTGTTAGCGAGGGAAACAGCGGCAGATAGAAGGGAAATGTTTGTGTCATCTATACCAGAGTTGAGCTAAGGTTTATTTGTATTCTCGCTTGGGTACTTAACATGCACTGGAATTTGAGAGGTGACACAGTACACTTAGTGAGAGCCCTCATTTGAGAGTCCTGTGGTGGTATTTTTGGTCCAACCCACAAGGCTCCTCTGTTTCTTTGTGGGTGAATCTAAAGTAGCATCAAAATGAAAGGCTCATAGTCTATTGTTGAAGGAATTTCACTTCTGTCAGTGAACACAACAAATACACATCAATATAAGCAGGATTTTGAGTGACCCATATCCAGCTGCAATACCCAGATCAGTGCATTAATTTCAGAAAGGCTAGAAAATATCTTAAAGGGAAAACAAAGGAAGGTACTAAGTGGTAAATGTTCAGCACAGTACATGGTAATTGACTTAGCCATGCAGTTCCCATTACTGTTAATAGGAATCAGATGGCTAAATCCCTGTGCTAAAAATGTACTTTTAAATAGATATCTGCATGAGTGCCAAGCACAAAGCATCAGGGTAGTGTAAACCACCAATGAGGAAGATACAAACACTGAAGGCGTTTACTGAAGGTATCAAGAAAGCTTATAGAAAGACTTACAAAACTGGGGTGAAATTGTACGATTAGATCATTTACTGGAAGTATTTTTCATATAAATCAAATAAAGTTTTAGAGAACTAAGTGTTCACTGGCTGAGAATACAAGTCTTTAAAGGCAGGGGAACAGCTGTACTTCTTTAGAAGACACAAGGAGAATATGGGCAGGCTATAACAGGGCCACACAGAAGTATACAGCCTTCACTTGCTGCCTAGAAAACTCCACAAACATACTTCAGTGGCAGGACAGAAAACGGAATGGCTGTAGCTGCTGAGTTTATAACTGATTTGCTAGCCTAGCTTATTTGCCTAAACTCCTTCAGAAGATAAGGATAGTAGAAGAGCTACTCCCTGTAGAAACATGTTGCAAATATATATTGCGACATATATATTTTTCAATAAAATTCCAGAATGCAGAAGTGACATTCAAAGCAAACACCAGAAATCAACTGAATTTTTACATTTCAAACCAATATTTTGTTAGTCTTATTCTTTAAAGATAAATACGAATATAAAGATGATAAAGAGACATATTTATAACTTTCATTAGGGGTCAGCTCTGCTGAAATGAGAAATAGCAAGTCTACAACCTGGAGTCCTATTAATGTTAACTAGTTATTACATACAATTGTTAATAAAACTATGTTGTATTAACTTTGATAGAATAATTAAGCCTAGGCTGTCAAAGATGTTTACATTACTGAACAACATCAAATAAGGCTCAGGGACTGAAGGATAAGGACCGCTCAGTTGCCATGACAAACGAAGTGAGAAATCAGTGCCAAAGTCTGGACGTTTATTGACTAAGATACACAAAAGGAAAAGAATCAAAACAAAATAAAGCATCTTCTGAAACTGAAATACAGTTTCTACATGAAGGAAAAATAATAATCAAACTGTATGAAAACCCTTCTTTCAGAGACAGGATTTTGGATACACTCTCTGATTCTGTCAACTAATCTTTCTTCGTTGGGATGAAAGAGTTAGTTCTGTTGTTCAGGTATGAGCTGTGAATGATAGTTTCTTTACCTGCCTTTGAAAAAGCAGGCAGACATAGTTACAAAAGGGAAGAAAGGTACATAAAGGTGGAGAAAATATGGCTTTTATTGATGTTCTCAGGCTCCATGGCAGCTGTCGAGTTACAAACAGGCCATTTCAGGCTGACAAAGATTGTCGTGATGCTCTTACCCTGAACTTTGACTTGCTGATAGCATCTGAGTAGGCTGACCAAGGTGCTCTCCTTGCTCAGCCAGATTCATCCAGGCCATTTTGGGTTGCCATGAAAGGGAAGATAGGGTATTGGCCCACTTAGAGATCTCATTGTTAGCATAAGCCAAAGCCTGTTGTGGTGCTGTGGCACATTGAGAACACACTCTGCGCCCCCTCTGTAATCACCCCTGTGTGCATGGGCTCATGCTCAGGCAGGAAAGGAGACCACAGCTCCGGTGATGAGGCAAAGCGTGTACCTGTGTGTGACCAGTCCTGCTTTCACCCTAGTAGATTGAACAGGCTGCTGGCAAATGGCATGACACAGTGCAAGTCCAGATTCCTTTTCCCCAAGAAATGAGGTGAGCACCTTTGTACTGCCTATTAGGGACAGTCCCAGGCCTGTGTTATCCTTTCAGCTATGTCCAGAAATTGTCTAGGAGAGTGCTAGCTGGCCATGGCCAAAAGCACCCTGTCACACAACTACTGCTGCTGTGCCAATGACACCCCGGGCAGTGCCTGGCCTGATTCAGTTTGCTAGCATACACAAAGACAAAGAGATTGATCCAGGGATCTGATCTGGAGAGTTGCAGACTAGATGCCATATGTTGACTGAAAGCCAGAGGCTGAGAGCTGTGAGGATGAGAAGCAGTCCTCCAGACCCTGTCTGTAAGCCCTTGAATCACCACATTTAAACTGAGATTGATTTTGAAACAACTCTGAATTTAGCTCTTTACTAAGCTGTCTGTATAGTGTAGATGAACCTCTGAGGTCAGATATCCAAATATCCATATGACCAAGATCCATAAAGAACTCCAAGGAGGTGAAACTGAGCCATGCTTTTCAGTGCAGCTGTTTGGCTCATTCTTTTCAAGACATCAGGATTATGCCCTCCCAGAAACACACACCCAGCACCAGGTCAGAATATTTCTTTCTTTATCCCTCTGTCTGGCCCCACTAACCCTACATTAAATTCACCATTATGATCTGGAATCCAGTGAAACAGGCTCCCTACACCAACCTGTCCTATGTTCTGGAGGCCAGGACACTCTCAAGAGTGTAGAATATGCAGCTTTAAACCCCCAAACCCTTGAACTCAAATGTCACATTTGTTGGGTAAGTACTATAACCAGAGGGCATTGTGTAGAAGATGCACAGCTCTTGCTCTAGCTGAGCCTTCAAGGAAAGGAAAGGAGCTAGTAAACTACCCACACAAGAATGAGTTAGTACCTCAGTACAGAAGGCTGCTTTTCTTTGCAAATGTCAGTTTTACATAAGTACCGAGTTCTGGGGGCACTCTGAGAAAAGTGGGATTTCAGACACATTTCTGCTTTCTGAACATTTGCTTCTGTCTTGCTTTGGCTTTCTCCCACTCAGTACGTCCCACTTTCTCCACTTAGTGCACAAGGCCATGGCTGCTTACTTGGGCTCTGTGTACTCCACTCCTAAAACTGTAAGACTTACTAATCCTGCAAGGCTCATGCTCCTCTGCTCTGGATCTGAGTGTCCTTGCTTGTAGTTCCCTCTCAACTGAAAAGCAAAAGCCATTTAACAGGCCAGTGAGCTTGTTCCTTTCAAGTCAGTCGGAAATGAGTTGGACTCAGAAACCATTCTTCCCTTTTGTCCTCTCATCAGGATTTTGCAGTTATCCTTTTTCATTCCTAACTGTGGCTATTTAGAACTTGAGTCTTTTGTACTGCTATGTCACTGCCATAGAAGTGGGCAGATTTGATTATCTTTCTGATCCTTGTGAGTAATCTCATTTCAAACTTTGACCTCCCACAGGCACCTGCTCCTTTTGACATCAAAGCCAGCTCTTTATCAAGGAAGTAGCTTAGCCTTATGGCAAAATTATCGATTGCAGATGACTTATACACTTTCCCCGCTGTGCTCTATCAAAAGCTGGTCCTGTCTTTTGTCGCTTCTTTTGAAAATTAGGTTGAATTTGTTACTGTCCCAAGCAACTGGCTCTATGCTGGCTCATAACTTCTCAGGAATTGTCTCCATCTCTCTTTTTTTGAATCCCCTACTTCCTGTCCTTACCCTTTGCACCATTATTGCACATTGCCTCAAGGACAGGCAGATGCATTGCCCAGTGTCCCTGTTTTTTCATCCAAACTTTCCAGTAGACTGCAATTTCTGCCCATTTTAAGTCTCTGTCCATACTCGGCAGACCTGCTTCCTGTGCTGTGTTCTGCAAAACAGCCCTCCTGTAGGACAACAGACAAGATCTCCCTCTAAACTTGGGCGACCCACTGGCTTTACTTCCCTCCTCAGGGTCTTCCATTTCCATTGGAGGCATCTCAGGACAGGAATTAAATTACCTCATCACTTATGTTGACTGTGACTTGTGGCACAGGGATCTAGTTCTGGCAATACTTGTAGCAGCTAGTGTGATTATGCTTGCATAGCCATTTATGCAAATGTCTCCTAGCAGGCTCACCAATATCTGAAATTAGAATTTATCACAATTGACAAGTTCCCATTTTTTAGACAATAGGTCTAATTCATATGGCCATGATCAGTTCCCTTTCCTAGTAGGTTTTTCTTCTATTTTGGCCAGAATCCAATAATTCTTTTCTGAGGCTAATGATGCATTGAATGATTGTATTTGTTTACCGACGCCAGTCTCTTATATCAAACAAAATTTCTTTTACTTCCTTCGTGTACTCGACAATTTTCTTAGACTTTTCTTAAAAAGGTAATGACAAGTTCAATACTGTAAGCCAAAAAATTAAATAACTACCTTATGCTCTAGCTTCAAGATCTTATTTTAAGTAGTCTATCCTTCTAGTTTTAAGCAATTGCTCCTGACAGCGTTTCCCCTTTGGTGTTTTATTCCATTCAATTTCACTTACAATGTTCTGCCTGCTCCCAAGGTATTAGGGAGTAAGTGACCATTGAACATAAGACTCTTCAAATGAAGGTTGAGCTGCAGAGCAAAACACAGGGAAAAGAAGACTGGGAACATTTTCTGCCCCTTAATATAAAAGGGCTCAAAAGTGGAGTTTCCCCAGAATTAGCTCAAAACCATGTCTCGATTAGAATTTATCTCCAGTTGCAAGATTGGTGTGGCTTTGTAGCGTCTAGCATTAGACAGGACGAAATGTGAGCTACAGGAATGTGAAGCTTTAGTCTGTACATCTGGTAAATCAGAACTCCATAGGAAGAACCGCTTGCCTAGCAGGTGTCACCTGCTGAGAGTGATACTGCAAACTACTGCCCTAGACTCCTCTATGTCTAGCAATGGCTGTTTAATTTAGTGCCTTCATTATCATCTGCATGTATTGTCAGAATGTGGTTATCTCTATTACTGCTTTGACTTAAACATTAAAACATTAAAAATGTTAACAATACAATGTTACAACAATTGAGAATGCTGAAGTTTTAGCGCTAAACAAGAAAAGAGCCTGAGAAGAGGTTTCAAAGGGCTTTACTGAATTAAACCACAAATCTTATGTTCAAATGCATATAATCAAGTAAAATGCATATAAAATAGCATAACAGTTAATGGAAGCCTTCTTACTATCCCAAATCCTATAAAACACATGTAGATCCCTGCATAAAACTATGAAGTATCTCATTCTTTGGAGAAACAACCTGTATGTTGAAGGACCTTTTGACTAACAGTGCTATCTATAGAAATTAAGACATATAAAATGTTAACATTTATGTGTATCTATAGAAAGAAGAAGAAAAGAATAAGCACAAATACGTGTACATTACTGTGAATCTTTCCTCCCGGTTCTTAATGTGTCAGTTGTCTTCACTGAACAATAGTTGTTTATCTACATATAAATACAGCATGCTGCACAGTGTGTCCTTTATTTGATGGATAGGAAATACACTGATAGGAAACAGTGCTTTCTTATTAGTTACATGCATTCCAAAGCCTGGAAAATTTAGAAAACTTCTGATTTCAGGCTGGATATTGAGAATCGATTGTGAGTGTAGTTATACATTAAATGGCTGGTGCTGCTGTTCCACATTTGTTTTTTCAGCTCAAATTCTGTGATTTTTTTTCTCTTTTACATTATTACTAACGTAAATAACCCAGGCACTAGACACAACCATTACATTTGTACCAGTTTGCAAGGGTTATACTATAAGCAGGTTCTGACATTTAACACAATACACATAATTTGAGACCATTATAATTCTGAGTTAAATCCAAAATTGTTTTATAAACGGTAAAAGTAAGGCTCTTTATGCATAATTGCACCCTTAGGAATAAAACAAAGTATAATAAGGTGATAAGGTGCAAATTGGACCAAAATATATGCTCACTTCTCAGGTTCTTTTCAGCTTCAAAGCGAATTTCATTGAAAATAAAGGAAATTTTCCTGTATTCTGAGGCTTTTGGATTCAACATCAGCACAAAATACTTTCTATGTTATTTTAATGGAATTAATTGCATGTAGGGAAAATAAGGGATCCTAAATTTTTAAAAATTGGCTGACTATATGCACATTGTAATCTTGACAAAAAGTTGATGCGACAGATTTTTTTCCTTTCTTCCCTCCAGATAAGGAGTTAAGTATGACAGTTGTTAAAAGGTCACTTAATTGTCTTTAATTGATGGGTTTGGGTGCAGATACATCTGTATGTTTCTCATTTCCCTCTGCAATTTTTTTCTCTGGCCATCTACACTGAAAAGTATCAGCGCACACTTCGGTTTCCCTCATGACATAAAAATTCAGGCACAAACTGTCAAAGTCTAAAATTCTTATTTTTGGTGGCAGCTATTAAAAGATCCTTAGCACTACTGCATGCGTCAGTAGCAACCATTACCAGCACTGCTGTTCAGATTGATGCAGGCATGGAAATGTTATGCCTTCACACCCAGAACAGTGTCCTGTTTAGTATATTCTGAGAGCATACTTGTGATCACACACCCATACTTTGTTGCTGGCCATGCTGGTTCACAAAGCCCAGCAGATATTGTCACTTTTAGCTGAAAGCTTCATATTTCCAGGCTAAAAGCAAGCTTTAAAGCTTCCTGTAGACAGCTGGTCTACCTTGTCCAAAAACACCATTTGGAAACAAGAGAATTGAAGTGTCCTGGCCGTAGGACACCTTCCAGGTTCACAGTATGATCCCAAACTGATTACCCATCAAGGGCATCGGTGGCAGCAGCAATAGGACACTATATAACTATTCTTTCTTTGCAAACAAAACAGCAATGCAGAGTATGGCCACTGATATAAAACGTGCTCTCAAGGTGTATGTAAGGCAGATCAAGGTGTTTGCTAGAGGCATAAAGGGTTAGCAAGGAGCCTCTGCATTATGGCACACTCCTGCCATTACAGTCCCCACTTCTTGATCTGGGAACTACTGAGTACTCTGTGGTAAGAGCAGAAGAGAAACAGTAGGTAAGAAAGAGATTCCTGTGTCTGAGCGCAAAACACAGTGAGAGCCAAGAGCTAGACAATGTTCACAGATGCCTCTTTCAAGTTGAAGCAGCTCTCAGTTCCTAGCTGAAATGCTGGAGCCTGAGTCGTGGGGCCCAAGTTGGAGTTGACCTGTGAATGAGTCACAACCTAGCAGAATGTTTTGTTTTTTCTGTTGGCTTCATGTTCCAGAGGGAGAACCTGGAACCTGTGTCTTTGTGGCTCTGCCCTCACCCAGGTGATTGTGGTTGGGGTGGTGGGCGAGGCCAGGGCTATATCAACCTGAAGCTGATCAGTTGGAGGAGCTTCCTCCTGGGGCTGGTTGCATCTTGCTGAGCACTCTTAGTGGTGTCCTTCATGTGAAGGGCTGCTGAGGGAGCCATTTCTGTCTGTTGTGTCCAGCAGGTGATGCTAGCACCACAATGGTCAGCAGAGGAGTTGGGCTCCCCAGGAACCTATGGTGGGATTGTTTGAAAGAAGACTTCTGAGGGGGTGTTGCTGAGTTCAGCACAACTGAGATCAGGCAATCAGGCAACTGATGGCAGCATAAAATGATGATGGCTGAACCGGCACAACATCAGCCTTGCAGAGTGCCATTTGACATCTGCTCTGATCCCAAGCCTTTGGTCCCTCAGTGAGAGATTGATGATCCCTGCCTTTGGGTATTTCTTCATGACACAGTGAATCGCAATGCATGCTGCAGAGGCACTGAAGCTAAGAGTGGTCAGAAAGCTAAAAAGCGGGACAGTCTAGGTAACACAGGTCTCAGAGATTTAACCTACCTGTGCACTTGGGCCAGTATCTCTGATTTGTAGCTGTGTGATCAACACTAACTATTGCATAAATGTAGCTGTATCCCAGGCAATGTGTGAACCCTGTTGCCAATAAAACAGAAAATACAGGGGTTTTTTTAGTTTTATATAGTTCCAGTGAGATAGAAACTAATTGCAGCTATTCTTCTCAGTGGATAAGGAGATTTTTAACATGTTACGGAGAAATAGAGCATTTAAGTGACGGGTATGTTTATGTGTGTTATCTGTGTTTGTCATAGATACATATAAAAAATTTAAGCACCATCAGAATCAGGTTTTACAGTTTAATACTTTTAACTTGTTCCTCTTGGTTTGATTTTCCTCATGAGAGAATTTCCCCTTTTGGAGATGGAACAAGAACTGTCCCTAGGAGTTCTACTCTTTTTTTGAACATAAGTTCAAAAATTCTGTGGTTTAAACGCTCTCAGACCTCTTGAAGCCAAATACTTGATTTGGTCTGGTATTTTACATGTATCTTTGAAAACTCAAATTAATTCCTGAATAAAATTAATTATTTTAACATTTATTTAATCTAAGTGTCTTGGGAGTGGAAATTAGTGACTCTCATTTTATCATCCAACCTCTTCCTTAATTCTATCCACATATTTATCAGCAGCATTAAGCCTCCTGATATTTTCATGTGATGCTGGCTATTTACAAAATTATTCTCTAATAGAATATAGTTACCAAGCCTTTTGTGTCTATATCAAATTAATTCTGACCCTTCCTCCCACTCCTCACACTGAAAACATTGGTTATCTCAACCTAGCCATTTTGTATTAAGGACAATATAGCCCTCTGAGATGCAATGTCTGCTACAGGTATTTTCCTTTCTTTCTTTATTTTGTTCAAAGCTATTTAATCACAGGCTGTCTCCTCTTTTGTGGAACTTGCACTGCTACCAGAGAATGACACAGAAGATTCTCTTGAACAACTTGATTTAAGTTTCTACTTTTATAATATTAGATATGCTTTGGACCATTATCTTTCACGAAGAGAGTGTGTGTGTGCACATAGATGTACGTTTCTTTTTTCTTTTGAGTATTTACTTTGCAAGAAGGCAAGTGATGTTAAGCTAGTTCACTAGATCCTGTGCCTGGTTCTCAGGCTGAACTTTCGGCAGATGGAGCCAAATAAAATGTTTTACAGGCACCAAATGCCTACAAAGTCAATGAAGAAGGATATAAGAATGCTTTTTAGGGGAGTTACCAGCGAGGCTTCCTTAGTTGACCTCCTTAGGAGTCCATAACCTAATCTTGTGCCCATGATAGCGGCCTTCAGACTTTGTGAAACGGCAGAAATAAAACTTCCCCACCCTCTGAGGCTTCCTGGATGACAGGAATCTCAGGTCTTCCTTTCCCTTTATTTTGACCTTAAAGGAACTTTAATATTCAAAATACAATCAGCAAACAGATTAAATCATTCTTTTAGATATTGGCTGGGAAAGTGCACGGGCCTTCCTGCAACATACATGTATAGGCATGTCTGCTGCAGCACTTCAAATGTGTGGCACATTTTTTCCAATTTGACCACTTAATTCTTAGTCTGCAGTGATTAGGAAAATTGAAGAGAAGCATTAGTCTGGTATATGTGCCAGTCTGCACCTACATTCCTGTAATAAAATCTGGGTCTTTAAGAAATTGGCTAAGTTTCCTCTCTCGGCAACATTTTTGCTTTTTATTTATTACTATAGGGTGCATTTCCTAAAGGAGCCTAAAAGATTTTGGTGCCCAAATCTCAATGAAATTAAGTAAAATGTGTGCACTGAATAGCTGTGATTTCTCTTTAAAATCTCAGTTTTCATATATAATAAATAATCCACTATTAACTATTGCCAGCTATCATCATTAATGTTTGATTTCCCAGGGAAGCCTGATGATAGAACTGAGTCTAATCTTGGGGTGGCTTTCAGGAAGGGGAGACAAGGTTAGTGACCTTACCTGGGAGTGTTACTTTGGATACTTAAGAGGCAAGACAGATAAAAGTTTGTTAAATGAAAAATGGATGGCATTTTTCCTCACAGACTGGAGTTCATTCCCCTTGATGGGAAGGGAAATTGTGATGGGAATCTGGGACATCTTGAAATCTTAATGCAGGCATAGGGCTTCTGAGTAGCAGCTCATAGCAAGCAAGAGCAGAGAAGCAGCTCACTGCTTATTAAAGCATTAGTGAAGTGTTCAATTCTAGGGACAGAAATGCCTTATTTTTTTGACATAATTTATTTCTTTTTGGGCAGCCACTGACCCTGAATTTCCACTTATATGCATCTTGGATTTGCTCACTGCGTGGACAGTACTGGAGTCTTCCATTTGCTTAATTTGTGGATTTTGGTTCAGTGATTTCAATTGTGTCACTCGCTTTGCTTATTTGCTTTGATTTAATTCAAAGTGTGATTCCCTTTGGGGTCTCTTGACTCCCTCAACTGAATAAACTGTACCCTGGTCTTTCACTGTAAACTAGGTACAAATACAGTGGCACCTCCCAAAGCAGGCATTCCTGAAAATACCACATTTGCCCTTTCCAAATATCCATTCCCTAGAGTGAAACTGTAGCACAATAAGATTAAGACTTGATTTGCATTTCTGAAAATCAGTTCCCATGGAGCAATGTAATTTTGGTTTCAGAGCAGTTTTTTTGTTTATTCTTTCTGCTCTATACTGGTTCAGCTATCTGGAAATGGTAAATTCAGGGATGGTTCTGCCCCTTCATTTTGCGGACTCTACTGGGCTGACATTACCTATCCTTCTTCTCCGTTTCGGTAATATATTCTTATAGGTATATGAACTATCATATGTTTTCTCTAAATAAAGTGGAATGAATATTAGTTAATTAAATAATAAATACTAGTTAATTGAGTCCAGCCCCTTAGTCTGAGAAGAAAAAAAAAAAAAANAAAAAAAAAAAAAAAAGAAGCCTCGAGTAATCAAGCACTTTTGGACAGGAAACAGGTTAAAAGGGATATTCAAATTATTTCAGCCTAACTCCAGAAATAAAAGCAATATAAACCAAGGTTTTCACTGATCTAACTTAGAAAATACAAATCTGGAGATCTGTTGAGTAAATAAGTGGAAAATAGAATCCAGCACCTGCAGTCTACCCATCTGTTGCCCTTTTTCTTTCTGCAGCCACCTCTGATGTTTCTGAATGAGGTGGAAAAGAAACAAAGGCAAATTAAGATGTGAACCCTGAGAATACATCTGCCCAGTGCACAATGGAAATCCTTTCTCTTCACCAATCTCCTGAAGTCTTGGTAAGTTTTGGTTGCAGTGGTTAACTTAACACAACAGTTCCAGGTGTTATGGGTGCTCTAAGGGCTGTTTATCTTTTCCCTGGGCCATGAAATGATGACACATGAATAAGGGATTCATACATCTACAAGTCAGAAAGGACAGCCACCATTATTCCAGCTAAGCCCCTGAACCTATTGGATGTGGAATTTATCCCAGAGAGTGGATTAAATCATATCTCCTAGAAGGATTTTGAATTTTATTTTAAAGATCTAAATCAATGTTGAGTTGTCGCTGTCCTGTCCCCACCACCAACCCTTTTAGGAGACTGTTACTTAGTTCAATTATTGTCTCTGCTAGAAAATTATTACCTATTTCAAGGCTGAAATTGTCTAACTCTTGGCCACAGACCTTGTCAGGTCTTTGTTGACAAGCTTAGAAAGCCCCTGCTATTGGATCTCTTTTCCATGTGTAAGCATCTAGATATAATGATCAAGCCACCTCTCAGTCTTTTCTCAGATAAGCTGAAAAAATTGAACTCTGTAAGCCTCACAAGCCTCACAGAGTACAACTTGTTTTCCAGCTGCCGGATCACACCTCCCAAACCTTTCATCTCTGGCACCGCTATTAAGCTGCCCCAGTACCCTGGAATGTGGGAGGGCTCTTCAAAGGACTTTAGACTGACCATCTGATATCCACACTGAAGCGCTGTCTGAGAGGGTTTTGATATTTCTTGTGACTCAGACCTTGGCTTTGAGAACCTGATGTCTACGGCTGTTTTAGGGCTCAGTAATGGCTTTGCCACAAGCAAGCAGGAGAGTAGCTCATTGTTATGGAAGGCAGATGTGCCTCCAGGTTTCTCTTGGCTATGCAGAACGTATTCCTGGTATTTTTATTTTTTTTTTAATCCCTCTGCTCTAGCAAATAAAGCTGTGGACATGCATGCAAGGAACAACATCAAAGCTCTGCTTACACCTTATACAACCCATCATATGTATGAAGAATGGAATGCAGGAGCCCTTGAGAAGTTGCTCTCTTCAATAGGTTACAAGCTCTAATTTTAAAAAGCTACCACAAGGGACAAGAAGACAAATACATAAATGTGTATACACACTTCTTTGCTCATCATTTAACATTTCTAATACAAACAAGGGTGATCTAGATAAACAATTTCTAAATACTTTCATATGAATTGAGGGTCTAATGCATTTTCTATGAGATTTCAAATCATTACCTTTGGGTGGTGTGCCCCAAAGTCCACAAATATGCAAGTATGTCTTTCCATTGACTTCAGTGAGTTCTAGTCAGTTCCCTATACTACGAGGGTTTAACCTTTTAAAGTTGTAACTAAATTCGTTAGTTACTTTGTGCTATCCTCTGACACCATTTCTAAACTAGATGGGGTGCTTATTAAACTAATTTTACAGGACCTTCTCGTGAACTATAACCTAATTTACAAGGAAATAATACTATAATTTATGAAAATACTTGCCCATTTATCCCTCCGATGTTTTACACACTTTTCAAAGAATAAGTAGGCCAGAGGCAGCATAGAAATGATGGAGAGCAATGAAATGCATTATGTACAAGCTTCTATACATTTATAGGTGTGCTAATTAATAAAATTGCAACTATAAAAACAATTAATAAAATAAATAAATAAAATCTTGACTCTCACCTGTGATTTTTTGACATCCTCTTTGTAGACCTCAAACATGGTCACATGGGTTGGAGTTTCTCAACTGGAGCTTAGGGTTACAGACATTTTAGGCAAGGAAACACAACAGAACATATTTACACAGGCCAAGTCCCTTACCTGAAAGGGTTTTAATAGACTTCTCACACACACAGACTCACAGTAGCAGCTCAGTGCCATGTTTATTTTCTCACCTCACAGATGGAGTATATTTTTCTCACCATTTCACATGATGCAGCACATCTCCAGAGAGATTTAAGCCTCTTTTTTCTGGATCTCATGTTTGTTTATCAGCACCTGGCTCCATTGGTGTCTAAAGTCACCCCTGAGAAAGTGGACTGAATATCAATTGGTAATAAGCAGTAAAAATTTGTTGCTCTCAAGATGTCACAGTGCAAAATTAGTAACCGATTTTCCCAGGCATCTCTAAAGCTTGAGTAACATACCCAGCTATCCTCAGCCAAAAAGAAAGGATAGTATGTCACCAGCTCTGCTGTCTGTGTCTGGTGTCCCTCCCCTCAGCTCTCTCAAAGCAATCCTTTGAAGGTGCTTACTCTGCTTTGTGAAGCACATTGCTGAATCTGCAGTATTCAAACAGTATAATGAGAGCATCAAAACTCAGTACTGATAAGGTAAACACTTCTTCTGAACAAACCTGCACTACTGACACCAAGGCCAATTTTGGCACAAAGGAATATGTAAACAGAGAAAAGGAAATCATTTGCCCCTTAGAGTCCAGCAGGAACTCACAATTTACAGTTCTATCTGATGCTGTCTCGTGAGTAGAGGTCAACTCACCCTCCCTACATCTGAGCAGTATGGGGATGGGCTGGAGCAGGGCAGGGCAGGGCTGGAGGCTTGTCCTGGGACTATACGCAAGGCAGTCATATGTCACCAGAATAAGCCCAAAACAGGAGAATTCATGTGGGTAGTGATGCACAGGATCCTGCAGTATCTGGCCATGAGTCTTCTTGGACTCCTCCTGTCGCTGGCCATAGCTTTGAGAAGAGAAATACCATGCAGTTTCCAGTAAACAGCTGGAGACCTGACCTCCCACTCTCTTTCTAAGTAACAAATGCAAATTTGGATCCGACATCCACAGATTATTTTTGCAAGCTCTACTGTAGGAGTTCTGATTCACCAGCTTCCAAAATCTCCCACATATAGTCCTATCTACTGCACCAGGTGTGTTATTGTAATTCATGTTCCATCAATTCTTAATACTACATGTACAACAATAATAAACCCTGGATACGTTATTGGTCTTTATAAAGATTGCAGTTACCTGGCAAATATAATAATAAAGTTTGCTTATTACAGCAGTAGCTAGCAACAGCCACATAACAATTTGCTTTCTAGATCCCTGTCCTCATTTCTTATAACCTTCAGGTGTTCAAAAGAGATGCCTCATACTGAGCTATTAATTCCATATTTAGGTACCTTGACTTTAAATGTGCTGAGTACCTCTTGGCTCTGATGAATGCCAAACAGCATTCAGATTTAGAATATTGCATGAATTTCTAAATTTTTTTCAAGTCTCTGAGTCTGTCCTTGAAGGTAAGGCAACCTCTTTATATGTTTGCATTGCATTCAATAATAATAACACTAATATTTCCCTTATAATAATATCAATAATAATAACAGTAAAAGGAGCATGGGGTACATTATTTAAAAAAAAAAAATTCTTCTAATTGTCCTCTTACTTGAATCCTGACAAAGAAGGGAAGTAAGGTATTCAGGAGAATGGAAGAAAGAGAGGAAAAGAAGAAGCAGAGGATGAAAGCAGGAAGAAATTAAGGAAGGGGGGAAGGAGGATGAGAAGGAGGGAATGCAATAAAATATCATGTATATGAGAAGGACTGATGTGATGACCAGGTAGGTCTTCTCCAACTTCTGTTTCAGCAGCACAGAGTTCGGTGTGGTCCAGATGGAAGATGCAGCAAGGACTTTGCAGTGCTGAGCTCTAAGCCTTGTTTTTCACTTCATTTTTTTCAGAAAACATTCAGATATTGCTCATTTTTCTTTCCTGATGGAGTTTTTTTTCCCTGCAGTTTGACCTGCTCGAAAATAAATACCCTCTAGGATAAAATAATGGACTCCATTTCATTTTAGATCCCATTAGTTCAAAAGCCACAGTCTTGTGAATGAAGAGCAAAATCCAAGTGTCCAATTAATATCTGGCTCAAATTATGATTAAGTGACCAGCAATTCACCCTGCTGCCCTCATATTCATTTTCCATGGATAATTATTAAATAAACATCCCATTTCAACTGATCATCTTTTGACCCAAATATGATGTAGGGCTTTGGTAACTTTATACTTAAAAGGAACTCAAAAAGAAAATAAAATAAAGAGCAGTTATTTTAATAACATGTGTTATACTGGTAATGTTTCCTAGAATTAAAAATTGTAATTTTTGGAAAAAGTTTAGCTTGAAATATACAGCTTAAGCATCTGTCTTTCAGAAGTAGCCCACTAGGAACCCAGTGCAAGACTGGACTCTGCTGAACTGAGGTATACAGCCAAATCCCAGACACCTAGGATTAGCTCAACATACTTCAGCCGTGTCATAGCAAGTTCAAAACCTTCACAGAGTACCAAGACCCACGCAGAGCAATGATAAACTTAAATTTGATAAAATGGGAAGCAGAGACTAAAAAGACAATGCTCGGATGGGGAACTCATTTCTTGCATCTTGTACTCCTTTTTTTCTATCAAAAGGAAACGCCGAAGGCTTTCTGAACAATGGAAAATGTGCAATTTCTTCCACAAACATACATCTCTGGTTTGTTTTCTTATTGTTGTTGACAGAACCCTTCATTATGCCCTTAAAGAATCATTTTATGTTTATTTGTACTGTCTATACAGATTTGGGGACTTGTTTTATGAATTGCCAGAGGGCGATGTCTTTTTTTAATAAAAGTTTATTACACTTTGATTGATTTCCCTGATATTCATTGCATGTGCCTGTATTACAGTTACTCATTTTTTGTTCTAAAACCCAAATTACTGTAACTAATGTACCAGAGGAGCACTGTAACTGTTAGCAATTGACAATGCAAAATGTTTCTCAGCTTTATTTTTCAATGCAGATGTTTCCATGGAAAAGTCATTGAGAGCTAATTTGCCAGGGTCCTTATTTATTAATTCATGGAAGTTTGCAATAATAAGTCCTGAGTGTGAAGCAGCACAAATGTGAGATAGAGCTCAGTCACCTGATCACATTACCACAAATTAACAAATTACTGTATGTCTTCTGAACAGAGTTGGGGATGTTAAATGTATCCATATGCAAGCATTTACCAGCAACAAATACATTTAAATGTTGGCTTATCTTAGCACATACTGAAAGCAATTTATACTAAACCAAATATATTCACATTTTCCATAAGCTAAAAGCATATGTAGATACAGTTCCTGTGGCTCTGCTGATGTTTGGTAACTTGCTAAACACCAGTAATTTGAATATGATTCAGAAATACATACCAGAATGCCTTTTTTGCTCTTTCTTGCTATGAAAATCACTGTATTATTTGCCATTATTTGCAATTGTTCTGGATAAGATTAAAATTGCCTGAGTTTCATCAATTCATGAGTCAATTTTTATCTCCCAACAGAGTTCCTGTCTTTAACTCAAGTAATGTTCTTTAAAAGTGGCAATAGCTTTTTAGTGGGGCAGAATGGAATGAAATAAAATGTTTCAATGAAAGCCGAGGTGTGTGTTATTCCCTTAGTGCTAGTGCTGCTTCTCATATTGCCTATGGGGACAGTTAGATTAGATAGACATACTGAGCATACTCCATAGAGACTTTTAGAGGAGAATATTAAAACAGCCTAGTCTTCCCTTCCATCACTTCATGTACTCTATGTGCAACTTATTGTATCACAATAAAGACTATGACAACTGATTATTTTATAGCTAGATATTCATGCTTGCTGAAGGACGTTAACTGAGCTGGCAGGCTTCATCTTGAAGAGAAAGAAATTGGCAACACTAGTTCAGTAACCTTTGGTGAATGATGGTAAGGCAGTGTGACTTCAGCTGCTGAAAGGACAAAGCTGCATGGCCCTGCTAGCAAGAGATAGGAATTAAGCCATGAAACTAATGAACAGTAGAGGAGCCGGAAAGCAAGGTTATGCTGTCCTTCGCCCACTGAGATAGTCCTGGATTTTAATTCTCTGTCCTGCCTTCTGCACAGTCAATAATGGCCATCACACAAGGTTAAAACAGTTTTCTGTACAGATATGCTGCCCTGAAAAAGCCCCAGTGGACCACCCTGATGCCTTCCAGTAGTGAATATCGGGAGGACTCTGGGCAGCCTAGATTTGACTTTGAAGTTGGCTTTTCTTTGAGCAGAGGACAGACCATGTGAGCTCCAGGGGTCCCTTCCAACATAAAGTACTCCACCACTCTGTGAATCTGTCCCAAACATCCCTCTGCAGCATTTGGCACCAAGAAATGGAAATAGTAAAGCTGTGTCCTGTGGAAGCACTCCAGCACCAAGAGTGTGGGTTGAAAGCTGGTGCTCCCTGTGATTGGAGCTGACCTGGATCTGATCTTCCTGAAAGGGAAAAAAATCATGAAGGACCCTTCTGATAGCAGCGAAATTGGCGTACTACAGGAAACACATGAGATCAGCCACTTCAGTATGTTTTCACATAGCTTTGTTTCTTTTTCTTTTAAAGGCCTTTTTTCCCTTGCTCTCATACCTTGTCCCCCCTTAGTGCGGGAGATATTATTCAATTATACAGTATGCTATAGGTAGCACATGCCCATGCTACCATGTGTGGGCACTCCTCTGCTTTCTGAGGCTGCCCAAGCATTCCAGAGCCTTCTTTTTTTTAGCTACCAGCCAGCATTTGATACAGAATCTGGAAATTATTTTGCTGCCAAAAGTGTACAAGGAGGTGGGAGACAATCTGTGGGCTTCTGCAAGAGCAAACACAAAGAACCATTCTCTCATCTAGTAAAACAATAAGATTAGTCCTTTTATCATTATTTTTTTTCTCTCCTTCACTGCTTTGTAAACACTGCTTGTATGACTTTGCCTCTTATCGTCTGCAAACTGAATCTGCTTTTGTTGAAGCGGTGTCAATCACAAGGGTTTTTCTGCTCATATGCTTAGTGATATGACTGATTGAAAAAGAAGACAGGCTTTCATTTGGGTCTGTAATATGTGGCATACTCATTGTTGGAAACATAAGGGGGGGGGGGGAGAAAACAGAGGGAACAGTTTAGTAAAGCATAACCCAAAGTTCACTTGCTCTGTCAGGAAGATTAAGATTAAACTGAAGGAGGTCAAAGCTATTAACATTTAGACTACAGGGTATATAACAATTTAGTTTCTAGTTAGGTATTGGCTTTCTAATTGGAAAGAAGCTTGTTTCTAACTTTTTATGTAAACACTAGCATTAGCGAAAGCCTGGGTGGTCTCAACATTGTAAGCCAGTGGACATATTTGATCCACACCTCCCCACAAAAAATGTCCTCTATGACCAAGCTCACATTTAAATTTTAAGTAAGTCTCGTGATTCCTTTCTACCAACTGTGACAGCATTTGCAGAGGGAAAACTTCACAGTGATACTTCTGGGCTTGCTTCAAATTTGTTTTTCCAAATGCCAAATTCTCCTTCACACCATACACTTTGTGAAAATCTTATTTATGTTCAGCTCTTTGGACCAAGCAAGAAGATTACTGCAGCCACCAGTAAGAAGCACAGACATGACTTGTTTGTTAATTAACTCCCATAGCAAGTCAGATATTTATTTATGGAATATCCTTCACATTTTCAAGTCACATTATTCTCTGATTTTACAGTACTCTTTCTAGAGCTTCTTGTTCTAAATCCAATAGCAAGTGAAGCTGGATGGATTACCAAGGAAAACTAAATTAGACAGCAGTCAGCAGAGTTAGCCTTTGGAAGGTGATTTGGTTAAGACTTTTGTAGCACTGACCCAAACAAGTAGCACAATGGCCATGTTTTAGCATATTGCAGGCAGAAGTCTTTTGGCGGGTTGACCTCGACTGGATGCCAGGTCCCCACCAAGCTAGTTTATCACTCCCCTCCTCAGCAGGACAAGGGAGGGTAGAAAATAATGTGAAAAAAAACTTGTAGGTCAAGATAAGTGCCGTTTAATAAAGCAAAAGCAAAGGCCACGCACAGAAGAAAACTAAAAGATTTATTCTCTACTATTCTCTATCCTCAGGCAATGTCCAGCCACTTCCCAAGAAGTAGGGCTTCAGTATGCATAGCGGTTTACCCAGAAAACAAACATCATAATAGTGAATGCCCCTCCTCATGTGGTATGGAATATCCCTTTGGTCAGTTTGGGTGAGTTGTCTTGGTTATGTCTCCTCCCAAGACCTTGCCCACTCCCCAGCCTGTTGGTGAGGGGTGAAT
Source organism: Eurystomus gularis (assembly GCA_013400335.1). Lineage (NCBI taxonomy): Eukaryota > Metazoa > Chordata > Aves > Coraciiformes > Coraciidae > Eurystomus > Eurystomus gularis. The sequence goes on from VZZY01015722.1 coordinate 58,288, forward strand.
GTTGGAGAGACAGCCTTGATGCTATGCAAGCACTGCTCAGCAGTAGCCAAAACAGTGGTGTTTTATCAGCACCTTTCTAGCTACCAATGCAAAACACAACACTATGAAGGTTGCTATGGGGAAAATTTAGTCCATCCCAGCCAGATCCAATACAGCTGGTTAATCTCTCCCTACACTACATTAGTATATTTTCTGAGTATGAAATGGCATTGTATGTGACCAGTATAACCACCCATCTCTTACAGGGTGATGGATGAGCGCAGGCAGAGTGAGCTTGTGCCCTCCTCCCAGTACACTCTCTCATTATTACCAGTGTGATCCACCTTTAATTCAGAGCTTCATTTCTGTAACCCTTCTGCTTTCCACAGTTTGCACTGGTACAGGGGGATAGGTGAACATTCACTGGAAAAGGGTCATGCAAATTTTGAAGTGGAAATAATCCTCAGAAATTCATTTTGGCTGCTCTGCTAAATTTGAATAATAGGTTTTTCTGTCCTACAACAATGTGAAAGCTGGAGAGGGCTGTGTTCAGAGAGCTGTGCCACAGAAAGACTGATACCATGAACTTCCCTGATCCACTGGCAGGATCTGCCATTCCTACTTAACATGGGGTTTTTTACGTCATCAGAAGAAGTCCTACATCTAAAACCACAGTTTAAACATTACCGTATTGCAATGAACAAATACAGTTCATTGCTCATGCAGTTATAGCCCAGAGCTTCCTACAAACCTCTTTACACCCAGAAGGCAGTCTCTCAGAGTGAAGCACTTAATAGTTATATTACCTTAGCTTTTAAAACCTACTGCAGTCCTTTGATATCAGGAAAGCAGTGTGTATTAAATTCACACCCTCCCTTTGGAGCACAGTATCACCAAGTACAGTGAGGATCATCAAAGCTTTTCAGGCCCAATTGCATAGAAGTTACATCTGGCTGTCTCCTCACTCTGACTCACTGTATCTAATCTCTCCATCTATCACCAGTCCATCACCCCATGCCTCCTGAAACAAAAATGTTGCCACCATGAAAAGCATGACAAGTCTGCCCTATTCTCATTTTGCTAGATGCTTGTGAAAGGAGATGTGAAATTACCATCTCATTAGTTAATCAATTTGGCATTATGAAACAAAGTAGTTTTCTGGTAGAACAGATAATGCAAAAAATTTCAGGGAGAAGAGTTTTGCTTCAAACAGATAAATAGAAACCTGTGATTTCGGAAGGATCCAAACAGTTTATATTCAGCTTTTTGAAAGCAATAAAACTAAAATGTGGCAAAGACTGACATGTATTCGCGAAACATTTGACACTAGTAAGTCTACATTTTTCATCAAAAAAGTAATTTCACAAATCTCTACTGTCCAAGAGATGCATTTGCTTGAGCACGTAGAGGTCACATAAAAATATCATTTTATTGTTATTAATTATAGTGATAGTCCTAAAGCAAAAAGGTCATTTTATCAAAAGCAGAGGGTTTCAATGAAAAATGCGATACATTTTTGACAATGAAATTCACCAATTCTGTTGCACACTGATCTAATTTGGAAGATGGAGTCATAACTGCACACAAAAATAATAGGGTTTCAAATTAAAAAAAACCCACATCTGTATTGTAAGTGTTTAACATCAACAAACTAAAGATTAATAGAATCATAAAAGGGATAGCTGCAAAGTGCTCTAAAAAAATCCCTATCAGGAAACAAATGTGAAGAAGAGTATATCCAAAATGAGATCATCTTTCCTAGCTCGGGACACAAATTTGGCTGTCATTTCTAATTTTGTCCATTAACAATTACAATACAGAGACAGATCCTAGATTCTCTGAAATTAGCAGTGTCTCCCACTCAAGAGTTAGTTTCCTAATTTCTAGGATATGTGTTGTACTGAAACCTGACTCTCTAATCCACTTTACCATCTGGAAATCTATAGAGGAAAGCATCAAGAAGGTGTAAAAAGCTGAGACAGGCACGATGTCCTTCATAATTGTCATAGAATCACAGAATC
>VZZY01015724.1:0-84400 GCA_013400335.1 Eurystomus gularis
GTGATTCTGTGAAATTTCTGTCAGCTGCTTTTGACATTTTATCTTGGGTAATCTTTTTGAAAACTGCTTGTGAAGAACTTGTTTTCTGGATTTCTTCCCAGAGAGTTTCTACTTTCTCTTTCACTGCATTCTTAAAGAGAATCCTTGTTCTCACACATAGTCACTGTAGACAACAATGTCTCTAATTTTGCAGTCCTTGCATAGATGAACCACATAGCTTGAATAGATGCTTCCATTTGGGGGAAAAAAGGAGCCAGTTGCAAGCAACAACCTCTTAATGATTTTACACTCTCTTCTACTAAAATCTGCATATTTTTCTGAAGGTTAATCAGCATAAATTTATTTCATGATTAATAAGAGGCAATTGTTGTTAAGAACAGTGAATGAAGGTGTACTTGAAAACACTTCAGCCTAGATGAAGGCAGTATAAATTCCATCTACTTCCCTATACCTTGTATTTCCTTTAAATTGTTGCTGTGTCTTCAGGGACACAGGGCATATGAATGACAGGGACTATTGATCAAATTTTCACTGTCTGACCCTGTACATCGGTGTCCAGATGTAACAGTGACCAATGCCTCTCAAGTTATCTATCTATTTGTCAGCAAGAGACTTACAAATTTGCTTACTGGTGCCTCATGAGTTGTTTCAGAGTATTTTTTTGGCTGCTGCTTATTGCTATATATCAGAGCTCAGAAGTTACCTGAAGTGCCAGGGGACATAGCTCCACATGCACTTTTTCTGAATGTCTAAGAGAGATTTTGGGTAATGGTGGCAGAACTAGGGCTTACTGATAAGATTTGGAGCCTTACTCTGGACTTACTTCAACTCTCTCTGCTGCTGAAAGCTGCTTCCACTCTATGCAACTTCAATGCACATGTGGTTATGTGAGCAGAGATCTGACCTAGATCTGATGCTGAACACATTGTTCCCTTTTGTGCTGCTGGCTACAGAAGCATTGTATCTTAACCAATCTTACTACAGCAGCCAACTACTTTATCTTCGTCTTTGAACAGATGCTTAGTTTTGGATAACGATGTGTTACCGTCGGTCAGATAACACTGGCTTTTGAGGAGCTGTTGCAAACAGCTACAGCCTTTGCCTTCTGCCTAGCTTTCAGTCAAATGCTGGGTAAGAGATTTCCAAAGGAAAAAATTGTCTGCATGTGCTTGACCAGATCTTTCACAAGACTGCTTTATAGCTTTTGAAAAAAATATTACTCTGGAAAAGGAAACTAGATTTTCTATCGCTTAAAAGATTCTCTATCACTGATTTCACATAAAAAAGATCACTTCCATGGTCAACTTCATTGTGTCAAGCAGGGAAGAGATAAATCTAACAGCAGAAAGTCCAGCATAGAAGGTAGATTCATAGGCAAAGATTCATCTGAGATATTTTAGCACAAAAAAAGGACTTTTTTATTACGTAGACTAATGCAGAAAGATTTACAGTTAAAACTATGCAGCCATGAGTATTTAGGCCTAAATGTTCTCATAAAAGTCCCCACACTAACTTTATGACAAACACATCTACTCTTTCACAACTTTACATTAAGTCATGTACAAAGACTCATCAAATAAAAGTAAAGAGTCTTCTGGCAAAAAAATATCCTTAAAATGTTTACCTAGTCATAACTAATAGCTTTTGATTTTTCCTTAGTAGGTTTGGAAGCCATTATAGAAAACGCAGTTAAGAGTCTTGACATTTACTGTGCGTTCCAGTTCAAATTTACTAATGAATACAATTCCGTTCCTTTTTGCACCACACAATGCCACAAATTCAGTTCAGAGTAATGCAGACTTCCAAGGGTGAGCTGGGAATAATTACACTGAAGGTCAAAAGCCTCTTGCCCTGCAATAAGTACCATTTCTGACAGGCTTGCTAGCTTGTTTAAATAGAACATTATAATCAAGCAGATATTGGAAAAGATCTCAAGGAGATTACTTTCCTACAATACAGAGTCCCCCTAACAAAGAAAGATACACCTCATTTCAATTATGTGGAAGGCCACCAAGAAAGAAGGGCCTTTTAATACTGAGGTGCAACCACAGTTCTGGCCATCGTGAGCTGCAACTCCTTACACAAAGTAGGACTTTATTGCCAAACTTGAAACGAGCAGTGTGCTGAACATCCGGCCCAGTGCAAACAGGCTGTATAAGTATCTTCAAACCAGCCTCCTTGCATGAAAGAATCGATGCTTTTGTGAATGAAAGTGGATACTGAAGAATTAGAAATGCAGATACTTCTCTGGTTACTTTGCAGAGAAGGGGTGGGGGAGGAGGAGTAGAAGAGATGTGGACTACAGCATGCTGTCTACATAAAGCAAATGTGTGGAGGTGTGGGAACATGCATACAGACCTTTCTCTAGAGTTTGTTGTTTCATTAAAATGAGGAAAATTCAAAAATGTGTTCCTTCCTCTCCCCTCTCTCACATAACTATTCTGGCTGAGCAAAGCATTAGCCCTGAACAGACATGGATGTCACCGTTATGACTGGTAATCAAGTTCTTGTAAGAAAATGGCACAACAAATGTGTCTGTATTTAAAAACAAAGATCTGTACCAGGCTGATACAGAGGCCCTTCAGGTTCTTTGGGAGGCCTTCAAAGCAGCATAGACTTGCTGCAGGATTGTGGCACAGTTGTGCTGAGAGGGGTACAGCAACCGGCAGACAGACATCACCACAGTGAAAACAGTCTAGGGCATCACCAGGGCATCAATGGCATTCCTCAACACAAAGAGTGGCATTATTCTTACTTCTTTAATTTGGTGTTGGTTTTTTTGTCGTCGTTGTTGTGGTTTTTATTATTTCAAGTATCTGAGGTAGTCACAAATCTTCAATTCAAAACAAGTTCCATTCTCTGATTTGAGAAACAAACACCTTGTGAACTCCTGAAGTACTTCAGCTTTGAAAGAAAAACAAGTAGAAACTTCTGCCAGTTTGCTATGGAACCGCCAAGAGCTCCACATTCACTATTAGTTATTTTTATCAAAGAGGGAAGTTGGCTAAAAGCCTGAACAAAGAGGTGGGTCTTCAGTCCCTTGCTGAACATGAGGAAGCTCAGGTTTAGATGTGTTTCTAACAGAAGGAAGAACTGCTGAGGTAGCAATTATCTGTCCTATGCAACACCGCACCCAGACTTCGTTCTAACCCTCTCATTGCATCTTGCTGAAAGAACATTGGTGGCACAGAAAAGACAGTGCTCATTACCTGGTCTCTAGCTCATGTGGTGATCACTACATGATACTTCACCTAGAGATGAAGTGTAATATTCTCTCACCCTATTTTACTCAAAAGTCTTGCAGTCCCCTTGACTCATAGCCCCATGCAGAGTGCGTAGCCTATCTAGTCCATATACAACCAAGGATGATAGCAACGAGATCTACATGTAGTCAGAGATCATGAGATCATAGCTGTTCTGCTGCAATAATCTCCCACTTGCAGCATGTGTCACAGGTATGAACTGTTTGGCCTGTAGATCAACAGGTTTGATCTTGCCACTGGATGATTCCTGAATAGGTTGCTGAAAGGCTCTCCAAAGCACCTCCACCTTTTAAAGGGACTCCACCCTCTTTACTCACAGTGGGTTATGAGGAAGTTGCTGCCTTTTTCAATTGTTGCTTAAGCTCACCTGATAAAGACCACAAATGTATTTTATGCCATACATAAATGGTGAGGATTCTTGCAAGTCTCATGGTAAAAGAGCGCTTTAGGTACGGACATGTTATCTTTGAGGAATGGGAGAGGGTGTAGGCTGTGTTTGTTTCAGGATTCAAAATGTGCACACAAATAGAAAATTTACTCCAAATATAGAGATTATTCACTTGTATTTCTGAACATATCTGAATAAAATCCAAAAACCAGGATCATGACTGTTTTGAATCTGATACCATTTTAAGGACAGATTTATTTAGACAAGCCACAGTTTTGGGGAGGGGTTATTCATAAACATGTACATTTTGACACGGCAGGTTAAGTGAGTAATATATCATATTTCAGCACTCCGAAACAATGGCCTGCGATAAAGATGGTTCCTCGGTATGGTATTTTCTTCGGCTACCTGAGTTAATGTGTTCTGTATGTCTAAGTTCATGCTTGTGGAGCAAGTTGCCATAGTTTTTTTTCCCTCCCTGAGTTAGCCACATGTACATGTGCTCAGCATTCTTTGGTCAAGTCATGCTACAGCTGCATCTATACCTGTGAATACACAATCCCACCTTTTGTCCACCTGAGGTCCTCATATATAGTCTGCAAAATGTCTGTCCAGGTCTACTTGGCCTGACCTCCTCATGTGCACCCTGACCTTCTCGTGGCATGATGACAGCCTGAACACATGGTCCAAAGGGAAGTCTCTCATTGCACCAGCCTTGTGGCCTCCTAGATGATCAAGAGAAGATCTGCCTTTCAGATGGCCTCAGGTAATCCTTGAGATGCAGTACACCTGCATCAATACTTCTACATGTTCTTACCAAGCAGAATTCTCTCTTGGCTTACACAATGGAAATTAGAAGTAGGTGTGCCAATATGTATCAGTAGGGAAATGCACTCTTAATCCACAAATGTTTGCTTTATAAAGACTGAAGAACTGTAAAAGCCATTCCTTTATGCAATGAAGCCCACAGATCATAAGACTCAAGAGACAAGTCATGGATTAAGTGCATTACCACACAATGGACATATGTCACTTTGTTTTTTCTCACTGTCAAACAATCACTGGGAAAGAGTCATAAGAAAAATATTTATAGCAATAAATCCCATCTTAGCATGATAACATTCAGACTGAACACTGAAAGAATGAGAGGTCTGTAGAATACAAAGTGACTCAGGTATTCCAGGTAACCCATGAGATATTGGAGAGTAATTATACTCATATTTCTGGCTGACTAATAGAAGTTGCAGAAGAAACTGCACTTCACAGGTTTGGGATAAGAAACTAGAAATATCCGGGCTGGCTGTGCGTTAATCTTACTGCAGTAAGTATAGACAACTTTTCTTACCATTAATTACATGATCTGTGCTAGTAATCATCTTCCAAAATGTAAGAAGCACAAATTATCACTGCTTTCAAAGCCACATAACAAGGTATGCACTGTTCTCCAGTCCCACATAATCATGGAAATATCATCGCTGCAGTAGTTTGCCTCCCTCTGGATTTTTCCCCTTTACCTGCTTAGGCTGACAGTTTGCTTTGCTTTACTTTACTCACTAATGTGGTTAAAATTTGTAACCCTCTTGATGACTGCCATGGTTACAGAGCACATCTCTTTCAGCAGGTTCCTTTTTCCTGGCGGTCGTACAATGTCTGATTCACAGGCTGCAGGATAGTGGTGGTGAAATCACCGGAGCTCACCATCCCTTGGCACTGGGACCAAACTGAGAGCTGGTGTACACTGGGGATTGCCATAGGGTGGCGAATACCTTCCCTGACTTTGGCTTTTGAGGTTCCGTTTATTTGTCAGTGCTTTTCTTTTTCGGTGCCTTTCAGAAACTAAGAGAGGAATGCAAGTGTTTCCATATCACAGTGTATAATTTAACAGAAGACTAATATTTTGTCTGGCAGCCTTTGTAGCTTGTATAGATGATTTCTTACATTCATTATTCCTTTCTTCCTCTCTCCCCCATCCCTCTGAGTTTGAGTGATGTTTTGAAAAGCAAAGCTAATTGACTACAGAGTCTTTTCTAGCATTTAATAAATTAGGTATGGGTTAGTATGGCAGATGTCTTCAGTATACGCTCCTCCTTTCCAGTTTGCTTTGTCAAAGTCTGTTTTACCAAAACCACATCTATTTGAATTGACTTAAAGTGTTCCATTGAGACTGACTTTTAATGAAAAGGTTTTTTAAAGAGCATTTTCAAGGTGGAGAATAGAGAAAGAGGGGAAAAGAAGGGGGACTAAAAAGCAAAGGTATTTTGATTCAGTAATAGATACATTCCACATTAGAAATCTTCAGTGTGTAGATCCCAAGATGACTGCTTTGGTATCCCACAGAAAGCTGTTTGTGCCCTAATTCTCCTCTGTGAGCCAAGAGTGTTGCTTGGACTACATTTCCCATCATTCCCAATAACCAGGAGGCCCATGAAGCAGCACAGCAAGAGGGAAACAGCACTGAGTAGGTGACATTCACCATAGTGTGCAGCTCATAGAAACACCCTGGATACAGTTCCCATAAGGCACCTTGGCACCTTTTCCATATAGAAGATACTATAGAAATGCTGAGTCAACATTTTCCAGTTTTGAAATAGAACTCTGCTTTTCCAATGGCCCTTATAACAGCAATGATGGTGATAAAATTAATGGTGGTAATAATGTGTTCGTGGGAAAAGAAATCCCATTTTCTGGTTTGCTCTACTATTTCCATCTTTGTGAATCTTTTCTCTTTGAGAAAAAGCTCAAAGAAAAGGCAAGCCTGATAAGAGCAGTGAAGAGTCCAGAAATCTATACCGAGGGCCTGTTTTTAGCAATTCCTTTCATCAGTTAGCTCAGCTTCCTTCCCAGATGAAATTAGGCTTCTGGAATACCCACTTAATATCCTTTCTCAGGCCGAGTCAACCAATTTCGCAGTCAAAATATGGAATGACTGCAACTTGCTGCCTGTACAATTTTTTCCTTTCATACGGTACTGTTGTCCTTTTGGTTATAAAATGAAATTAAAATAATGCTGCCATGTTCTTCTTGACTGAATGAAGTGTAAATATTGATCAAAGCTTCCATCAGCAAAAAACATCAGAAATTGAAAATAGTGCTGCTATAAATGATGGGTATTTAATATACTACTCAGTACTTCCCTGTTTTTCTCTCTTCAGTTTATCGGTGCATTAATTTTTCCTTGTTGCACCAGCATATTTTTTTTTATTTAAGCAAATTATCATGGCTGAGGTAAGTAACACAATTATTCTTTGTTAGCTGGCACATTGCCATTCCTTTCATGTGTTCAAGAGTCAGCTATGAATTACAAGGATGTAATGTCCCTGATGGGTTTAGTGGTGACATCATAAATCCTCACTCTGATGAAGACACTAATATGTGCTGTTGCCAGTAATTTGCTGACACCAGTGATAGTTAAGGGCACAAATAAAGATGCCTTTCTTGGCATAGTACCATGGAAGCCAAAGCTACTGTGAAGGAGAACACCAGCCAGGTGAGTTTCAACTCCTTTGGAAATACATCTGTTAAATAGGGAACAATACACCTACATAATGAAAGATGCTTTTCTGTGCTCATAACATGCTTGGAAAACCACAGTCAGTTGAATATAAAAAGAAGGAAAAAAATGTATTTGAGTGATCTGGCAATAGTTTGTTAATCATTTCAGCTTAGCTAAAGCAGTTTTGGAATAGCTTGGGGGTCACCATGGTGTAAATATGTGGCTGGACTGAACCCAGCACAAAACAAGACCCTGTTAAGCTAGTTGCCTGTATGTCTTCCTTCCTACCCTTTTCCAGTGGAGAGTCATGCCTGGCCTCCTCTGGCCCCAGATCCTGTTAGCACTGCTGCCACACTCCATAGCTGCAACCCAGTGAGGTCAGCATGTTCATGTGGGCTTTAGGGACAAACTCTGGGGGCACTCCTAGGTGAAACGGTGACATCTCCAACAGAGAGAGTAACAGCAGGACTGAAGCCTGGCTTGTAGTGAGATACGTTGACACAGAGGAGTATCTGAGTATCTATTTGTATAATGCACTGAAATACTAGACTGGCACAGTCTTCAGGCCACAGAGGACGTCTGGCCATGTCTTGTCAACATCATGTATGGCAATACTGATCCACCCATTGACTGTCCCCATCACCCCTTCATCCTCTCTAAGCTTTCCAAAAAAAAATTTAACTCACAGCAGACATTCATAAAGCACTGGTTGGACTCTAAACTGATTCCTTTAAACACACTAGAAAAAATAGTGTCCCCTGTGCTGCTTGCCTGCACCACTGTTGCTCAGGAGACCTTTATTCCAGGACCTTGCAACCTCTTTTGATCTCTTTTTAGGTAGATTTAGCAGGCCTCACATTTCTTCCCACCCACTTCTAAAACTCAGGTCTTCCTTTCCTCTAGTAAGATCCCACTCAGGTGCCTTAAGGTGGCACTTGCTGAATCCCACCACACTACCAGGAAGCTGAAGATCCCAGATTTTGCTTCAGGAACTGCAGGTGGTTCTTGGGCAGCAATATGAAAATATTTTCTGTAATGAAGTACATCAGGATATTAATTACTCGGGTTAGTCCAAGGAGTCAGGTAGCATTATCAATATCATGATAAAAACCTTTATGTTAGGATTCAATCTTTGAACTTAGCTTCAAAACAATAACACTGTAGAAATCTGTTCCTTCTATTTACCTTCTCTATTCCTGAACAATTTACATTCTTAAATTTTCTCTGCAGCCCCCAAAATGACAACTTCCTGCCCCCAGCTCAAATGGGAGCTATGTCTCACAATGCTGTGTGACTCCAGAAGCTGTGGCTTTGAAAGCAAGCCAAAATATCTGCCGTCTGCTGTGCAAAATGTAGATGACATTCAAAAGCTGAACATAAAATATATTTTATATTATCTTGACAATTAATATGTTTGTGCATTGTATTAAGCAGTGCTTGGCTTCCTTATGCCATATGGTGCAGTTTTATTAATAATTCTGATTTTCATCTAATTTACCTGAAAGCTTTCAAACCTCCTGCTTGTGTAAAGTACCTGAGACACCAACCTACAGCGCAATCCAGATCATACCTGTTTTAAGCACTCCACATGAATTTCTATCCAATTTCTATCTATTCCAAGCTTGCTGGGACCTGTCAGTGTTTCTGCTTTGTTCTTTGTTGGCAAAGCATTGATATGACATTTGTAAATGCTGCCAGATGAATCGGTGGCCTAGGTTTGGTACATAATTCAGTACTGCAGTCTTTCAAGCCCTCTGAAGCAGCAGCCAGCATTGGAGCCAAGGTTTAATATCATTAGTGTATTAATTTATGTCAGTGGTTGAGTCCATTTTTTTTTACCGCATTTCACAGAAAATCTCCTACCAACAGCAATTGATCAAACATGACAAGCTCCCTCTTGGCTATCACCCGTGATACAGGCTACTTAACTCCTGTATTCCTTCCCAGAATGGAAACTGTGGCTTTTGGTGAAATAAAGGAACTTCTGTTTCTCTGCCACTGTCAGAAATGGAAATTCAGCACAATCTTTTCATCAGCTTGAAATGCCAGGTCAGATTAAAAGCCCTGATGCCAAGAGGAGGGCATATGATGCACTGCTTTGAACTGTGGTTCTTAATGCTCTTTGGTCCACCACTTGGTAGGAGCACCTCAGCCTTCCTGTTACTCCCCTCATTAGAGCAGTGCTAAAGTGTCAGATCATTAACGGAGGTTGAGGTCTTCTGGAAATAGCCCCTCAAGGATGAATTCAATCCTGCTTTAGGGCTGCCAGGCTAAGAGGGTTACCTCAAGGAAGAAAGCATACCAGAGTGGAGACGTAAACTGAAACTCATGGGGTGCATGTAGACTACTTGGTGTCCACATAAATCGGACATTGTGACCTCTCTGTTAGGGAGAGTGAGTGGCATGGGCTGTAGAAGCAGCCAGGATCCGGCAGCCCCAAAGGGTAGTGCCTTTGAATCACTCACTGATCTCTTGATCTTGGACATCTTAAAGGTTGTGATAACTAAGCTGGGTGTAAGTAACAGAGCTGAGGAATCAACCGCCATCCCGCTTGGATGCCGTCTCATTCCCTGCATTTCACACACACATAGAGTGCCTGGTATGAAGTGTGGTGTTGTCATAATGAAATCATGGGGAATCAGATGGAAAAATGTGTGTTTGAGCACTTAAAGCTAGAATCGTAGACCACAAAACAGACTTCACAAGTAGAGGTCAAGGTGGCACCAATTAAGACAAGATTATATGTAATAGGGAGTCACCTGGATTGAATTAAGTGTATTTTCTTGGACCTAGCAGGCTGGAATTGGGATAAACAAACTGCTCCAGAATTCCTAGGTGACCTTCTAATAATTATGATCAAATTTGAGTTTTAAGTCTTCAGAGCCCCCAAATTATCTTTTGTATAAGAACACACATTGCTACTCGGGAGGTCTGTTTGTTGTGATGAACAGAGCATAAAATAAATCCCTCACACACAATTCTGCAGGTGGAGGCTGCAAAGCAGTTCTCCAACCGATAGAGCTAATGGGCCTCCAGTGTAAAACACATTTTTTTAACTCCCTTTCTTCAGATCTTCTTTTGTTGTGAGAAACACAATGCCAAAAGGACTTAATGGCTTTGTTTTCCAGTCCATAAAATGCTGACATGTCACTGGTTTTGTGGTTAAGCATACATGGTATGTCCATCAGAGTTCAGGCTCATGTTACAGTCAAGGACTGGGGCCACCACTTTTCTTTTTTTTTGCTAGCTTTATTGGTTTTGCACTTTTAAAATATTATAGTGTATCTCTACATGGAAACACAGAATAAAAACATGACACATACACTTCTCAGTCTTGCTGGTTCAATCTGTGGCATCTTTGCCCCTTGGGCAGACAGGGTGCCCAGGAGAGGAACAGAAAGAAGTACAATTAAGCTGAATCAAATTCCTGTTTGTTTGCCAGTCTTGGACTGTATGATCTATTTGTTCATGTCGATGAGGATCGGTCAACAGTTTTTCACCACAAGAGAGTTTCTTTTGAAAATATGTTGGTTCACTGTGCTCTACTGTTCCAGCCAAGACATTTCAATACCTACTTAATGAGCCCATGTAGGTTTTCAGATCCCTAGCTGGTATCAGTTATTTGGACCCTATGAATCCCTGGCAGCTTCTTAGTGAATACACATTCTTGTCAATTTTCACCATTTCCTGTTAACAGTGAAAACAAGAAAAGCTCAATATCATCAGGCAGATGCAGAGGAAGTTTCCTTAAAGTAACTTTGCTAGAAATGTCTAAAATTCATGGTTTGAGTTAAAACTAGACTAGAACATAGTTTCAAAGAAGAAAACGTTCCTTGTGGACCAAAAGTCGTTTAATACAGCCTTTTCAAGAGTTAGCACAACTTCCAATCTCTTAATAAACTTAAAACACCTGTCATAAATAAATCAATGTCACTCTTGATGTATTTGCTTCACTTAATGTTGATTTGAACCCATAAGCCCACAGCTCCTGGTCTTGCCCACTATGATTAGAAATGCTGGTTTTATACTACAAAAGAATGGGAGGACCTAGATTTTCACATGACACACAAAAGGCTTGGTCTGTCTGTAACAAAGCTAGAGATAAATCTAATACAATTAACACTTCAGATAAGATTGTACAAGTCTTTAAAATATGTTGTTCTGTATTTAGTTTGAATCTTGGGGGCGGGGAACTGTATTTTTAAAGAGGAGAAATGCACTAGCATCAATAATTCTTGGAAAGCTTGCAAAGATGTTTTTAAAAGCCTTTATGTGGGACTCATAGATAAAGGTGCAATAAAGGTATAAATGGTTACGTTTGGCACCATCTGATTCAGTGTTTCACGGCCTAATTATTTCCAAATCTTAGTGCTGCCACCATTTTCTTTCTCCCTAACCCTTTCCCCTTTATTCCATGAAGGTTATTAAATACTTCCCATCCGGGTCCTTTGTCAATTTTAATTAAGCTTACAGTGTCCCATGCAGATGTCACTGCAATCAGCCTAGTACATGTACTCCTAACATAAGAGATGTGTCAGACATTCTGCATGGGGAACAAGATGTGTTTGATGGCCTTTGGCTTTGGTATGAAGTGAGTTAAATGGCTCCAAATCTACTTTACATACATTGGCTCTGGTAGAAAAACATACCAGATTCTGAGGCAGATCTGGGACAAGGACTTCCATTGTGAGTGACAGGGGACTCCCTGAAGACATCTAGGAACAGGAAGCAGTGATTCATATTTTAGAGGAGATTCACCTTGAGAGCACACCACAATGCTACGGTTTCTGTCTGTGCTGCCTCCAGCCAGTCACGCCCATGATTTCTGCTAAAAAGGTAAGTGGTCATTTATTAAGCTCTTCCTGCCTCCTACAGCAAGGCGTCACCTTCCACTGTGTCTTTCATAAGTGACTATCTACTGGGTATCATTACCACTCCTGCAAGTTATGGCCAGTGAACTATCGCTTGGTCGCTACTGCTCTGAGCTGAATTCAAGCTTGAAATTGCTGGCAAGGCCTTCCCTACTTCCTACCAATAACCTTCCTGCCAGTTTAGTCAAGGAAAATATTTTGAGCCCCAAAACCTCCTTAAAGTTTATGGATACACGGCCACCAATGTGAATCACAGTAAAGCTGACAGTCCCAAAGGGCCACATTAGTTTTCCCACAAAAAAACATGAATGTAGCACTTCTGTCCCACACTTGGCAGGTTATTCATTTATTTTAATTTGCAGTAACCGTGACTGAGTTACATTCATCTTCCCAGATGTTTTTGGTGATGAAAGCTCAAGGAATAAGCCTTTTCTGCTGTTGATGTACTGTGTGCCAAACCTCATCTTGAGCCCCTGGCTCCCACTGTACTTTTCTTGTGTCTGTACTGCTGCTTTGCGATAAATGAAACTTGCAAAATCACACGTACCGTGGTAAAGGAACAAGCATCTTGTCTGGGGAGTGGTCAGTGCCGGAGGCTAGAAACTTGGGCTGTGTGTACATCTGCGGAGGCTCATGTAATAACAACGGCAAAGTTATTATAACTAAAGCAAAGGTGCTGAGGCTTTGATTACAAATGTCAAACAAAATGTGAAACCAAGCAAGGCTGAGGAAGGAAAAGGGGCCCGGCTCCGCATTCTCCTCCCCCCGACTCATCATGAGCTGCTTTTCTGCCTTTGTTTTATTTGCTCTAAAAGTCTTCGCAGTCTTCCCTTCTTGGCACATTGCTAGAGTCCGGGGAAGCTCAGAGTGTACTCTCAGTTACACTCTGAAAAGCCCCAGATGGTATAAATGATCATTTGTAAATAAATGAATAATCACAACCAAAAAGCTCTGCAGAAACCCTCTACCAGCCTTTTCCATTTTTTTATAAAACGCCTCAGAACCAGATTGCATACTTCACCCGCCGGCTGAAACAGCCATGGTACCAATTTGCATGTGCAGAGATCAATTTCATTTCAGCTAATCCCAGATCTTCAGTTTCCATGAAGCTCCTTCCCCCACGTGGTGACTGCCCCTGGAAGCAGGGACGTACCAGATCTCTGCTTGCCAGAAGAGAGAGGAGGCACCAGAGAAGCAGCCCCCCCAGTTTCCTGCTCACATCACCTACCTGTGAACTCAATCTGCCAGCCTCAGTGTGAGACAAGCCTCTTAGTACTGCTGAAGCTAAAACCTCTGCTTTGTGTCCCTGCTGTCCCCTGGGGCTCTGTGTCTTCCTTGCTTGCCTGTCCACACCTGGGTGTCGTGGTGGTGCTGTGTGCACGACCTTGGGCTGTCCGGGTGACCTTGGGCCTCTCTATGGCAGGGCCATACTGTCCCCTGCCAGATGCACTTTACTGCGTGGGCTCCAGCTGAACTCATGTTGTCTGTGGGGAAGATGAGAGCAGGTCAGGTCTGGGTGTCACCTAGGGCTTTGGAGCATCCCTTGAAGCACCAGCTCAGTTGTGGAGGACAGGCATAGAAGGAGTCTGAGCATTCATTTCCCCCTCTTGGCCTTTTGGTTCTAACATCTTAAAATAAAAGGCTCCAAAACTGCTATACAGATTTTGCACAGCTATGTGGACACCTGGCTCCTAAGATATTCCCAGTAATGCTCCTGGTGGCCACAGACATGAGTTTATAGAGACACTACAACTACCTTTAGAAGGAGCTAGTCTGTACATACATGCACGTATACATACAGAGCATGCATATGTGTGTGTGTGTATAAATGTAAATATATGTATGTACTAAGCATATATATCTATGTACTTGCATGCCTATACGTGCTACCAGTCAGACCTCTGATGTCAGTGTAGACATAGCTGATACTTCAGAAAAAATGAGGAAGTAAAGCAGCTTTATCTGCTGGATAAAGTGATAGCTGGGGAACAGTTGCATCCTGCTTTCCACATCAGCCAGCCCTCCTTTCAGTGGTTCAGACACGTTTCCACCAGGCTCTGGAGGCAGAAGAGGAAGCCATTTCCAAGGAAATTCCCTGCTGGCCTGGCCTTGGCCACATGCAGATGGGCTCCATGCCATCCTGGCGATGAAGCAGTTTCAGCATGCTCCCTTCTAGTTTCTCAGATATGGCGACGTGTGGTTGCATCACCCATGGTGGCTGCAAGTTGCAGCAGGATGGCCATGATCATCCTGGTGGAAAGGGCTGAGATTTTTCCACCTCAAAATCAGACCAGTGTGTTAGTTAAGGTGCTACAATGATTATTTTATTTACGCTATTTGCAGTAGTTTCTTTTCCAGATACATGACGCATTTAATGAAAGTATTTAACTATACTTCTTTTCCAGCCAGAGACTGCTGGATAGAGACAGAAAACTCTTTTCCAGAGCTGCAAGCTTCCTTGTTTTCATTCACTACTCAGTGATGGCGTTCGGCCATCAGCAATGCCATGTACGCTACGCCACAAGTGTCACATTTACAATCCCGTTGATCACAGGAAGGGGAAATACAATAACTCCTTACAGACTGCATACCAGAGCCTCTTCATGGCATTGCATTAGTAAGAGACACAGAGGGGAGCCCATAATAAATGTTACAAGGGGAAATACCTTTGACTGATAAGGAGCTGAGCAGATGACAAATGGCAAAAGCCTCCAGTGGAGCCCTCAGGAGCAGATAACCTCAAGACGTACCTGTATATAAAGATTAAACAGCAACCCGAGCTCAGCAGAGATTTATAGAGCTTTGCAAGTGTCTTGGTTTCGCTGTTTGCTTTTGTAATCGTTTCTGGACTTTATTGTTAGTTTCTGTCTGTTAATATTCTGTACAGGCTCAAAAATCCAGGCGTAGAGAAGCCATCCCAGATAAAAAAAAAAAAAAAGAATTTATTTGAAATATTTTACAAGGAGATTTTATAGATCAGCATCTCCAGCAAATGAGAAAGATAATCAGGAAAGGGCACAGTACACCTGTGAACGAGGTTGTGCAAAGATATAAACAAAAACATGAAGGATAAAATATATCGATGTGTTTGAGCTTACCGGCTAAATCTGGTTATTCATTTCTCTGTAAGTGGCAGTCCTAGTTATTATGGGTTATGTATTTTTGGCAAGACAAATATGTCAGGCAGTAAATGCCTTCGTTAGTATGCTTCAACAGGAAGGGCAGTGGCTACTGTTGCTATTTGGGGCCTCTCAGGGAAAATACCCGTGGGTAAAAAAAAATATATGCCCAGTTTCAGACTGGGTCAAAACCAGGGAGACCATTCTGCCTAATGGTTAAAGTGAGAGAGTAGGGACCTGAAATGGTTAGGTACTACTCTGAACATCAGGAAACACTATTTTACTGTGAGGGTGACCAAGCCCTGGCACAGGTTGCCCAGAGAGGCTGTGCTGTCTCCATCCTTGGAGATATTCAAAAGCCATCTGGACACAGTTCTGGCAACTGGGCCTAGGTGTCCCTTCTTGAGCAGGGTGGTTGGACTAGATGGCCTCTAGAGGTCCCTTCCAACCTCAACCATTCTGCAATTTTGTCATTTCTTACACAACTACTCAGTTACTCTGGCTTCAGTTGATTGCCTTTGGCTCTTATCTATTAAAAGGGTATAACTTTGCCAAATTTGCAAGGACAGGAGCGTTGGTAAGGGACATGTTTCCACAGTGTGAACCACAGGCATTGCTAAAGAGACTGATTGTGTCTGGAAAAAGTCTGCCCTACAGGGCTGGCTCCTCTTTGGAAAGGACAAATACTCAGTGACCACCAAAATTTGGCTCCCCTAGACTTGCCCTTTCAACTCCCAACCAAAACCTTGTGCCATTGGGTCACAGTGCAGCAGGCCAGAGTACAGTGAGCAGTTCTTTTAGCCAAACCTCTTGCACAGATGTGTTTCCCTATTGCAGGCTGGCAAGGAGGAATAGCATTGTAAACCCTTGGGTGAAAGTCTGCACCAGCAGAGCTCTGTCTGGGAGGCGGGTAGTCCCCCAGGTTCAAGGATGATGCTGATGCCATCGTTTTCTGCACGTAGAGAGGGGACCATGCTTATCTGATCCAGCAACTCAATGTGCAAAGTTGAAGGTGGTTACTAGCGGCCGCTCCTCATCATGCTCACAGGGAGCCAGACGTGCCCCGTATGGTGTATGAAACACCACGCGCCAACTTTTCACTCCAAACAGACCATTCAATAACAAAGAGAAAAAAGCAGGCGGGGGAGGGATTAGATGACAATTGAGCTGTTGTTTGTGCAAGTGGAAGAAATAACTTTTCAGGAACGGACCACAGGTCAAGGCAGTGGACAGTGTGGGTGTTCGCTGGAGAAGTCAGACTAAACAGGCAGTGATGTGTTTTATACTTATGGCACTGTTGGGAGTAAAAAGGATATCAAACACAAGCAAGACACTGAGGAAGAACAAACAACTTATTGTGTGGAAAGTAAAAGTGCTTTGGAAGGGACAGCAGGACTATCTGATTTTTGAATTGATCAGTGGTTTGAGAGATTGAAGGTCTGCTTAGCATGGCTTTGGTTTAGACACATCTCTTGATAAAGCTCAGAGGTCTCCAAATCACATTGGTTTGTTTACTTGTTTCTCTGCCTGTAACCATGTAACACTAGGTTTTTTATTACATAAATGATCGCACTGGTTAAAAGCAAGTGGATGGAAATGCAGGGAAAGGAAAATTCACATTTAAGGAGAAATTTCACCAGTAAGGGCAAAGTGCAGCTCCAAGCCTATGGCTTGATATCCCCAGTTGTCCTCGACTGGCTCAGACATAAAGGAAGCTTCTTTGTGGAATGGTCAGACATGAGGGAGAAGCCCACAGGCCTCAAAGTCCCTAGGAGCAATCGCAAACACCAACCCTCTTCAACTAAGTTGGAAGCCAATGTTTCCAGTGCGCCATTGCCCTCCTCCAGTAGCCGTTCCTTTCCTTCACAGGCACACACTGAATGAATCCCCTCTTGGCTACATGGTGCCTCAAGTATGCTGCATATTACCTGTGCCAGCTTCCCTACACACAGGGAAAGGAGCGGGAAAGAGGCAGAGAGAGACAGACACACAACTCCGTTCTGAAGTACTTAGGGAATTCAGATTATATAGTAATGCAAAATATTTTTATATCATCCCAGGACATTTTTGTTTATACTGCTGAGTGCTATTTTATTTGTTCCAGCTTTGCCACAGATGCACAAACACTGTGAAAGGAGAAAGAATGTCTACTCTGTATGATGGCTTTTAAAAAATCAGAAAAGCAAGTAAAATCCAATTCTTGAGCAAACGTTCCATTAAAAAAATCACTATATGTTTATAGAAAAGATTTTTTTAACAAAGGTTTAATTTTAAAAAGTTAATAACCGGGTATTCCAGAAGGTTTGAGTCATCCACAGTAATAATTAGGGGTTTTGTTCCATACAAAATGCTTTATTTAACCTTCATGCCTCCATTCAGATAATTATACAAATGCATACATTTAAAGGTTTAAACTCTATTTCAATTCACAGCTCAATTCATAGGAAAGTTGAATACAGAAAAGCAATGCACCAACAAAATATGTCTGAGACACCATTAAAAACAATAACACTTGTTCATTTAAACCTTTGAGAATAGAGTGGAATAATCATCCTCTGACAGAATTTCATTAGGGGACTCCCTTTACATTATCATAGGGCAAAAATCACCATTTTACAGTAAGAGGAAAAAAAGCTCTCAGTATATTTACAATACATACACTATACATAAATACAAGAACAACACGTACATAATATTAATAAACTTATAACATAGGTGTTGCCTAAACACTACATAGTATATAAATGCAGAGGAAACTATTGGGAAATCAGATCTTCAGGTGTTTACTTTTATTTTTGAAGAAAAGTAAATTTTGCATTTAAAAGCTTTTGAAAAGAAGGCAAAAGAAAGACTTAAGAAACTAATATGTTTGCTTGCTAGCACTGGTATTTTTATTCCTTTTAAGTGTAGGACCTCTAATGACACTATTATCTCTATGGGGTTACCGATAATGACCCTCCCTTCTGCATCTTATCTAGGAAAAAGATTGAGGTGCCATACATAGTAATTCCACTGCTGTGAAGCTTCAGTTCCAAATTAATCGCTTTGTAAACTCAGGGATGTTTTTGTATTTTTACACAGGAGGATCAAATGAACACTCATCGGTACATACAACGATAACGACCTGATTAGAAGGAACAAGAAGGAACAATTTGGGGCCAAATGCAACCCCATCCGTAGGATTTCATTCAACTAATGCCATAGGGGAATTTGCTTCTTCCATAAGTGACTTGGCCAAGAATGATATTTTTCATTATTGTTGTTTTTTCCTAAACACAGCTGAAAGAACTTTCCAATTTAATGGTATTTTTGACCCCACATGTTGATAGCAGTGTCCAAATCTCTTCACTTGAAGTGTACGAATGTGTGTCTCTGTGTGTGTGGGTTGAAGGTCTTAAGGCTGATGGTGCACGAAACTTAAATTACTATCTCTGTGTCTACTCTATTGCAAGTGCAAATGGGATATAAACATTTTTAGGGACAGACAGCAGGCCAAGAGAGAATACTGTGTAGGTGTTCAGTGGAGAACTTATATTACCAAGGAAGCAATGTATAGGATGGTAGGGAAAAAAATAAACTGTGGGGTGTTTTTAATGAAAAATAAGATGCAAATGCAGCAGTGAAAAATACTTCAAAATCAGAAATGACAACATGATCTATGAATTGTGAAAAAGATCAGTTCAGCCATGAAGATTATGGATCAAATTGTCTTTCCAAAGACGATCTTTACACAGAGAAAGGCAGGGACAGGGAGAAAAGCAGTATCTGAACCTATTTCTGTATTTCATGAGCCATACTTATGACAATCCATCAATGCCATCACCTGTGGTCCCCTACCAGACATTGAACAAGTATTTTTTAAATGCAGAGGTCACAGGATAGATCAAGGTTTAGCAAGTCAATGTGTGAGCCCTTATCCACCTTTTATAACTGACAGCAACTTGGTTCACTGCAACTTTTGACATGGAACTGGAGAAGATGTTGCAGATCACATATATGGACAATAGGACCCCAAATAATTTTTTCTATTCTTATTTTCATAATAGCTAAAATTTGCATGCCCAGTTTTGCTTGTCTGGAAGACTGAGCAACTGAATAAACAAAAAATTATAAGGGCAACTCATTTTATTTCATAATTTAAAGTAAGTGAGCACAAGCTGCTATAGAAGTATGCTATCAAATCAGTAACTTTGAGAAAAAAACAACTCTGTGCTTGCTTTTCAGAATGAAGGGAAAAAAACCTGCCTCATTTTGGGATGGTGAAGACAAGGTGCTCCTTCCCACGCAAGAACTAACACGCGTAGGGCTGGAGTCAGCCAAACCTCCCAACACTGCGAGTTTCTAAGGATGCCTCCTTGTAGTGTTGCTGCTTCAGAAAAAAGAACCAAACCCTTCTCTCCAACAACAGCTCAGGTACCAGGTAATAAGCTCATATTTTCATTGTCCTTCTGATGACACATTCCCTGGTGCTCTCCTAAAATCCCCAATGTGAATTGTTTTTTTTTACGTGCTTAATAACTGGAGATCAAGCTCAGCATGACAGAGTCAGTATTTGCATGTTGCGATGGGATTATTTCCACCGGTGCCTAACATTTAAAAGTATGTTGTTACTAAACTAGCGGTCTTGTCACGATTAACCAACATGCACAAACATCTAGTTTTCACATGTGAGTTCATGTCTTCTTTATTTTTTTTTTCCCTTGTACCTGCATTTTCTTCTGTACGTGAGCATCTTTGTGCATACCCAACTCTGCCTCAGTGAATAAAAAAAGATTACCCATCCTCTCACTCAGCAGCAACCCACCAACGGCAGCAAAAGTATAGGCAAAATGTGGAATTTTTCAAATACAAAATTTTGCCTGGATAAATGACAGATGAAAATTTAGAAGGTGGAAAGCAATCTTCCTTGGCAAGGGTATTAGGACATCCAGTTACATTTTCATCTCCAATAAATTCATTTCTAGAAAGAGAAGAAGCATGAGGGATGCCATTCCACTGCTATTTTAAGAATCCATTAGCAGCAGTTTGTTGTTTTTTTTTTTTAACAGAAATCTATCAGATTAAAAAAAAAAAAGTTTGAGAAAACAAGAGTAGAAGAGTCACAGCTGGCCATTTTCTTATACGATCAGTTAGTCTATTGAGGCAAATGGTTAGGCCACTCAAAACAAAAACCTCCTAAGTCCATTTTTAGGAATATTGATTTCTTGTTTGCTAGTCAAACAGTCTCTAGATTGACAGTTCTGAAGTTTTCACTCATTTGTCTCCAAAAGAAAAAAATAAGTTATATATTTTGTCCACTCCTGAAGTCAACCAGTTCTAACATGATACTAGATACTATGAGCATGACATGATGAATAGAAAGGAGACATAAGGTGAACTCTGTGTTTCCAAAGTTCAACGCAGAGGATTTTTTCAAGAGAATTCCCATTCTACCATCTAGCCTCAAAAAACTTCATTGGGCTTATTGCTGGTTTCTGGATTTTTTTCACTAGAGAATACCCCGGATACATGGGCACATCAGACATAAATTAGGAAGAAATCACCTGAAACACTGCTTGACAATGACCTCCATTCACACTACTGAGAAATGATATGGATATGAGTCATTTGTAAACTAAGATTCATTTTCTTCTTACAAGTATATGACAGATGTTATCTGAGAAACTAACTAAAACCTCTAACACAATATCTCAACATGTGAAAATACAAATGGCACTTTGTGTTTGTTTCTGTGCTGCATTATTGTTCTCCAAGTTAAAATTTCATTTTCACCTTATTGTTTACAGAATCCCATAAGTTATTGCTGTGTAAAAGTATAGGAACATCCCGTCAGTTTTACTTACAGGCACTTTCAGTTTCTGTTTCACCTTTTAAAATAGACTTTAGGCTACCTTGCTGAAGTGTATGTGACTTTTAAATATCACAACTGTCCTGCTACAATTGATTTTGTTGACGTTACTGCACCTAGAAGACTAAACTCCCCTGCAAAGAGCAGCTGCTTCTTTCAACTCTGCAACCTTTATTCAAGATGCATTGTAGTCAGAAATGCATGAAGAAATAAAATCAAATGAGAGTTTGCCGTTACTCTATCTGCAGTTCACTGTAAAATTCCAGACGGAAAAAAAAAGAAAAAAAAAAAAAAAACAACCCCAAAACCCCAGACCTTTCATATGGTTTTCATTTTGATTACGTGGTTTTTTCCTTTATTCAGTCAAAGACATTCTGAGTGTTGACTTGCTTGACACTGAAGGACTCAGTATGACTTTGCTATATCGCACGCCATCTGCGAAACAGCAAAGAAGTGGCCACTCCATTTTGCAGAGAAAACATGCTTTGACAAAAGAGAACATTTTACTTCCTACGTTTTGTGTTTGCAAGGCATTCTCTTACCAGGTTTCCCGAAGAAAACGAGAGGATTTTTAAATATGTACTTCATTTAACCTATTTACATCCCATGTAAAATTGTGAGCTTGAAAATACTTTTCCACAATCACATATTATTACAGAATATTTAAACTGTTACAAGTATAGTAAAATATTTTCAAGGTATTTTGATGCTAAAGATGCAGTATCCTTATAGTTACATTTTTGTACTAAAACCTGATTTACCGTGGAAACTGATCAGAATTTAAGCCATTTCAAGGTACCAATGGGCGTGACTTCACAAGCATACATTAAAACAGCAACCGTTAGGCCATAGTGGAGCTGCAAAAATATAACAATCATCTTCAAACTTCTTTGTGCACTTCTCCAGTTATAAATCACAGGCAAAGGCATAATACAATAACATGAGCTGGTTTCTTAAGAAAGTAGCATTTTCTTTTACAGTGTTTATTTCCAATTCTTCCTTTTCTGTTTTGGTTCTTTTTTTTTAAACAACTTGTTTATTACCTGCACATGAGTGAAGGCGCGTGGAAATGCTGGGGCTCATATGCATGAGTGTATGGAAGAGCGTGAGGGAGCAGGGTTGATTTACTGAACCATCTCAGGACTTGCCTGCGGTGGAAGATGCAGTTTCTCACACCGACCTTTCCAAACCATAGTTCAAACTAAAAAATAAGCGGGCTATTAATAGTGAAACTTATTCAGATTTTGAGGTACCCACCTTCAATAAAGGAGAAAGAGATTTTTTCCATTAAACAGCATTTATTATCAGAAGATAAATTTATAAATGGCAACTAGAATACATTTTCAATGTGGCTAATGGAAAATGAGACTCATGATCACTGTTATTCCCATTATTAAAGGGGAGAAAGGTTGTCCAGCTATTTGTCCATGCTCTGCACTGTGAGTTTACCCCAAACATCAACATCACTGATGTAATTTTCAACACTGTTAATTTTGTTATACATTACTCCAGCAAATAATCATATATACAAGTCAGGCTAAATCTATTTAATTAATTGTGTAAGCATGATAGAGAATAAGGAATACTGCATCTTCATCCCCAAGTATAAACTGCTGTTGCAATGAGCCAATTTTGCAGTGCTGAATAAAACCGGTGCTCAAAAAATAATGACAATTTAAAAAGTTCTGTATCAAAGCTGCTTGCTTGATGTTTTCCTATAATGCTGGCTGCTGAGATTTCCTGACAAATCCATGGAGTCCTTCTGAAAACATATAAAATCTGACACTTTGTGGCAGTTTCCTCTGTAAGCCGTGACAGGCATAGTGTATATTACTCATTCTTTGCTCATACTTAAAAGCATAAATCTCTGCCTTTCTGAAAGAATGGGACACTGTATATTTGTCTCTCTCAACTGCTCAATTCAGATGGATCTACTGTGCTGTGTCAAGATGAGATCTGGTATTTCTGCATGCTACATACGATAGAAGTGTTCACCACAGTTATGAAATGTCATGGACCTGCAGTGGGATACCAGAATTTTTGAGGAAACTACCCTGGAGCAATTGCCCTTGGTCTTTGCACAAGCACCAAAGTTTGGCAGGTCTGAATCGCAGCCGGTGAGGGAAGGACACCCTGAGAATCTGGGGGATATCAGCTCCACATCCAAACACCTCCCTCCCACAGTGTAACTTCTCTTAAAATACTTCTGAAGGGGAAAACAACAAAGCAGAAAACAACCCTTATTTGGGGCCAAAGCCTGCAGGTGCTGGTGTGAGTAAGAAACTTATCAAGAACTATACTGGGTACTTGAAACCCAGTAGTGAACTACTGCTGGTTGTGGAGGTTGTCCAGAGGTAACAACAGCACAAAAAGCCCTTACATATGTGCTGGAAAGGTTGAGGATACACTCCTTGCCTGTGAAATAAGAAAATTTAGTGTACATTCCTTTATCTTTTGGCTTCATTCTGCTATCATTGACATGCTCTGTGCCTGCATCCCTTGGCATGAGTGCTGCTTTAACCCTGTACCACTTTGCAGTTCCTTGAGTAAAACCAGACCCTTTTTCTGTTGCAGTGCTTCCAATGCATAAAGTAATGGGCAACCAGTTGAAAGACAAGGAAGTCACACGGACCAACCTCGGCCTTGGAGATGAGCCTCCCCAGGGTCTGTGATACATATGCTTCTCCTCAGGGGAGGCCAGAGCTGAATGCTGAAATTTAAGGCCTCTCAATTTCTCTCAGAGGAGTTTTTCTCTCTTCATTGACTACAGGGGAAGCCTAAAGAAGACACTGGTCTCTCCCAGTTATACCCTGCCTTTGTGAGCAACATCAGAGAGAACCTCTCTCACTACTCCTCTTGTATGCTAACAGAATAGCCTTAAGAGTTTCTGGTCAAATAAACTTAATTTTCTATGGGAGAAAAAAATCAGAATCTGAAAGGAATTCTGAATGCCATTGATTCTTCAACTGAATTACTGCTATTCAAATAATCAGCTAGTAAAATATTCCTGGGCAGGAAAATAATTTCATCAATTGACTTCTGCCTGACCTGCCTTCTTTCCCTAAATGCTGAAAATGACAGATCCATTTAAGGGGACAACACTGAAGTATATAAAAGACAGATCTCAGACATAATCCATGAACCATCTCACGCACAACACTGACAACAATTTTTTTAACCCAACAGCAGCAATGCTGCTGCCAAAGACCCAGTTCTGCTGTCTTGCAATGCCTCATGGCCCATCCCGAAGCCCTGATCCACCACAGTGTTTTAATGCTTTGCACGGACCCTTAGTGCCTCTGTTTCATTCCTGATTTGGAGCTGGATACTACAACGTTGCTGAATTTGGTGGAAGTTGATTACCAACACTGTCACTGGGAATTGATAGAGGCATTTTCCCCACAATGGCTGCAAATAATTTGTCTCGGGTTTCTCTGCTGACCACTCGGCAGAGGGGAGTCTGAGCTTTAACAGTATTGAAGTTCTTTGTTCAGAGAGCTGACAAACTATCCAATACTGGGGAATATTAAGAACATACTTAAAGACAATCAAACTCTGGGGTTTGTGAATGCTGTTATAAAGTACTGTTCCAGTCATATTAATCCTCAATTAACTGTAATTGCCTTCAGGATCTGTATGGGTATTCTGTGCTGGTTTTTCTTAAAGATTACCTCGATTTCAGAATTCCCCCAACACTGCTACGGTTACTTCAGGAATCAGAAATTAATTCAGACTGGTCAAACATTTAAAAAATGAAAAAGTGGCATCACAAGTTTAATCTGTGCAATTCCTGGAACCAAATATTCATAATTAAATGCATTGCAAAAGACCTTTATGTATACATCTTTCATCTCTAAGCTATAAAAATCTCAACACTTAAAAAATCTTGCCAAGTCTCCTCTTTGTCAAATTTAGCTGAATAGGCAGATCCTCATGAGGAAAGAAAACAGAAAAACACTATTCCATTTTCACGAGCAACTGATGACTAAGAGTTTCCCTCTTTCCTACATAATTCAATTAATACAAATTGGTTCACAATTATAGGGCAGTATGGGAATGATCAAGAATTTCCTTTTATTTAATCTGAAAAGGCTTGGATTGAAAATCCCAGCAGAGGCAGCCACTGGTACCCATATAAAGGGCCATTTATATCATACTAGACAGCTGGCAAAATCTTGTTATTCCCTAACTCCCAGGAAGAAACCTAATGTTTTGCAGAGCACCACTGCAGAAATGTTTCTTCTTCCTACTTACGGTTCATCCACTGTGCTAAACAATCAGCTCTTTCCTTTATCGTTCTTGCTTTCCAGACACAAGTATTATGTTGAAGGAAATGAAAGGACTTAATTGTACCTAGCAGGTCAGTGAACCATCAGATAGATTAACTTAAATGATCTTATTTGTGTTTCTGCATACTCCTCCTTTTCTGTTGGTGTGGAATAAATTACTGTCTTGAGAGCCATTTTACTCATTATTGCTTTTTCTCTGCAAGAGATGCAGCCGTTTCTTCTCTGTTTTGTTTTGTTGGTACATTTGTTTCCATTTCATGAAGGGCTACCCCACTAACCTTGGTACCAGCGAGTATAAGATCTGACTATTTCCTTTTATTCAAATAATGGTCATGGGGAAGAAGATACCTGCATGAAACAAAACTGCACGTTGCGAATGGGGTTTTTATATGGGCTCTTTCTATACAAATCAGAAAACGGTTCTAAGTAAGTCCATGGTAAAATAGATACTTAATATTGTATGTTCAGCAGAGATGCTGCTGCCCCTTGTTTATTTTACAGACTTCAACAACAACAACAAAAGAAAAGAAAGGAAAAAAAATGATAAAAGAAAAAGGTTAAATGGCTGGTGTCCTCTAGGGCATAATGGCAAACCGTGGTACCATATTTAAACGCCACCATCATTATTGCAAAAGTCTGCTCAAGTGACCCTTCAGCTCCAACAGTGGGACCTCTCCAGCAGAATCTTCTTGTCTACTCACACGCAGCTTGTCTGTAGAACAGCTCGGGCATAATGCTGACACTGGGCAGATGGTATTCAAAACAAGGGGAAAAGATGGGATAATAAAGGTCTAGCGGTCTTGCTCTCATCATCATCAATCATCATCATCATCGGCTTGTGGCATCTAATCCTCCAATCAGCAGTGATTTTTCAGGAACAAAATGTCTGACAGCTGAGAAAACATACAAGCTATAAACATTTTTTTGTCAAAGGACGCAGCATGTAAAATAATGCCCATTCCTGTAGCATTTCGGCTGCTATTTCCCAGGTGATTGTGATGACACTTTCAGGGGGTAGCCATGCTAAGGGGCAGGCAGGGTTAACTTCAGACGGCGAGGAGAAGAGTGGCACTTCTATTCCTGCTTGTTTGTTTGCTTTTTAAATTTCTGTTATTTTTTTTTTTTTTACGGACATCAGGGAAAGCCCTGCCTGTTAACACTGTAGAGGGGGATTCAGCCCTGCTGAATTCACTCCGGGTAGTTAAGAGACCCAGCTCTTAAACTTGGCTGGAACAGGTAGCGTTTCTCAAACCAGCATGTGCCTGCGGCGGTGGAGCGCCAAGTGATCTGAGCGGGAAAAGCTGCGGTCACAGTCTGCACACTTGAAAGGCTTCACTCCCGTGTGCTTGCGGTAATGCCTCGTCAGTTCGTCGGAGCGAGCAAACTTCCAGGTGCAGCCTTCCCAGGTACATTTGTAGGGTTTTTCTCCTGGGAGAGACAAAAGAAAGAGGGGAGGGGGGAGAAAACAGGTGGTGACTTTCCCCTTGTTGCTTTTAATCCTTGCAGCCCCTCTCTGCACGCTTCCCATGAACACCCGCTGCCTAGGACTTGCTTTAGGCCAAATTACACAATTACGAGGTACGGAATCTGCTGAATATAAGGAAAGGGCCTTGAGATTTATCATTTCTGTGGCATTCACATGACTAAGAAAATCAACGGGATTAAGGCAACAATATAGATCTTACCTTGCAGGGGTGATGCGGGGATTAACATCAGGACAAAGGGCTGTGTAATTATTCGCATGATTAACATACAAGTTTGCTACTCTCATCTTTGTCAGGCTACGCTTTCTCCCAAAATGGCCGGATTACCTGCCATTTCAGCATTTTATCACAGGCCGCCACAGATTTCCAATTATTTTAATGAAGTTTATGAAGGTTTCTAATTACTTGTGTAAACAACACTGCAGGACATTTCTTAGCAAGCTGGTAAAAATGAACTATGATTTCCCAGTTAAACACAAAAATTCAATCTGCAGAACATCCTCTTTATTTATTGCTCTTACTTTCAGTAAAATTAATTTTGCATGTAAGAGGTTACCAGGAACATTGAACGGTGTACAATTCTTAAGTGCACGCAGCCTTGGGACTTGCACAACAGTGTTGATAAACACCCATTTACTTCAACGAGATCAGTCCTGGACTAAGTGTAGATTTTTGGAAAATCCCACCCTCTGCTTTTTATTTCAAGGTAAGCATGATGCATGCCCCATGTTCTGTGTTGTATCATGTCAGAAGAAGAGATTAATACAGCAAAACTGCATTTTGTACTTTCATAAAGCAAACTATTTTTGCCATGTTTGTAGGCTACCCTTACTTATGATTTCTATGTCCCGCAATAGCTACGTGTTACATGCTCTTGGCAGTTACCATCATCCCACAGTCAAGCATGCACCAAAACTGAGGAAGGGAAACTGTGTGAGGTCCGTATGTATGTTCCTTTGGTGTGTCAAAAATGATTTTTTACCTCTCCCTCTGAAATGAGCTAATCACAACCAGGACAACCAAAGAGCATTTCTGCAACAACCGTTTCCTTCACCAGGCACAATCATTCCTCAGTTATTTATTATCTTGCACGAATCACAAGCAGCTTGCAAGAAGCTATTTCAATTACATGACACAGTGATGCAACACTGGCTTTGTCATAGGCAGGGCCTCCCTCCATGTGTCTCTTCGAAAGTCAATAAATGCTTTGCTGAGAGCCCTTGGTTTCAAAAGAAAATTCCTGAGTAAGAATATCATCACAAAGTCCAAATGGCCCTGAAAAGTCCAGCTGAAATGGCCACGGGTACCTCTGTAAGGAAATCGGATGCTGTACAGGCATGTCAGCAGGGTTGTCAGCAACATTTGAGCTCCTTGGGTTGGTTCCTTCTGTGCACCATCTGGGCTGTGCTGCAGTTTTGATGTCTGACGGGGGTGGGAAACAGTTGCTGCGAGGAGAATCCAGAAATCCAGGCTCTGAGGTGACCACAGCCCATAGCTGCACCAGCAGCAACTCAGCCTAGATAATTTTATAGTCCTCAGCCAAGCACAAAGCACCAAATTGTGTTCATTGTCCCTGGGTGGCCACAGCATCGGATGCCTGGAATCTAGCAGCTGCTGTGAGCTGGATGAGCACAAGCTACACAGCAGATGGAGGCTTGCATGCTCTTGCCAGTGACACAATGCTACAAAATGTGCTCAGGTTTGCCACTGAACTGTCTTACATACATATCCTTGCCACAAACAGTTGGTGCCAAGCATGGTACAAATATAGCAGTACCCCCATCCAACTTGGCAGGTCTATCCTAACCATCTCATCAGACAGCAGGACCAGTTTCCAAACGAAGAGCTTGCCTCGTCCATCTTCAAAGTATTTTTAAACTCTCTTTTTGTTTAGACTCTAGATACTGCCCCGGTTGGTTTCTTTGATCACAGAGACTTCCAGAGCAAAGTGTGGGGATATTTCTTAAGCTTTGGATTCTTACTTAAAAACACTCAAAATTCTAAGTCTCTCCTACCACGAGATCCTTCCCCTGCAATAGTCTCTTTGGTACAAAAAATCCTAGATCTTCTTTCCCTTGGTAGAAGACAAATGGAAAACCTGACGCAGGAAGGGATGGTTGGTGAAAGAGAAATACCAGAAATTAGTTTGTTTGTCCATTAGAGCAGTATCACTTTGGGTAAGGAACAAAAGCCAGCTGGGGGAAGGACGTGAGTGTGGATCACTCAGCTGGAGTTCCCAGGTGTTGCTTCCAACCTCTCTCCTCAATGAGTCCTGCTTACCCAGCCCCTAAAGAGCTATGTGAAAGAGACAGGACGAACCACATTCCTCTCAAGCTATTTAAACTGCTGAAAGAAAATCACTCTTACAAGCCCAACCTAAGAAGACCTTAGATTATTTTCAATTGAACACATGCGTATAGGCTAGGAAGGGAAAAACCAAACTCTGAAGACATTCACTCATATGCACCTTAAAAAAGCCACTGTAAAGAAAACTGTAAAAAAATTTTTTATTAAGATTAATTGACATTTTAAACTAACCTAATTTTTAGGGAACTACTAATAATATTACTTTCCTTTTAATCACCTACAATATCTGTGGATGGGCAAGTGCTAGGAAAAAAAATGTTCTTCATAGGCCATACTACACTAACTCTTAAGCTTTTGTTTGGTAACATCCCAGACATGAAGACTGGCCACAGAGTTTGTAAAAATCAGAAGATTCAGGAGTTCAAGGGGTGGAGAAAAGACCAGGAGGAGCAGAACGGCTAGAGGAAGGGAACCTGGTGTCAAGTATCACACACCAGCTTTGGCTGATGAGCTTGAGCACTCATAGCTGAAATTGTCAGTACCACCAACAGAGAGAAGCTGGACCTCAGCAGGGCAATCCAGAAAGTGGTAAGTGAGAAGGTGGACAAAACTAGCTTGCTATTTTTAAGAAACTAGCCCCAGTGCTTCTATCTATCTATCTATCTATCTATCTATCTATCTATCTATCTATCTATCTACATACCTATCTATCTATCTGCCTGCCTACCTACCTATTTAG
Organism: Eurystomus gularis; assembly: GCA_013400335.1. Taxonomy (NCBI): domain Eukaryota; kingdom Metazoa; phylum Chordata; class Aves; order Coraciiformes; family Coraciidae; genus Eurystomus; species Eurystomus gularis. The sequence goes on from VZZY01015724.1 coordinate 29,802, forward strand.
ATCCATTTCAAGACTGGATTGCAGTGAAGTCAAATACTCAACCATTTTGGTGCAGACACTTCTGCCTCTGTACGAGCACTTGAGCTGAAGTGTTTAAGAAACTCCCGGGTTCAACATGTGGGCACATTTCGGCTCCTTCGATGGCTCGGCAGCCACCGGAGCAACGGTGCAGAGTTACTGTCATGCATCCAGACACTCCAATTCCCATTCAGCTCTATGTAGCAGAAGCAGGTGTTGTTGAGTCTTGCCCAGGGTAGTGGAAACATGGGAATGAAGGAGAAGACAGAACAGTGGACAGTTTTTGGAAAATGGTAGTAAAGAGAGCTGCAGAAAGAGACTAAGAACCTGCGGCAACTAACACAAGGACAAAAAGAAAACTGGAAGAAGATAAAATCCTGCTAGTTCCATCTTCTGAATCTGTAAAGTTTTAGACTTAAAGAAGCTACCCAATGAAAAACAAGTGCCTGAAGCTGTGAACATGTTCACGGACATGACCCTCTACTTTTGCACCTGTCTTAGAGAGCTCTATTGTTTTGGCCCTAAAACCTGACAAAAACTGTATTCTGATGCTATTCCACAGCCTTGTCTTGCAATACATGGATAGTGAACAGTATGCCACAACAGGCATTTACATGGAGCAAGTGGGACCCTGGAGCGTGAAAAAGTTCTTCCAGACAGCTCCCTGTAGAAAATGAGTATTTTCTATTGTTTGGGGAAGTTAATGATGAAGTTTTAAGGTATGACTCAATGCCCCAAGTGGAACTAGTCATTTTTTTAATCTTCTATTAACAGAACATCTATTTCTAAGAGGCCTCCAAAACATTGCCTTTTGCAGTCCAGATGCCACGATCCAAATTAATTACTTTTACCATATTATTTTTCCTACCCTATCATGACTCCTCTCACTTAAGCACTTAAGAACACAGTTGCAACGGTTACTCATTACATCTCCCTAAACTCAAGTAAAGAATGAATTAATAATGCTGAATAATGACCACTGTTCAGCCATTCCTTCAAAAATTTTTCACTCTACCCACAGCCCAACATCTGTCTTCCCATATTCTTATTCACAGATTTTAACATCCAGAAGATCACTCACCCAAGGAAATAAATCTCCCTCAAACTTTTATTTTACAACCCGACCCGATGACATTCACATATTCCTTAAAAAAAAGCCCTATGTAGATACCAGCAGGAGACCATGTCATATAACAGAGGAAGGGACCAGGGTCTGTTCTACCTCAGGCAGCATTTCCCACACGGTACGTTCCTTGGCAGTTATCCTCTGCCCATCAACTACCTGGTATCATGGTATTTGATGCCAGATGCTTCAAAGACAGGCACCACAAAACCACTGTGTAAATAGTTACGGGTTATTCTGCCAGCGGGGAAACTGCTCTGGAGCTCCAGGAAACAGAGCTGGGCTTATGTTCCCCAGGCAGGGAACTTTATTTACTGCAATTGCAATGCCCTGTTTACTCCCTGTTGTGCACTTGCAGTTCCTTTCATTTGGGTATTAGCTAAGCTTCATTTATTCATCAGTTCAGCGGACTCTTGGCAACCACATCATTAAGTAACGACGAAGTAACGCTGTCTACTACCAGGACAGACAACATCCCCATGATCAAGTTCTAAAGTGGTTTCTTTCTCTGGCAAAAACTCACCACTCTCTCGGGTATTAAGGGTGAGTGCCATGTCCCTTCTTATTTGTGTCTTCTTCAGACACCCCCATCTATCCAATTTTTCTGCACATGGAATTGTTACCATGATTCTGAGTTATTACATCAGTTCTCTGTAGTCTGAAATGGTATTCAGCATTTTGAAACACCAGTAACATTTTTATTCTGAACAAGAGTTAACTAGAAAATAAATGTAAGGGACTGTTCAGGGGTACAGGCTTAGCCTTCTAGTCAGATTTTTTCTGTATGTAAGTTTTCATCACCCTGTGGAAGAGCCAAATGCTGGAATTCCACTTTTGGGAAGGACAAAGTTAGAAAAGCACTTGGAAATGAAACTTGTTTTATAGGTTTGTGTAGTGTTTCCAGACCTGGGAGGTGGGAGCATAGGGGAGATGTCATTCCTTACTCCATTCACAAAATATAAGGGATGTGAGTCAAACTTGCACTATTTAACAGGTGGCACCTGCCCAGCCCTAATATCAGCAGCCACATCTTTATACACCGAGTTTCCACTGCCATTACTTTTGGAGACGTATTCCCCACATAAAAACAGAGTAAGGTACTATGGATTTAGCCCATGAGAAGTCAAAAGAAAATAAATAATCCAGCAAGCATGCCTCTGCCAAATGTTTGATGATGTTAAATTTTCGAGTCAACAGCTTTGCAGGGTTGAGGACATCTGGTGATTCCTGGTTTGGTTTCTGCTACAGGATATTGTGCAATATGTATAAGGTGTGACATCTATGTCAGCTGCTTTCAGCTCCCACGTAAACACCAGAATTGTTCTGAAACATATGGGACAGTCACACTGCCCCCATACTGACAGGACTCTGGAAGGGGAAATCATAAATTAAAAAGCACCCGTGACAGCTAATTAGATTTTGCATTTCTACTAAAATTAAGCAGTTTCAGGCAGAAAAGAATCTTTTTACAGCAAAAACAATATCTGATAATGAGAATCCTCAGGCACTCCCAGAGGAAGAGGGCAGCTTAGCTTTTAGACACAGGGGAAAGGGAAAAAAGACAACTCTTACATTTTTATTAGTATCATTTTTTAATGAAAACACATCAAAGCACTTATAAAGCACTTTCCAACTTCAAAGTGCTTTATAAAGCCTTCTAAAAAATGTAATCCTTCATAACAGTCTGTCTGCATAATAGCACTGTGTAACAAATATCGTGTCCATTCTGCAGGTAGGAAAACCAACACAGCGACCTTCCCAAACCTGCTGAGAAAGTGAACACCAAAGCTATGGCTCACGTATTAGAAACCCCTTACTTTCTGCAATGAAACTGCTAGATCTCTGCTTCATCCCTTTACAAGTTTGAAATATTTTCAATCATTTTGATGCAAAAATCTGATTCAATTATTCAGAAGTCTTTCTAAAGGGCATTTGGGATCTCTCCTTCCAAGTTACTGATTCATTCTATCTCTTTGGTGAACATGGTGAATTTGGCTTTGGTGTTCCAGTATTGTCAAAATATCTGTCTGGGAAGAAATTAGAGTTTTGTTTCAATTGGGCAAGTCTGGGAAAATAATTTCTACGAGCAAAACAGGAACATACTGTGCTGCTTGTGACACGTCTTGAAATTCAGGTTTTTTTATCCCTTGTTCTCAGTTTGACTTAGGCAAAGCACAGGGACATGGTTTCTTCATGTGAGAACCGGGAAGAAAACAATTTATACAATTCAAAAATACAGTGACAACCTCCACTCTAAAGCAAGAGGCACTTTTGGCAGCTCTTGAACCGATTATTTACAAGCTCCTCTTCTGATAGTTCAGGCGCGAGTCCTTTTCCCACATTACAACATACAACTACCCTTTCATCTCACTGCACGGCTGAGCTTGGGTCCTGTTTGCCAACCTGGCCCTTCTCACTCCCTCTGCAAGACCAGTACTAGTTCATCTCTTTCCTTCTCCTGATGTTCTCCCACATGCCTCTCCAGGTTGTGCTGCCTCTGTTTGCCACTATTTTAATAGCAAAAAAGCCTTTGTGACCAGACTCACAAAACTCAGTTCTCTGTAATAAATTACTACATCAAATCTACTACATCAGTCTCAGCCCTGTTCTGTCACTGCACACACAGGAGAAAAATGAAGAGGGGGAATCAAGAATCGTCTCTTCCACATTTCTCTTTTTGGCCTTCTGCAAAAGACTTTGCCTCACAATGGGATATGCCTACTACTATGTGAGATAGAAATTAATTAACGCTCTGAAACAAGGACGAGTTACGTACATTGCCAAAGCCATTGCTGATGTAGAATAATAAAATAAAATAATAAAACCAGAAAATATAAAATTTTTGGAAATGTAAAAGGCCTTTTCCTTTGCACCTGAATCCAGGAGCCAAACCAAATCCCAACAGTAGATGACAAGTAGCATTTTATTATCCTTCCTGATAATTTTTTCTTGCTATATGTGGTACATATATAAAAATTTATAAGTATAAACATTTAAGTATATGTTAACCCCATATATATAGACTTAACAGATACATATATTTTTTTATATATATATCTATGCAGTGAAAGATGGCATGAAGTTTTCTCCTTCCCTCCAGGCACAGCAGATAATATGGGACTATCAAATTTCCAGTGCTGAGGTAAAGGCTGAGATTTTTCTTTTCATGGCAGTGTCCACTCCCAAAAGTATTTGGGAAAGGTGATGCAACACATCCATACTTCCATCAGCAGCTTCCATCAGCAGCTACTTGCACGGAGGGTGCCGGCAGACCTGCACACTAACTCTCTTTAGCTGGGGTGCTGCAGGCCTGGGCTTTAGTCTGGCCTCCTCAAATAAAACACTTTTCCTTGATTGTGGTCCGTAACTGCAAGGGAAGTGCCAAACAAGTGACAGATCCTTTTCCTTCTGCCTACGATTCTGCTACTATCACTCCTGGATGTTCCAGGCATTGCTCCACCATGTTCATCAAGAGCAATACCGATGTTTCTGAGTAGAAGAGTTAGACCTTCCAGTACCCATAAAAAACAAAACAACAAATAAACCCTCAGCTAAATAAACAAAAAAAAACCCAACTAAAAGCCTCCAAGGGATGAGCTTTGTCTCACTCGGTTTTGCACAACGGACTAGTTGTTGTTGGCACTGTGCTAGAAGTCAGGCTTAAGCAGAGGCAGGGGTCCTGATGTGCTGGGCTGTCAGCAGAAACACAGCATTAAAAAACCTACCTCCCATTTAAGGGAGTTGTGGATGGAATTAAACCCATTAAACCCATTTTTACCCCCACAAAAAGCAGAATAAATATACATGATACTAAAGAAAAATATTAACTGACAAAAGCACGTGTGACGAGGGAAAAGATCATTAATGCGACCAAGACACCACCACTTCCATATCCTACGTGGAGAAAACACCCAAGTGCAGAAAATAATCCCTCAGCCTACAGAGGCGTCATCTGATCTTCTTCCTTTCCCATGAAACAAGAAGTTTTTGTAAAATTTCCCCAGCTTTCTACGTACTTATTTGCAAAATGTGAAGACTGAAAACACTAGCTTGCAGCTTCTACCTCTTGTTTTCCATGGAAAAAAGAAAGCATAAAAAAAGAAAACCTGAATAGAACAGTAAAACAAAGGCTTTTGTGAAGCTTACTTGCAGTTTCAAGCATGCTGCACTCTCAGAGACCGTGCTTCCAATTGAAGGCTGCCCTGAAAAGGACAGGACAGGCACGAGCAACTCCAGACACACTTCCAGGAAGACACAGGGTATCACCAGTAATGGGCATTTCAGTAGCAAGTTGCTATCTTGTTTCCTCTGTCAGGGACTAAGCAGGCTGCAAGAGTTAATGGCCCTAGAAACCCTGTACTGTCTGTTTACTCCTCCAGGTCTAGGTGCAACATCTGGGAAAGCATTTTGGAGAGAATGGGAGGAGAGAGGTCTTTCTTGCCTTCATGCCACTGCAGGGCTACACAGGGTAGACCACAGTCATGCCTGAGACCTTAGATGAACTGCAGTTCTTTGGAGGTAGAATATTAAGTACTAAATGGTTTGCTTAGAGAAAATTTTACTCTGCATAATGAAATTATCATTATTCCCTTGTGCCACACACAGACAAAACACATATGCACCCCGTATTTACAAAGTCAAGGGGCACTGTTGCAAATATTTTTCATAACCTAGAGACTGAAAGCAATCACAGACGCAATTAGACTTGCTTTCCCATCAAAGCGCCTTGGAATAACCACGTGGGCGCTCTTCCATATCGGCACAGCATCAGACCTACAATGCAGAGGAATGACTCCCCGTGTGTAAGGTGAATTCAGAGCTCACAAAATGCGCCAGAAATGAAATCATTTAACTTTCCACAGAGCGGCTATTGGAAGAGAACGGGATGTACAAGCTCCCTGTGGTATGGACACCTGCCCGTAAGTAGCTGGGCTCATGACAACTATCTCACTAGATCCAGAGGTTCCCATTTCCGAACATCAACTTACTAGGCTGTGGTGGCATTGGTGAGCCTGTCTTTTTACCCTGGTACATACTGCGCCAGCAGACATCTGCTTGTAAACATATTTCTGCCCTAAAATGTGAACCTCGTCACATCAGTGGGATTAGGCTGAGGCTTCAGCAGCCCCATTTGTTAAATAACCTGTTTATCTTCTAAGCAGAAACTGCATGAAGAAAAAGCAGAAAAGCTAGAAGTGAAAACTTCCATGAAATATACTGTTTTCCACATTGGAAAGCTCTACTGTTTATTGAAACTGGCAGTAAATTCGAAACACTAAAAGAAAGTATTTCTTCAAAAATAAAAGCATCACCCAATACAAATAGAACCTCCAATTTTACTTAAAGCAAATTAATTTTATTGGCTTTGTTTACTTAAATTCCCAGTCTCTGGAACAGCATGTGAACCTGCCGTTGCAGCTTTTTTCACCCAACAGACCTACGTGGAGGAGGGAGAGCTCTGGGACAGGGGCCTAAGGAACACATACGAGTAAGAAAACTGGGCTTTTGAAGAGCGAGTCTGGAGGGTAGGTGACAAAGAGGAGTTAATTTTAAAGTAGGCCAAAATTCTCCACAGTTCAAGTCAAATCCAGAAGGATTATTTTAAAAATGTTGCTTCCTCCCAATATTTACCTCAAGAAGGGATTACAAACCTGTAAATATCTCTCTGGAACTTATAGCCAGCAAAAGGCATTAAACAGACCTTAAGAAAACAACAGGTAATGAATAGAGTTTTAAAACCTACAGTGCAAAAATAACTTTTTTGGTGCCTCCAACTTCTTAAGTCCGCTCTGAAATTGCTCAAAGGAAAATGTGAACAAAGACTAATGACAGGGGCCCTTTCATATTAAAATAATATATGGAGCAACAGTGAGTGAGAGGAATGCAATGTTTGAAAAAGCACAGACTAAATAAAACACCCATGTACTCACTAGCCCTCTCTCTTCTAGGGTGGTGTCTCAACCCAGCTATAAAGGAACATCTCAGGGAGGAAATGCTGTCATTTTCTCGGGTACAAAACCGTATTTCTGAGATGTTGACTGTCTCCATGTAACACCCCTGAAGACACCCTGACACTGACAAACAGGCTTTGTTATGTCGGTGGCAAAGGTATTTGGTCTCATCTCTCAGGAATGATACAGGCATTGATCAAGTACAGAGCACCAACCAGTAAAAAATTCATTTGGCCTGGGGGCTACACTCAGCCTGCTTCTGGAAGCACCTAACTAAGCTGCATCTTCTGCAACAATGGCACTGAGAAGAGTGACTCTCGCTCTTGGTGGCATGGTTGAAGCTCATGGATGAAAAGCAGCGGTTGCAGCCCAGTATCTCAGCCCCACAGAAGGTGCTCTGATTACAGCCCTTGCCCTCCTCCATCCCTCTGAGGCAGGAGCAAAGCCACAGCTATGGCTATAAGATGCCCTACTGTCATGATATAAATCCATTTCCATTTCACGTCAACTGGAAACTCACAGCCTTTTCTTTTGCTGCCATTGACCCCAGAAAGCCACTCAGCCACGTTCCTCCAGAAATTTATAACTAATGACTGAAATAAGGTTGCACAGAAATACAAAATGCTGATTACTCCCGCAATAAAATAAAACCCTACAGAAGTGAGAGATAGGGAGCAATCTCTTCTGTATCAGATGTTGTAAAATTACGTCTCACATAACCTTAAAGCAGGCATCTTTTTTCTTTATTGACTTCTTCAGGGTGACTCACACTATGTTTTAAACTCCTCAGGTTTCTCCATATGGTAAGAGGGCAGCCACAATAAGCTAGAACTGGATTTAGCTGTGAGCAACTTTAGATGTGAAATCCAAGACAAATCAAATTTCCCTTTAAATGACTATGTAGTCAGTTATATTTCTCAGGTCACGCTGTGCTAGGCATTGCTCTCGGACACATTCACACCACCCAGTGTACTCTGCATACTTAGAAAAAAGGGAAGAGCTTTAAATCTCCTCCACATGTCCTACCCATTATATGTGTTTCAAGTCTCTGTGTTCCTTACCAGGCCCCCTAACAGACAGCATAATTTGCCTCTTCAATTTACATAATATGCCTCAAATTTACATGCTCTCCCTATTTGAGAGGAGACAGATGATGCCTATGAAAACCAGATCATGATATGCAAACACAATTCAGGTTCAAACAGAATATTGCATGCTAGGATTTGCAGACTAAGTTGCCCGTGGATGAAAAGTGAAAGCAGCTTCTAGCCGCGTGGTCAGCCAGTGGGACACTTTGTCCGTGACTGGGTGCATCACCACATGCACGCCTTGGGACATCGCCCACAGCCAGTGGCCACTGCCCTGCAACGCTGCTGGCAGCCAGAACCTGCCACCTTTTGATAATCATGCTTTTCATTCTTTAATGTGTTAACAAGGCAACCGAAATCAGTATGAATAAAAAAGGGTTTGCGTGTTTTTTGTATGATCACTGTCATCTATACAAAAAGTGTTTTCACTTTCTGGATGTTTCTTCTTGTTTTTCTTCCTCTCTCCTTAAAACAAGAATCCCCTGTCCTCTCATCTTTCCATACACACGCTTTATCCACAACTATTATGTTGGTTGAGGTTATAATGAAATGTATTATTTCAACAGAGACTTTACTGCATTGTGTTCAACCAGACCATAAGGCTCTGTCCTGCTGCCTTCACCATATCTAGCTTACAAACCTGTTTTCCTTACAGTAACGGATGATTGAAAAATAATGATAAGTAAACTGAAATTTTGCAGGGAAATTGCAAACATTTTTGACTACTTTGCAGCTTTCCACTGACATTTCAGAAATGTCCATCCAACTAGAGAAGACGTCAAGATGTATGACCTCTATTTTATGGTGTGAAAATATCTGCCTGCTTTTTGCCAAAATAATGAGTTTAATGCATTTTACAGTTTTCACAGCCCCATGATTTCCCGTTTCACCAGCTTCACAGATCAGCTATTAAAGTCTCATTTTTATAACCTATATCAGCCTCTCAACAGAAGGCATGATTTGACTCTTTGCTTTACATCAAACATACCAGATTTTCAGCTCTCTTCAGAGGAAACAGAGTTGGTACATATTTCAAACAAGTGCTAGTAGAAGAGGAAACAGCAATTCATTAAGATAAATTAAAAAATTTTTAGAATAAAATTTTGATGGGGGAAAAAAAGCACAGTGGAAGGAACCAGTATTACTTGGTCTACAATGCTCAGCTGTCCTACTGGAAGTGTCAACCTAAAACTACCACCTAAAAGGCCTGAAATAGCCATTAAATATCATAAAATAATGCTATGGGTGTTTCCCTGTTTATCTTCAAAGTAAAAGCAGCGAACTGAAGAAGGTGAATCTCAGGGCTGGACTGGAGCAGCCCTCAAAGGGAACAGTAGTTACAGCTCTCCCCATTCCTGGGGCTGACACCAGCACCTACGCCGAGCACAACACAGACATCCACAGCTCGGGAGTGAGACCCAGGGCTGCTGGCTTTCCCATTTTTAAACGTTACTCCTTCGTAGAGTCACACATCAGTAATTTTCTTTAAGTTCAGTGAAGCAGAAACTAACTCAACACAACTCCGGTGAGCCAATTTCTCAGTTTCTCCTTGCAGAAAGAGTTGATAAGCCTGAGCTGTGAGATTGCCCATGAGCCCCGAAGGCTCTCCATCACACCTGATACCTCCTGATAAGCTTTATCAGGCGATTTGGCAAATCAACAACAAGGAGCTGATACAAGAAAGAGAAATTTAATATCAGTGACTGTGACTTACGCTCTATTTCAGGTTCCACTTGGAGTTTTTCTGGTTGGAGACGATACTTAATTCAAGCTCGCCCCCCAGTGGACTCCACGCCCACACCAGTACACTCAGTTGGGAGGACACTGGTGAGAAGTATTGGGGAGCTAGAAGACAGCATACTGTCTATAATATTTTGTTTCTGTTTTTAATTAAAAGAAGTATACCTTCCAACCAACAAAGTTGTTCATTCTGTCAAAATACTGCATTGTTTGACCTCCTGTGTCCAAACGACTGTGAATGTTTTTAGTAGCAATGCATATATAGTAGATGAAAAAAAAAGGAAAAAGTTCTCAAACACAACCTGCTTAGGTAAACAATGTCAGCAAGATCAGCCTGTCTAAAAAAAAAGCAAGCCCAGATTATGCAACGCTGAGTTTCTGTGATCTTTTCTCAGAAAGTTTCCTACTGAAACTTGCTCACCCTTGCGTGCATAGCTGTCATACTTCATTTATACTTATCCAAAACTGCACTAATTACTGTGGGTCATATGTGAATAATTAACTTATTTTGCCTGAAGCAAGAGTAAAGGCCAAGATAAAAAAACGTAAGATGAGATTAATACATAGAGTACGCTCATGACCAGTATGTAAGTCTGAATATACCAACTTCTTACCAAGACCTGAGGTGTGTTCTGCAAAGCACATTTAAACAGCATGATACAGATTTTCTCACTGGATCAACTGGCCAGATTCAGTGTTCACCTTTTCTCTAGACTACACTTCTTACATTGCAGCAGGCAATATACGACATGACAATACAAAGCAGTCAACAGCTGATCTTTTAATGAAGGTTTCTGGTTTGATGTTGTTTTTATTTTCTCCCTGAAGGAGTAAACCAACATCCAACGTGACTGCAAAATATTTCAGGCAGCTGCCTGTTTGAGTGAGGATTAATTTCAGGCAGTTAACAGCCTGGTAGGTATCTGGGCTTTCTCTGTATTCAGCAGTGAAAGAGAAGCACCTTTGCACGCCAGTCCCTGGGTCTAGCTGAAGAGGGAATAACGTGCCCCAGAGGTGCCAATCCCTCTTCTCTGACTACCCAGAGATCCCAGACAGATAGCACAGCCTAGACACCCAGCTGCCAGGGAACCACAGCTGGGGAGATGGATCCTACGATTACAGCAGGTACAGAAACTCCCTTCGTGCTGCTGGAGAGTTACAGCTCCAAAAGCCGTAATTACCGACACCATTTCAAGCCTTCAGTGCCTACTTTTGAGCACCCTAAGTGCACAGCCTGAGATTCAGCGGTGCAGACTATCTAATACTGATTTGGGTTACCTGCAAGTGCTGGTCTGCCCTAAGATCACTAAAGAACTACAGACTCAAGACAAATGTGATTCTCCGTGTTTTAAAACATCATGGCAGTGAAGAGCCTTCTGGGCTAACTTGGGTGTGACATTTCTGAGGCTGTTCACATCTAGTTTTGTAACTCAGCTCCTTACACGACGCTTGCTTACACTGCTGCACTGGTTGCCAGTCTTGCAAGCTAGAAAAGAGTGACCTCCCTGTGGTATTACCACTTTTGGTACTTTTGGTCCAAACCAAACAGTCTACTGTTTTCATGCCTCTGCTGGGCTCTCTGCCTTCTAATCTGCTACAGCCATATAATGCTCAAAGGGTGATATAGGCAAGAATAGGGCAAGAACTGAAAAATCAGGGTAGGAAGAAGGAAAGGGATGGTGTAGGGTTAGATCCGGGTAAAAGAAATAAAACAAGAATGACAGAGAACAAGGTGAGAGGCTAAGGGCATATAAAATATATTGGAAGCGTAGGGATGAAAGACCACATTGAAAATGGGAAAGAATAGGGAAGAGGAAAAAAGAATTAAGGCAAGACACAATAAATCAAGAGGGAGAAGAAAGCACAAGCATTAATGGGAAGATAGGAAGAAACTAGAATAATTGGCCTGCAGGGAAATGTAATGAAATTCCCAGATGACCAGAACGTTTCTGCTGTTTAAGGAAGGGACTCTTACCTTACAGAAATTGGTTTAGTAGGGGGTATTGGGACGGAGCCTTGTTCAGTATTCCTCTCAACAAAAGTCCTACCAACCAAAAGACATATTGGAAAGAGTGATGGAGACGTGGCCTCATTCGAAATGGAGAAGCCATCACTTATTTTTTAAAAATAGTATCTCATGCTCTTAGAGTACATCGCACCATAGAAAGCGCCAGCAGATTCTCAGCAAAGAACAGCATTGTGCTCCATGCTGGATAAATACCACCTTTTCTCCAAGGAGTTACAAGAACACTGAAGTACATTACAAGCAGAGATCAATAAATTTAATTTAAGCAAATCAGCAGCAGAGTAAGGAACAGCACTGTGACTCAGAGTGTTCTGTCCACTGCCTTTCTAGCCATCCAAGCGACCCCTTTTAAATTGTTCTTGATACTTCAAATTGCTGCTCCTGAGTTTATCCACAATAAAATTACAACAACTGCACATCATTGCTTTAGCTATCTTTACATGCCTGTCATGTGGACTAGTAACAGCCCATAAAGTTAATAAGGACACCAGGTATTGATTAAGTGTTAAGTATTATCACCACTAAATGGGACCCAGATCATCTAGGCACCTCTCGCATCTGTGTTGTTGTGACCTAGTGCAACCTATTCTCATAAAGTGGCTGACTTCCCTCTGCAGTATGTGTTAGGTGCTTTTCTCCAGAAATAAATACTGAAGTCTTGAGTTACACCTGAATTGAACTGAAGGCATTCAAAGGCTACATCTGTAAAAGAAAGTAGTAGCTCAATAGAAGGAGTAGAAAAAAATGGTGCTGAAGATCCATGTCCACGCTATATGTTCTTGAGGGTTTTCTTTGGATTAGTTCTGGTTGGTCCCAAGCAATGACCACCCGTTCTTCATTGAACGTGTACTCCCTGCAGGCCACTTTTCTGTTTAGTTTCATCTGAAAGGAGTCTGGTTTGTGCTGACACCACTCTTGTGCTTCAAAGTGGGGATGATGGGGAAGTTCAATTCACAAGCATGCTCTCAGTCTGCATCAGAATGCCAATGCTGATGCACTTGCAGACATCCCTTCTATTTAGGTACAGGCCTTCGGCTCTTAGTGTAAGATCACAAGTTCAGTAGGTCCTAAATCAGGAAGAAAGGAATCTGCTTGTCTTAACCGTGGTACACAGTGCCAGCAAAGTCTTACCTGTGTGCGTCCTCCGGTGAGCCTTCAGGTGGGAACTTTTTGTGTATACTTTGTTGCATCCCTCAAAGTCACACCGATGGATGCGCCGCTTCCTGGAGTCTGGAGACTCAGACCTTCTCTGACGCCTTGGGCTCTCAATACTGAATGGTGAAATTGAACTAAAAAACAGAACAGAAGCAAAAAAATGAAGCGAGAGCATGGTGTATATCCTAAGCCTCAAAGGATCACCGTGCAGAAGTGACTGTAACAAGTAATTGTTTTCTTTTCTATAATGTAGTCCACAGAACTTATCGGAAACAATTTGTGCCTCAACTAGAGCAGATTTTGCAGTATGAAATATTTAAAATCTTGATTTAGAAGTGCTTATTGCCAGAGCAAATGTCATGACCCTTGAAATATTGCTCCAATAATGAAGTAGCCTGACTTTATCTGAGCTTTATTTCTATTTCACTCGTGTCCAGATCCAAGCTCACTGAACCTTGGTTTCTAAAGAACTTTATATATAGCCTCCATAATTTATCTTTGACAAGTTTAAATAGATAAAATCCTGAAACATTTTATGAAAAAGTGTTTCCAGTGCCCAGATTTGGACTATGGATCCTCGCACTTGGCCAAACCCCTGTTGTTTGCTTGCATACAGGTTGCTAACAGATCCATATCACCCCACAGCAGCATTTTTTCTTTTGTTATTGAACAATTCTTAGTCTATCACCTATAAGTCTGAGAATTTTATTTCCTTTCAGGCCACTGGTAAATAAAAAGGTTATTAGCACAGTGCCAGCGAACAGTCCCCACAGAGACATGACTACTTATTGAAGATACTCCATTTACAGCAACTTCCTCAGGCCTATCAGTTATCCCAATGTTAAGCAATTAAAAATATAATGTTGAAGTCATGTTGCTTGAGTTTCTAAATATAGTGAGTATCAAGTCTAATACTTGAAGAAAGCCTGCTACAACAATGCACTTACCTTGGTTAGATAAACTTGCGTCATAAACTATTATCAAGCTGATACACCAAGATCCAAACCCTCACTGACTTCCATTAATTATATTACCAGTTATAAATTGTTACTAATTGATTGCCTTATCAACGCCATTATGGTTATCCTGCACAGCAGTCGCGTTCACTACAGTTAGATTCGCCTGTTTAGCTACTTTAAGTACTGGAACAACACTAGCCTCCATCAAGTTTCTGGGTCCTTCCCCACATTCCCAGGTTTACTGACATTCAAGATGAATGATCTAGAGATTTGTCAGCCAGCTCTTTTAAACTCTTAAGATGAACACTCCCAGTTCCCCTGAAAGAATTTCTGACTGTCAAATGAAAATGAATCACAGAAAAAGAAGCTGAACCTGATCACGGAAAGAGGTAAGCACAAACCTTTGGGGAAGCTAAGGTACTACGAAAGGCATTTGAAAGAAGCACTGATGTTGATGCATCTGCTGAGAAGCTCCTGTGTCAACACCGATGTGCAACCTTCTGCTATAATAGCCACTGCTGTTAGAGCTACAGCTGTTCTGGCATAACCTTCAATTTTGGAGCTATAAAGAACTTGCTGAGGACTATTTATATTGGATTAAAACTTTGCATACAGCATCTCACACCATTAGCATGTGATTTCACTGATGTTCCAATTCTTTGCTTCACAAATGTTTAAGCTTTGAATGAATGGCAGTCCAAATTACACATTTTTCTGTTCAAATATTTTTACAGTACAACCCTAATTTAAAGCATTATTCTAAAAATATGAAGTATTCTCTTTCTGACAGCTCTCTTTTTCTCTTAATGCTGGATATATATTCATATTTCACCTTCAGGCAAAGAGATTTTCCAGATTAATTATTTTTGCCTATAATACATAAACGGGCACACGGGGAATTTCTGAAATGGAGAAAGAAATGCACAGAGGGCTGTAATATCAACACTAACTAGCAGAAAGTAGTCCCCAGGAGTGTAAGACACATCAGCGCTCTTACTATGTGACAGCTGCTTGCTTACTCATTCCCCCTCCCAGTAAGATGGGAAGAAGAACTGGGGAGAAAAGTGAAACTCATAGGTTGAGATTAAAACAGTTTAATAATTGAATTAAAATAAAACAAACAGTACTACTACTAACAATAGTATTAAAGGAAGATAACGGAAAGAGAAATAAAACCCAAGAAAAAGAAGTGATGGACAATGCAATTGCTCACCACTGCTGACTGATGCCTGAGCAGCAATCGGCCCCTCCCAGCCAGCTCCCCCCAGTTTATACACGGAGCATGATGTTCCAGGGTATGGAATATCCCTTTGGCCAGTTCAGGTCAGCTGTCCCGGCTGTGCTCCCTCCCAGATTCTTGTGCTCCTGCTTGCTGGCAAAGCATGGGAAACTGAAAAATCCTTGACTGAGGATAAGCGCTACTCAGCAACAACTAAAACATCAGTGTGTTATCAACATTGCTCTCATACTAAATCCACAGCATAGCACTGCACCAGCTACTAGGAAGAAAACTATCCCAGCTGCAACCAGGACGCCAGAATAGAGATATGTTTAGCTGTCACAGAAATGGCTTAGGAACTGCAATTAAGCATCTGCATCTCAGGGCAAATAAAAGTCTTGGGTTAGATGATTCACTGACAATGGTCCTGCTACTCTATTTTTTTTTTTTAACATTCCACCAGCTAGAATAAAAAGCAAACGTAAATCAAATCCTAAAGCTCCATACTGAAGGTATAAAACCCAGTACTCCAGCCCAGAAAATCTTTAAAAATAAATGTTTGTGCATCATTTTTGCTGCATGTGATTTATGAGCTGTCTTAAAAGCCTATTTCGTAACAGGGCGTTCAGATCCTGGATAGTACAGCTCATTTAAATGGGAGGAGGATCAAGCTTGTAACACTGCTGCAATTTCCAGCCCTGAGACAAAATGAACCTTGAGCAGAGTCAGCACCTCGTAAAAAGCTATTTGTCACGTACAAGAAAGTGACCTCACTGCTGGGAACTGCTCCGTGCTTTCCCAGGTATTTATAGAGGAGAAGGTGGCTTTATAAAGCAGTGCCACAAAGGCGGCACACCATCAACACTTCTGCTTCTCAACTGGACTGCTCCCTTTTTCTAAAAGGTGAAGCATCCTACCTATTCCGTGCCAGAGGAAATAACCGAATAAGCCAGAGAAGGTGATGTGCATTGCCACCAGTCCCTAAGAACTTCACAGCCACTGCTTGCTCAGCACGCTGAGGAGAAAGGTTACTGCCAGCTGGAACCAGCAAACGTAACCTCATGGCTTCCCTTCACAGCAGGGCAGGCTAAATGGCAAACTAGCCAGCAGAATAAACTCACGTGGTACATGAGAGCATACCTCCGAGAAGATCTTCCTCTGCCAGTCTAACTCCTGTGGTGCAGGGAGACCCCACAGTGTAGACACGCCCGCTGGTGGAAAAGGAGCCAGATCCTACCTGATACCACCAGCTTTGTTTTAGCCTTACAAAAGCTGTGCATCTTAAAGAAATGGAGATACTACGGGAAGTTCTAAAAGGAACACTAGCTGGTTTTTTGAGCTTCCTGAGCTTAGTTCCTCTCACAGTAATTTTCAGTTGATCATTCTCTTGGCCAATCAACAGTAAAGGGCCACCCTCCTCTTTCTCGAGCAATTTCTACAAAATACCCTAATTGACCACAGAGACATAGAGAAAGTCCTCACAACCATGTTCTGTGCCTCTTAAAGGCCATGGGGGTTCTGTCAGGTGGCTCTGATCAGCATGGGGCTCCAGCAACTGATGGCACCACTGTGGACAAAGACTTTGAGAACGGACATGACAGAGAATTCAGAGTTTTTTTAAACCAAGTTGTTTTGTTTGTTTACAGTGTATTTTAAAATAATGTAAAATGAATAAAATAAAATAAAATAAAATTAAAAAATAAAACAAACCTGCCCAAATCGTAGCAGCTTCTCTTGACCGTAAGTGGCCCTCACAGACTGTCCAGAGTGAAGACCTGGAAACATGTCAGCAATCAAGAGCTGCCAGGATGTCCAGATGAGAAGCTGCCAATTCTCCTGCTAATGGCCAAGATCTCAGGCAGCCTTTTAGGCTCAAGGTGGTGTTTAGCAATAGGACTGACACCATGCGTAACATCCCAGTGAAACTGCAGGACGTATCAAATTACTGCTGAGACGTTGATTTTGAAAGATAAATTAACAAAGAAGAAAACTGAGGTCTGACCTGTCAGCTCAACATTTATTTATTTGCAGTTCATCATTTGTAAAAACAGTGTAATTTCTGTACTAGTGTAGAATCTGTTACACTAACAGAAATCCTGGGAGACTGCTGGTTGCCTCCATAAGCAGCTGCAACCACCTGTAGGCAGCATTGCTCACAGGATGACATGAAGTAAACCAATGTGAGCACTTTGGGTGATTTACAGGAGTTCAGCTGTGTTACTTCCAGCCAGAAGTGAAAATATGCACCTCTGCAGCTCACACATGGCCAAGTGCTTGTCTCTGATGCAAAAAAAAGTCTGCACAGTAAAACAAAGACTGGGGCTTCACCAGTAGATGGCCATCAAGTTCTGCTGAACGTGTGCTGCACTGCATGGAACGAGGATTATAACAACCCCGGTAATGCAGGATTATTTTTGCTTTCTATGAATGCTGCCCAGGACTTCCTAGGTATTTTGCCTCTGTTCAACACACAGACTGTGCAAAGCCCTTAGATTACGCAGTGATACTGTTAAAAACTCATGTAGCAGGTTTTTTATACCAATCCCGTGTTTTCTGAGCAATATGCCGAGCTGAGCTGCCCAGGGAGCACGGAATGTTTATTAAAGCCTTGAACTGTGTTCAGTGCTGGGACACACCACCAACATGCCACGCGTGACAAGTCGCTGCACACTGGCTGCTCCCACAAACAGCCTGCTCACGCGCTCTCAACCTGTGGCAAAAATGCTGTGTTACCTTTGGCCGCCAAAATATGAGCTTCCTGGTGCTGCCAGCCTCCCAGCAAGCCAGGCAAGGGCTGGCTGATACAGCCCGCACGGAGCCGGTGATGTGCAGCAAGCTGTGCTTTGCTCTTTACTGTACAAACTCAAGCAGTGCCCCAGGGTTGTGTTTTTGTCCTTGTGATTGCTACCTTCACTCTTGCTCAGCCCCTCCGCTATGAGCTCAGGCACTTTGGTTATGTCTCCTGCCTGCCTTGCAAAAGGCCTCATGGAAAACATGCTGACCCAGGGCCAACAAGTATAGACGAGATGGTGTCCAAAGTCCCCCCAGCTCACCATATGCCTCTCCTTTACAGCATTCAGACTGTAATGCCTTCCTCCCTAGCTGGCCCTGTAGTTACATGAGAGACTTAGGCCTGCACCGTAGTTATCTATGGCTGCTAAAAACAGATGCTAACTTCACTTTGGGGTGAGACCCAGACATGTATCAGCTGCGTCCCCTCCATTCTGGCTACCATGAGATGGAGAACCAGACAGGGCTTAGCCCCATGTGGCATCTGCTCAGCCTGGATGAGGGGCTTGGCAGGCCAGAGTGTGATCCACAAGGTGGGCATAGTAGAAGCCATGGTCCTCTTGTGTTTCTCAGGCTCTGGGCTGGTGAAGGATGCGATTTGCTAAGATGGCATACCAGGACAAACCTGCTCCTGGTGCTTTCCCTTGTGCTGGCAGTGGCACTCATCTGATCCTGCAGTAAGCCAGTTCAGGGACCCACAATGACGAAAAGTCAATTCTTCAAAAAAACACCTGAGCAGCTTGTTTGCTTTTGCTGGTTTAACTCCCCAAATAGTCTGCCAGTACTTGCGCTGACACATGGGAGAAGATGGGAACCTGTGGCCAAGGGCTAGGGGAGTGTTGTCACTCCTTTCAGTGGCAACTAGCTGTGATCACCACCAATGCCACAACTTCCATGGAAATTTAGAATTTGTATGAAGAAATTGAGAACATGGACACAAGCAATCAACACACGGAACAACTGGAAATCTACCTTTCACTCCACAATGAAGCTGCTTCTTTTGATTCTTGTGTATGTAACACAAAAATAAACACATATAGACAGGCTGAATACAAAAAATTGGAGCTATTGTCATGCTAAATACTTAGCAGGTGACAATGTGCCTTGGTGGATAGAACCAACAGGCAAAAACTCATATCTTGCCCTCAGGCCAATTTTGAACATCCAGTTACTTACAGGTAAGCTTTCTTTTTAAAGGGAAAAAAGATACTAGGATATTAGGAAGAAGTTCTTTACTGAAAGTGTGGTTAGCCATTGGAACAGGCTGCCCAGGGAAGTGGTGGAGTCGCCATCCCTGGAGGTGTTAAAAAACCGAGTAGATGTGGTGCTCTGAGATGTGGTCTAGGGGTCAGGGAGATGTTGGATGAAGGTTGGACTTGATGATCCTAGAGGTCTTTTCCAACCTAAATGGTTCTATGATTCTATGATATAAATAGGCAATATTCAAATATACAAACAGTGTATAAATTTAGCAATGTGAATCTTATGAGACATGCAAACCTTCCGGGCCAATCTGTCAGTCACAGTAATTAAAAGTGCAGGCAAATGAAATAAAAGCAGAAGACTAGAATATAACATGTCTGCATTCAGACGGTAATGAGCAGTTGGAGATAATCCTTGGATCTCAAGCATTCATTCAGCCTTCAAGGGGAATCTGAGCTGCAGAAAGGAACACCGTGGGTTTTGACCACTTAGCATTTACAGAAACTAGAGCTCTTAAGTGAATAACTAAGGGCATAAATCAAGCTTTTTGTATTAATTTATAAAATCTCTGGATCCAGAGGTGGGACAGCATCCCTGAGCACACAAAGCAGCGTGCTCACGCAAACCCACGGCAGTGGTCTCTCCTCCTTGGGGTGAAGTGGGGCAGTGGTGACTGCATGCGGCTCATAGAGCAGCTCCCCATCAAGGGCAGTCAGAAGCAGAGGCAACCACAGTCCCTACACCTGGGTTTGGCTCCTCTGGCACTTTTCTGCATCAAGTGAACACGTGCACAGCAGCACACCACTCATTTAGGGAGCTAATCTCGCTTAAGATGAAGTATCCTTTTTCTGATAAGACCTTCAAGTTTCAGGTGCTAACAAGCATGATATGGGTGCTTCATGTGTTTTTGAAACAGGGAATCAAACTGCATTTCCCAGTTCCCAGCTCTCAATTACTTTATTTTGTAGTAGCTTTTTATGTAATGTTATTTCATTAGTTATAACTCGTATAACGTTACATTCCCACTCAGGATACTGGTAAAAGTATCCTTATAAACACTATATATTAAGCTGTGAAGAAAAGTGCTCAGCCGTGTTTTTCATTAGAGTTGATAAAATTTCACCTAGTGGTGAGATGCCAAAATCATACTATATAAAAGTATAGTAGGTTTTTTTGCTTTAATATGCTTAAATATCAGTGTAAACACCTGATAAAATCTTCCTCTCAAATATTTACTCACTGCTTCTTTTTAATACAAAGTTTCTACTGCCTCCTGTTCACAGACAAACAGATGCACATGCATATATAAATATGTATTTTTTTCTCCTCTTTGATTCTTAGATTCTAATTAATGTTTCATGAAAGGCAAACATCTGCCTCAGGAATGTTATACATTAAAACATATCAAGCAGTACTTAAGGCCAACATAAAATGAAAACATGTACTACTCTTTTATTAGCAGTAGTTACTTCAGTGTACTTTAAGGTGACGTTATACTGGAAATTATACTTTTTGTCATGAAAGAAAGGAGGAATTTGGCAGCATACACGAACAGTACACATATTAAATGGCAAAATCACATGGGTAAACAAGACACAGAGAAGAGATGATGTGAATACATTCGGTTCAGAAAATGTCTGAGCTGGAGATGGTGGGAAGTTGCACTGGGAGCAAATGGGAGTGGAAGCACAGTAAATTTGCCCTGTTATGCTCTGTTAGAGGCCTCCACTGCTGGCTGCTGCCAGAGGCAGAGCCCTGGGCAAGAGGATCCTCTGCTCCAGCTCCATATGGTCATTCCCTGCTCATACATCCCTGACCTGGGTGGTCGGCAAACAAAACACCCTGCACATCTCTGACCACCACTTTATCTGCAGCTTTTTTTCCCACAGAGACCAGCTTAAGTTACTTGAACTGTTGAGCTGCCTTGCAATACCCAAGTGTATTACAACATCTCTCTGGCTGTGGTGGAACCAAAACCACATGCAACAAACTTCTGGCAGAGGGAAAGACCTGGGGTCTATTAGGAAGAGCATTAATGTCAACTATGGCACACCTTACCAAAATTATCCATCACCTCCACCAGCAGCTGTGTTAAGCTGACAGATAAGAATCAGATAGTTGCCTGACTCTCCTGATCCGTGTTCCTGCTGTGGAGCCCGCAAGCACTTTCCAGCTCCCAGAGCAGTGCTGTCCTGGGGTGTAACCCAGCTCCACACTGGGCTGGGTGTGGAGACCCGAGTACACACCACATTAGCCTGTTCCACACTGTTCTCTCCACTGGGTTTCTAAGGAAAGTAAGCTAGGCCAGAAAGTACCTCTGACATGCTCCAGCATGTCCCCCAGCTCTGATGACTGGAGGATTGGGACTGCATAGCACACTTCCAATAGAGAAAACCTATAAATCAAGCCTAGGATGAACTCTCAAATACCACCGAAAAACCTACACTAAAGCTTTCCATCTATTTTACCCTTATCGTCAAACAAGAAAATTTACCCTAGAGAGTTATTGTGTAAAAAAGCAAAGGAATTACATGTTAACGATCTTGCACCTAAGCATTGCCTACATAATTGAAATGTTTATTCCTGTTTTGGGGAACGTTCACGGCTATACGACAACCCGCACCATCTGCAGGTCCTGCTGTAAGAAGCAGAACCTGGGCCAGCCTCTAAGTAGAGACAAACTTATTCCTGCACAAGTACATCCAGCTGTAGCCAAGTGTGGGCAACAGTAGCTCCCAGACCAGTGACACCCCTGTTGAATTACTGGGCTGCTGCTTAACAAAGGTGAATGTCACATTTCTCCTAACATGGCATGACACACAGAGCTTGAATTCTACCTGTGAAAGTTTTAGAGATATTTGACCGTAAGGCTATCACATTTCACAGATAGACAAAATACTTTCAGTAATTTTAAACAGAATTCTGCTTCATTGCTCTCTCCTTTTCCTTGGTTTGGATAGATGGACTCACATTAGGCGAGATACTTGTCCTTAGATTTTGACATTGATTTTGAGGTGAGAAACGACAGCAGTTCTTCAAATCTGTTTAGAAGAGATTTTTTTCTAGCACATGCATCACACAGAGGATGCATGGCTGCATCATCGACAATTCCAGCCCATCAGGATGGCTGAACACAGTGCAAAGACTGCTCTCGATGCTGAAGCCCACCTTGTTTTGTAACATGCCGCGTTAACCATGGAATAGAGTAACAGCAAAACTCAGCTGGGGAAGGACTGATCAACTTCCTCCTCAGCAGGGTTAACTTCAGAGCCAGATCACATTGCTCATGGTGTTGTCCTGTTGAAGTCTGAACATGTTTGAAGATAGAAAAAACTGCATCTCTCTGGGCAACATGTTCCAGTGCTCAGCCGCACTCATGTTCTTACGGGAGCTTCTAATGAATGCTTGCTTTTCCTAAATAGTTCCTACATAAAAGTTTATATTTATAAATACACAGATCTTACACATTATAATGAAAGATAATTGAGTAACCCTGAGCTAACGCAAGCCTGAATTTATTTCTTAAAAAAAAAAAAAAAGCTTACTTTGCTTTAAGCCCAATGCTCTTCCAAGCTGAAGTGGAAATCCATGACAATAAAGAAACCTTAAGCAGTGGGGAGCACGTATCTTCACAATGAAGGTGCATGTGGAATAAAGCACGTGTGCAAAGGTCTATGCTTTGGATTTGAAAACAAAGCGTTGTACGTCTGAAAGCAAGAATAGTTCCTGAAATCTTGTATGTCAAAAGTGTTTGACGCACACTAGTTCAGGCCTGAGAGCTGAACCTGGTCTAGCAGAGAAAGAGCATCTTATTTCAACCCCTCCTTTCAGAGCTGGCAGAACAGCAGTGATCATTCACAGGATCTCTAATGCACCAGCCTTCCTAACACTCCTTCCAGATGGAAGCTGCATCAATGCCGACTCTGTTCTTTCTTTTTTGTCCCCTTCTAAACAGAGCAGAAAATTGGGTAACTGAGCACCTCCAACTCAGCTTTGAAAGCACAGGGCTGTGCTTTTTACCTTTCCTGTTCCTTTCTGATTCATACTTTTTCTGCATGTTTTCCTGGCAACACATAGGCAAACAAGCTACGGCAATAGTGGTATTCTCAGCAAAGGAAATTAAAAAAGGGAAATAAAGACTACACTGTTGGAGACATGGGCTGAGCTGAAATTTCCAGCATGGAAATTAGATGAGTATGTACATATTCACGTCTTTGACTTTTGTTCTGGTTACTTCTAGAGACAGAGCAGACCCTCCACTTCCGAGTGAAGGGCTCCCTGCATGTTGTGGGGAGATTTCACAGATATGCTCTCCAGACTTCTCCTTCTTCTCATATCTCTAATTCTGATTTCTTACACCCTGCAGAACCATAGTCGGTCCCAGCGCCTGTACAACCATGACTCTTGCCTGTGCATTCACCTCCTCCTGTTGGTATGAGTAACAAAGGTGGAACTGATTACTGCAATGGTGATTAGAAACTTTCTTCTGTATCCTTAGCTGATAAAACTGTCAGGTAACATCTTGCCAGGTCAGTGACATTGAACAAGGATGTTGCACCCACTGGGACTGAAGCTCATGTGAATGACCTTTACTTCCTTCCTGTTCAAAAGTCTTATTATTGATAAATTAAATATTTGATTACCCTGGATACCTATGCATAATGCAATTATGGGTGGTAATCTGTCATACTGTGTGTCATCAAGCAGATCCTCATAACTACTAAATAGTTGACTCCATTGAGGGTAGACTTTGTTGCTTATATATATGTAAACATAAGCTGCCACCCCCAACAAAACGTTATCTGAAAAAAACCAACTTTATATGCTCCACAGCCACCTACAAGCTCCTATCTTAGAATATATATTGCAAAGAATTCATCTATTGCAGATATAAAGTAAGTATCATACCTATTTGATCTGCCTAGGAAAAAAAGAGACTAAGAATTCAATTCATTTGGGCACAAAAAAGCTACTGAGCAAATGGTAGTACTTCAGGGATCTAGGTTTCTTTTTCTAAAACTAATTGATAGTAATATTTATAGGTTTTTTTCCTTTCCAGAGTACCCTCTCCTATTGAAAGGGTTTTTTAATGAAAGAACATGAGAAAATATTCTATAAATCAAAATTGTTACTATACCCCAAAGCCCATACAGATTGTGTTACCGAGCATTTTTGTTAACAATGAGGAATCCTGATGTATTTATAATATACAAGAAGCTAGCTCTTCTCTTCAATATGCTAACCTGTACCTGGCTTTACAGTCATGCATGTCAATGAAGTATCTCTTCATTTAGATTACGAGATCCTTCCTACACCTTTTTTGGTTTTGTGTTTGCAAAGCAAAATACGTACAGTGAGGTCCAAATCCACGAACAGAGTACTAACGCACTACTGCAACACAAAGAAACTCCCCTAATTCTCCTTGCATCTGTGGTTTTCCACACATATTTATAATACAGTCCCACCTGAAAATCAAGCAATGTTCTGGGCTTCACTGGGCTCCTCAGCCTCCTTTCCCAGGGACTGCCATTACTTTTCTCTTCCTGCCCTTTCTTTACCTTCCCTTTTCCTCTAGACTTGCTTCCATGTCCCCAGCTGGTAACTGTCTCTCTAGAGAACCATGGGGCCAGGTTCTTTTGCTAAGATATTTATATAGGTAGAAATTTAAAAACTTGCAGTTTCACCATATTTACTAGTATCTGAAAGATTTCTAGTGGCTTCCTCTGCACACTGGGAGAGAAAACATCCCTGAAAGTTGTAGAAATCACTCAGCCATGTAATTTCTGAGAACAGAACCCATGACTACTGTCTATGAGCTGGAAGGGTTACCATGTCTGTTTACTGGCCTTGCACATATCAGCTGGACCATGTGGGCAACCATTCCTTTTCTTCTCTCCATCACTGAAATCAACCTGTTTTCCATCCAGTGAATACTTAGTTTGCACTCTTAGTAACTGCAGATAGGTGGAGTCTTTCCACTTGTAATTGATTAGGCAACAGAGAACTTACCTACTTCTCACACATACTAAAATGGCAAATGTCAACAATTCCTTGTTTATCATTACACCAGTTTAGCAGTCAGAAAGATATCCAGCTTGGACTTGGGCCTTGGAAAAGTCCAGCAAAGCTGACATTGTCTTTGGTAGAGTCAGACATACCTTCCCCCAACAGAAAGAGGAAACTACAGTACTGTGGTTTTCACAAATTCGTCATCTTAACACTTCCTCACCAATGCAGCACTGCATTTACAATTTCAAGTGCTCATGGGCAGAGCAAGGTTTGATTAAGAGCAAAATTTCTTCTGTAGGAAGAATGCATATGGCTGTAAGGTACATTTTGTACCAAGAAATCAAAGGAAATAGATCTTTAACAGATCTGTTTGTCACATCAGAAATTGTTCCATTTGCAGTCTCAGTGCAACAGAGACTCCAGATCTCTATTCCTGATGATAAATAATGTGTAACACTTTTTCAAGAGCAGTGATTAGGCTGGTGGCCATCAGCTCCATTCTTCTGGGCTTCACTGGGTTGAGGCGGATGTGTGGGCTTGCTCTCCTGCTCCTTCACTTGAACAACTAGGTTGTCCTCACTGTGGCTATGCCCCGGTCAGGAAAAACCACAGATGCTTTTAGGATGACCACATTCTTCTTTAGAAAGGCAAGAACAAAATCCTGATGACTTTTTGCCATTGAAAAAAAGGGCCAAGATTTCATCCTATGCATGCTCCAGCCCCACTAAGGCAAAATCAGACTGAGGACTTGGCTGGCTAAATTCACTTTATATGTGAATTTATAGGAAAGTTCTCATGAGAGGATTTAAACTGGGTAGGATTTAAATGAAGTTGCCTCTTCAGGCTTTTTGACATGTAACACAATGCATTCTCCTGGTAAGAAATGTTTTCCCACTGGCTAAAGGGCATATGTCTCCCTTTGGGATGTCAAGTATTGAATTATTTGAGGGAAATCATTCTGCTATTTCCAACAGACATTGAATGTTTTGTTCGGGAAAGGATTAAAGCCTACAAAGTTAAACACGCTTTGCAACTGTCAGATTTTTGATCCAGCCCTTCTCTAAACACTAGCAACAGGCAAAATTGCATATTTGCAGGCTCTATGATACAAATTCTATTTAGCTTCGTCCATAAGAATTATTTAGATAAATATTCAGAAACAATGCTGCCCAACGAATGAAAGAGATTCCATAGTCATACAGTACTGCAGTTAAATGAACACTTTTTCACGGGGGGCTCAATAGCTGTCATTTTCAAATTAGCACATTTGCCTTTGATTAGAGAATGTCTCAGGGAGGAGGGAAGGAACGCAGTTTCCAGCCACGTAGAAACATCACCCAGTCACCAGCAGGATTTCTTGCAGATGCCCTAGAAATGTGTATCAGACCTCCTTCACCCACATGATACTCCTGTTTAGTGCTAAAGAATATTTCTATAGCCTTGCTATTACTTGGTGTATTTCTTTTTTACACTACAGTCACTCTAATTTATTTCCACACTCACAGTGCACAGGAAACCTTGCAAAGAAGTGAAGCAGATCTGTCTAGCTGCTCTCTCTGAAGCTGGCACGTCCCTTCCAACTGTGTCTCCTAGAACACTGAGAATCGAGGGATGATACAAATGGGCCACTTTATGCATGTTGTTCATTAGAGCTCTGCCAAGCATAGTTTTTAAGTCTCAAAGGTAGGTCAAGATCTGAGTGGCTAGAAGAGAATGTCCTGAATTTCAAGCGTCTTAAATGTGCGGTCAGGAGCACCAGGCTAGGACCCAGTGGTCCCTTGGTTTGCCACAGGCTTCCTGCCCAAAGCCACTTGTGCTGACCCAGACCCAGTTCATTCCTCTCTGGAATTTCTATTGCTTTCCTGACACCAGCAGTCTCCCAGATCTTCACCAACAGGATGTTTGGCGTAGTAACTTAAATCCACATCAGGACTTATTTAGTTGTACTGTTAAAAATTTCCTTTTTGGAAAAAAAATAAAAATTGAAAGGTCCCCCACACCCACTTCTTGGTATTTTTCCCTTCCTACTCTATTAAAATCTCTGCTTGTTTACTATCTGAGATCTTAGAAACAGTATCAGTCACCAAATAAAGCACCAACTAGTACTGCCAAAACATTGTAATTAAGAGCAACCATCATGCTTACACTCAAGCTTTCACTGAAGAAATCAGAGCCTGTTAAAATGTAACAAAACTCAACCCTGCACATATGTTGTTTTGTTTTGTTTTGTGAAATGGGATGGAACATACCAGAACTTTAAAGATCAAAAAACCCCCATAATTTCCTAAAACATTTGGAGCCTCTGCATGCAGTAAAAAGGGATAATTATCAAAGCATTTTGCTGTCACAATTGTTCATTTGGAAGAGGCACAGAAAAAAAAAATCAAATCCAAATCTCCCAGCACAACAGAAGGATATTGCTGTAACTACAGTAAGTAAGGAAAAGTGTTAAGCATGTGGAGGGAGACATCAGAGTGGCATCTGGTACAAGGTCGGACCAGACAACCATGACCATCACCAGTGACTGAGTAAGACAAACTAGACATCTCACCCTGGAAATGGGGTCTTGCGCCCTCTGCGCTCTGTGGAGACACTGCCAACACTACCTGGGATGTGAGGCAGGTTGCTCAAGGCACCTTGCGACAGCCACCCAGAGGTGAACAAACACATTTCAGGAGGAAAGAAGAGAGCAGGGCTCTTCCCTCCCACCACAGTTCTCATTTCTTTGCTGCTGTTACATACTTTCATCGCATATGAGAGGGATAGAGGGCTGTCACCAGAGACTGAAATCAAGTTTCACACAAGATCACAACTTGGACACACAAAACCCCACTTGATGCCCCCCTATCCATTTTTTTCAGAAATATTGCGGTTAGGGAAGCCATTCACTTCAATTACACCCCCAAATCCTTTTTGGAAACTCTATTTCCAAGTCCACTTCTTCACTCTCTGCTTGGATAAGTGGAGGTCTTTTAAGCATTTCGTATCACCTGTAACAGCAGCCACAAAATCCAGTTCTCATTTAAATCTCACATTTGGCCAGTAAAATGCAACCCAGCTTGTTACACAAATGGAGGCAGAGAAGTCTTAAATACTGATATAATGGATTTTTTATGAGTAAAAACGTTAATTAAATGTGATTTAGAAGCATCCTGTGGCATGACCAATGTGTCCATACAGGAGGCAGGTAGAAGGTGTGGACAGGGATACCCACCCCACCTCTTGCCCCGCGGCAGGCACAGAATATAGCTCTAGTGTTTCTGCCCAAGGTAGTGTTAAAAGACTGTGTTCTCTGGCCAGTTATTTCGTGCTCTTTTTATGGCCTTTCCTACAAAATTCAGTTGTCTGAACTTCAATGTGTTCTGTGTTCAGTAAATTATAGTTGTTTTCAAAACCTCTTTAACCTTTTCAGTGGCTGGTGGCCTGGCAGGCGGATCTCTTGTGTGTTTTCATACTGAAGTCTGACAAACTTCTTCTAGAAAAGGCAAGGCAGGCAGGGAGATGGGATGTAGAATTTCAGAACATCAGCCAAACCAGTAGCGCATACTGCACTGCTCTCTATTTAACACCAAGATGGTAAATTGGGCTATCTCATTTCTGTGACAAAAAATTGAGCAACAACAGAAAATGGCCCAGTATTCACCTGTTTTTGTGACAGTCTGCTTTCATCTCAGTTTCTGGAGTTCAAAGAGCAGAGATGTGGTTTACATAGATGTGCTGTGGGTGAGCTTGGTCTTCTGAAGGGCTGAAGCCAAACTCTACCCATCTGAAAGCACTGGATTTAAAAAAGCCATTTTGAAGGACAACTCTGTTATGAAGTCTCACATTAATACAGAGCCCAGCTGTCACTCAACAACACCATCTGAAAGTACACCCAAATCAAATGCACAGCTTCTCATTAAAGCAACGTGTTATGTTCATTAAAGCAATGTGTTATGTTCAAACAGTAGCAAAGATTGGGAAAGGAAGATAATGTGGCTTATGGCTTCAGAGTGCTGCGACTGATTTCCCAGGTATCCTTAGTCCTGTCCTTTACTCTTTTGTGGTTTAGTTCCTGATTTGCGAAGTGTGGGATACTACCCTTCCTCCTTCTCTCCTTCTCCCTCCCACCACTTTAGGTGTTTCATCTTTTGAGAAATGGCTGAATCACACGCTTGTATGAACACACATGTTCTGCAGGCAGAAGAGTAAACGCTAGCACTAAACACAGCTAACAAATTCTGAAGGTATGTATTATGAAAGATCCAAACATAATCTCTCCTCATTTCTGACCCTGCTAACCATCACTAAATGCTACTTACTGTTTGCAATGGTGGTTAGAGAGTGTTTCGCCCTTACTTAAAGTGTGTATTTCAGGGGAATGTAGTTAGGAAGAAATCCTTACTAACTCTATCTGATGATTAGGCCTACAGTCCCGCTTCACACTTTCCTGCCACATATGCGTCGCCAGACAAAATGCAAGCCAAATACTGGCATGGGATTTTTAAAAGATCTCTCAAGAAAATGTTGGGTTTTTTCTTCTAAAGTAATGATTAAAAAATCATTCAGTAAAACAGTTCTTTGATCAGATCGCTTCTGCCCTGCTGGCAAACCTGTCAGAAACTGCAGGCTCCCAGCTCCGGGACAAGAGAGCCATTATTGACCAAATGATTGCGGGAATGCGAAGCGGCTACTTCATGCTCTGGCAAACGTTCCTGCAAAAGGTGGTGCTGTGATTTATGTGCCATTCAATGTTGTTTTCAAGACATTCACTCAACTGAAGAAGCACCATTAGAATACGTCAAGCACACGTCAAAACCCATCTAAATCAACAGGGGCTGAAAATACATCATGTGCTTGACATACAATAATTGACATGTCATATTATATTTGACATTTCAAGGACAGTAGTGCCTATTTAAGTAGAGACACAGTAATATAAATATTTTTTACTTGAGCTAACCAAAATCTAACAGGACATCTTAGTGAAGACCTGTTCAGTAAGGGAAGTGAGGGAAAAAAAAAGAATTCTTTTAAAAGAGTAAAATCTCTAATCACTCAAATTACGAAATGCAAAAGAGCCAACTTACAAAACTCTACTAAGACATCACTGTCTTGGGGTGGAAATTCTGGTTACACTGGCTAGCAACTTCCTACAGAATTCCATGGAGCCACAGTTTCACCCATCCTTCCCTACTCCCTTTGCAGCTCTGCCTGGGTTTAGGCCTACAACTAACGTTGCCCCGACTATCAGCATGACAACTGATGTAGAAATATGGATGAATACGACACGAGTACAGGGAGGCATGCACCCAGCATGGGTCATGCTCTTCTTCCCTGCACAGACAAGACAAATTGCAGTGTACCAGAATTTTGAATTACATATGCTTCAGTTGACACCTCATCCTCTCTCCTGGAGGCAACTGCATGGGGACAACACCAGTTATAACAAAGGTCTTACAGGATGTGTTGACAGGAGAAAGGGGGTGGTAGTATAAACCATCCAAAGAAGCCGCAGCCACACAAACTACTCCTTACAGCAGGACTAGGAGATTCCCCCAAATTTAACACCCCACAAATTGAGAGCTCACTGTCATACTTTCTTCTGGTTCCCACTCATAAAGGACTTTTTTGCTTCATTTAAATATTCTAAAGGTTTTTTCCACCATATGTTGTGATACAAAAGAAAGGTGCTGGTAGACAGTTTTTAAACAGAAGGTTAAGTAGATTAAATTAATCTGCTGCCACTGCTTTTACCTAATACTTTTGTGTATGGTCTTCATTGATTCTTTCTTGTTCCATCTTCTCTCTTCTACCTTTCCAAGACATGATGATACACTTCCCTGAACTGCTGTTTAGCCAAGCCATACGTATTTAACTCTTTTACTCTATCTCTTAGCTATCCCCTCCAGCAATCAAAGTAGTTCGCTGCTCCTCTCAGGTCTTGTTCTGATTTGTAAATGTACTGAATGCAGCACGGCCACCCGAAATAATGCCACGTTCTCAGTGAAGGTGCATGACAATAGCATTTGCAGGATCAGACCCATATGCTGTATGTGTGATCTAATGATGTTAGGCTGTGTGGATGCCATATACGAAAAAGCCACTGTAAATGAAGGTGGGTGAAACTGCCAGCCTAAAGAATGAAGGAAGCATGCAGAAATCTAGAAACCAGGTAAATAACTCTTCTGCAGCTTATTCTTCCCCTCCACATTTTCTTCCACGTAAAACTCTACTTTGAAGAATGCAATGAATTTATTAACGACTAAATGCTCAGTCTGGCAGAGAATACAAACAAACTAATCTACCTTTTTTTTAAAAAAACACAGATCTTGCTCATAAATTCTGAGATGCTTGTACCCAAATAAGAAAGTAAATAGAAATATTGTGCTAGTTTAGAACTCTATTAAGTCAGAAGAGGGAAAAGGAGATTGGGAGAAGGTAATCATGTTAGACCAGCAAATAGAGAATTTTAATCCCTCCCAAAATCCTCAAAAAGTTTTTGGTGAATCTTCTTAATTGCAGCAACTACAAAGAAAAATAGTATGAGTAATGTCATAACTCTCATCCTCCTTTCAGAGCTGTGGAAAATTGAGCAAGGTAGAGAGAAAGATACGGTGCCAGGGTTTCATTGTAGACCTCAGAATTAAATACAGAGATCAAGTAGTTCAAAGGAGATGAAGGAAAAAAGAGTTCACGTACTTTGTGAATTTAACTTCATCTTAATAGTTGCGTCTAGGCTGCAATAACGAGACAAGAGCATACAGGGAAAAAGACAAAACTACTAACAAATGTGAAGTTATTTTCAAGACTCCAAATAGAATAATTCAAAGAACTGGGAACAAAAAGGAAGAGTAAAACTATAAAGCACTTTTTGACAGCCTTCTTTATAAAAAGTGGCTGAGCAGATTTATCAAAGTGTGTGAAATGTTTGATCCTAAGCTGAACTTCCATGAGAACAGAATCATATTCCTTTCTGCTCGGAGGTCAGAGAAATGCTGCCAGAGCCAAAGAAAAGGACAAAGAGCACTTTCTGATTTAAAATTAGGAAGCACTGAATGTATAGACATAAATGTCTCTATATATGTAGCTAAAAGGTGGTTCCCAGACTCAAAGTGTGTTTACACATTTAATCGACTAATACCAAGAGATCAAAATCTGAGTAACTGAAAATTAGAATAGTATCTAATTATGCAAGTGAAAAGGAGGCTAATTGAAATACAGTCTTTTATAGAGAGAATGAAAATATGTAAACCTACTCAAAATGGTTTTGATTAACAGTTAATCAAATTGTTAATGTTTTTTGCTAATTAACATTTATACCAAGGCTCTGGAAGTAGGACGTACCAGTGATGAAAAGACATCAGGATGCCGTAATGGCAATAAGTAGCTATTCTGAAAGCACACCCAGCACCAAATATTAGAGCACAGTATTTCGAGTTTGTGCATGCCATGCTGAGCCCAGCCCTGCTCTGCTTCACCTGATGGTTGTCTTCCTTCCCCTGCCCCATCTGCAACACACCAAGGGGAAAGAGGCCATTCCACCACCCTGCAAGCCATGCATTAGGGATGGGACATTCTCACAGATTCAAGTTGGGACAGTCTGTTATCCTTTCTGCATCAAATGCCATACCTTTGCTCTTCCATGCAACAGGATTTCTAACAACACCTTCAGGAACTGGACGAGATGTGCTGCTCTATGAGGAGGCTGTGCTGTGAGGCAGCCTGCCTCACAGTCCTAATGAAAATGTAAGAGCTGGAGCTTCTGCTTGCCCCAGAGCAGGAGATCAGAGGTACCTGGTCTCATCAACAGTTTTCGCTTGTTCCTACAAACTCAGGCTTAGGCAGGGTGTTGCCTTTCTGGGAGAGAGAAGACTGGCCTTGCACAAGAGAGGTTCTCCTCTCAGAAGGACCCATTGCTGGGTCTTCCCTTGGGACTGTGAAACTGGACAACCAGGAGCAGAGGGAGCAGCAAAGGAGGACCAGACAAGTGGGGGCACCAAATGTGACACAGGACAGAAGGTGTCTGCTACTGTCCCAGTTCAAGGTGCTACAAGTCTTCAAGTCTTCCAGACCAAGGTCACTAATTCTGACTTCCAATTGCAATTAGAAGGGGAAAAACAAACAAACAGACAGTTCCTATTTGTGATTTCTAAGTCAAAAGTCACACAGCCTTAATCCAATCAACTCTGCACTGAATCTTCTTTGCACGCCTGCCCTGCTCCCAGTCCTCCCCAGTATGCTTCCACCTGCTCTGAGTGCTAACTTCCCAGAGCGCTGTTACACTGAGTAACTGAGAAGCTGGAACTGGAGAAACATCTGAGGGAAAGGATTTATGGGAGATGAGAAATGCCTTGTGACACTGCAGTGGGAATAGCCTCTCTCTATATGCCCTTCTACACACAGGTTGCTTTTCCATCCATAGTCCCAGGATACTCTGCAAGACCTTGCAAAGAAAAACACAATCAACTTGGAAAATATTGAGCAGACTTTTTAAATCAAGCAAAAACAAACAAAAAGATGCGTGTCAGTTAAGAAGTTCTAAATACAGGCCACAATTCTGATAGCATCCTGACATGTACTCTTCTAAATCCAATTTGCTTTCAGAGCAGCTACTTGCAGGAATACAGCCAGAAATAGCACAGAAGGTTTTAAAATTCAGGTCAAATGTTAAGTTGGCCAGAAAGTTAAAGAGAGGCCATGTCACTCCACAAATGTAATTTATTTTTAAAGTCTAAAAACAAGGTAGGATGCTAGAATGATTTGTTCAGGTTTGGTACCTGTTTATGCTATAAAAATGGAAAATGTAAACAATGAAACATGTTTTTATTCAATTAGGAGTCCTTCTAAATCTCTCCAGTGTTTGAACTCATGAATATCAAGAAATCTGTTTTCTTTCTCCCTGGAGAGACAGTTTAGCTTGTAACCAGCCTGGCAAGCTTCTACACAGATACTTTTCCAGGTTGCTCTTCATGTTATAAAGTTTGTGCTCCAAATTAATAAAGAAAACTCAAAACCCATCTACAACTTGACTGTCAGGTGAAGTTTGGGATTTAACAACATTATATTACAATTTTTTTTACAAAAATTAAATATTAAAAAAGTATAGCTTATACCTTCCTGCTTAATATTACAGCATATCCTGTATATGTGATATCACACATAGGAGTGAAAATCAAGTACAGCACTGAAGGGAATGTTTCAGTCTCAGTTATCTATACCCAGCTTGGTTGCAACTTTTTGCTGCCTCCTCTAAATGTATACTTACAAGTAAATTGTCCTCCTTTTAGCACTATGTTATTTCTCAATTTTTATATGTGATTAAAAAATATTAATCAGAATTAATACACCTAGATTACTTGTACACAAAAAAGCACTTACTAAATAACCAATATATTTGTAGAAGTTTCTATTATTCCCACTGAAACGAAAAGCAAAGAAAGCAATTCTATTGCTCTGAGGGGTTTTCCTCTACTATTGTGTTAACATACACATTAATTGAACACCACTCTTGAAAACACAATCAACGTTAAGTCTT
The DNA here is from genome assembly GCA_013400335.1 of Eurystomus gularis. Classification (NCBI taxonomy): domain Eukaryota; kingdom Metazoa; phylum Chordata; class Aves; order Coraciiformes; family Coraciidae; genus Eurystomus; species Eurystomus gularis. The sequence goes on from VZZY01015724.1 coordinate 64,600, forward strand.
GACTCTAGATGGCAGCAGCCTCCTTCAGTTTTTAGTTTTCTCCTTCCTTAGTATGCTGGTCTTTGTTCCTTAACCTTCCAAACAATTCTGTACTTCCTTCCCTTCCCCCAAAATAAAGACTTCAGTGCTCCAAGCTGCACAGTTTGGGGAAGATGACTGGAAGGCATTTTCACTAGAAGAAATCAGGCCGCTCCTGCAGTTAAGCTACATGGTTCTTCAAAGCATACAGAATAATTGAGGCCTGAAGTGGGAAAAAAAGAAAGGAAGAACCTTTCCCTCCCCCTTCCCCTATCAGTCACCTGGAGAAATGTTAGAAAAATAGTCTTTTCGTCCAACAGCCCCTTAGGTGGAAAGGGAGGGGGCAAAGGACAGAGAATAGAAAGAGACGCAGAAGAAACGGAACAAAAAGGTGCCATTTCATAATGACTTTGAACAGGAAAAAAAGTCTACCTAAAGAATATGGCTTTAAAGTACCGAACAGCTTAATAATTTTCTCTCTTTGGGCACAGTATACTGACACGATGCTGGTGGAGCTTATTAGACGAGCTGAGACTACTTTATGTATAGTAAACTTAACATATACGGAAAGCTGTTGCTTAAGGTAAACCAACTTGTCTGAACTCCTTTCCTTTTTCCTTTTTATTAATACTTGCACATAGTTTTGCCACTCAGCCACCAGTCTTGGCAAGCCTCTGTATTTTCCTATGTATGTCCTTCCCCCCTGCTGTTGCTAGTGTCTTCACCTGTAGTGGGTGTTAGGTAGGGTTGGGTACCATACCTCCTCCAGCTCTTTGATGTGATCACATCTCTGGCATTCATGTGAACCAAACGGAAACACAGAAATATCTTAAACAGAGATTTCTAAAAGTCCATGCATGCATAATTCCTTAACATCTGTAAACTGTTGCAATTAGAAGCTGATCCCGTGAGCCCTCAAGCACACAGCGAGGATCAGGCCCCTCTGTGCGGTTTCCCATAAATGGGTTTTCAAAACCAAGCTATCAGACTTCAGGTTCACACATACACATGCTGTCACGGTCTTATTTATACTGGTAAGAACATGTAGGGACATTGCAGACCACTCAGGAAACTGCCTTTTGGAATAGTTACTGCTGAGGGGTACTTAAAGCAGTGCTCTAACACATCAACATGTTAGTGTTGTATGCCAGGGATATCATAGAATGGTTTGGGTTGGAAGGGACCTCAAAGATCATCTAGTTCCAACCCCCTGCCATGGCAGGGACAGCTTCCACTAGACCAGGTTGCTCAAGGCCCCATCCAGCCTGGCCTTGAACATCTCCAGGGATGGAGCATCCACAGCCCCCCTCGGCAACCTTTTCTAGTGTCATATTCTTGTGCTATCTTCACAACTCATGGACTTTTTTCTGTATAAAATCCACACAGTTCAGTCCCCTACACACCAGTTGGAGGCCCCAACGATCCAAAGGCTGGTGAAATTGAAGTTAAGAAGTGTGGACCTAGCTCCCTTGCTATAAGGCATACACATGATCTTGTGGAATGATAAAGGGTATAAAAATACAGAAAACTCCAGCATGTATCTTCATACTCACCTTTCTCCAGTTGCAGTCAGGAAATGCATTTTTCTATGAAAAGCATAGAAACAAAAGAAACAAAGATTCTGAGAACCAAGGATTGAAGACTAGTAGACTGACATACAGTACTGTAAGAAACATATAAATGTGTAAGAAACAAAAAATACAAGTTCAGCTTCTGAATTAATCTCCGACTCTACGGCAAGATCAGACAATTTTAAAAATTCTGAATACACACCAGACCTGTTACTTGACTCTACTTGACCACCGTTACTAATTACATAACCATTACACGACACTTCTCACAGTGTGGTTTTACCATACACCTGAAATGATGTAACCACAGGCATCTTATAAAGGCAGCGGTTTTTCTTTCCTTCCCCTCCATCCCAAGCCATAGGCACTTCTAGCCCTACGGAGAAGCAGGTTAGGGGGCTAATGAGTACCACTGCTCNGGCTGAACTTGAGTACCCACACAAGAGAAGTGGCCAAAACCCATGGCTAGGAACAGGGACAGGACTCTCTGCCCATTAGATTTGCCCATTCATCTGTGCAATCAAGTGATCCCTGCTACTTTTGGAAAAGTAACTGATGTCCCCAAGTCACGTCATTGCTAAAGGACTCGAATACTAAGTCAGCAAATAAGACTTCCAGCCACATACACTCTGAAACTTAACTTCCTTGTCACACCACAACCAAAGCATCCCAGAAATAAAGTGTCTTCTAGAAGACTACACTAACACTATCTCAGCGCTTTTTAAGGAGAAAGCCCTGACTACCCAACACTGACATACATGGTTCTGTGTTGTGTGCATGGGCAGAAAACTGAAATTGATGGATCTAAATGTTAAATCCCACAACCGGATCCAGATGGCTGAACCTGTGGCCATACAGGACCCCATGGATGTTAAAGATGTTGCCTGAAGGTGCAAAGGGTTGCTTGCATGAGTGCACTTGCACCACTGGGATAAAAATCTTTACTTTGGGGTCTAACACAATTACAATTCAGAAATGACAAGTAAAACACAGTCACTTTAAAAACTGCTGTGAGAGCTGGACACAATTTATGAGAGCATCAGAAGTCACTAGTGGTCTCACTCTTAGGAGCAGAGTAATGAACAATTCATTTTCATGCTACTAGAGGGAACAGAAAGAGAGCAAACAAGGCAGTAAACCTTTCTCTTCCCTTTCTTCTCAATTATTATCAGGTTTATCTATAATTCATAGGTTTTAGTATGAGAATCATCATAAAATCTGAACAGAGTTCAGATTTATGAATTTATTCTCTCAATACCCAAGTGAGGCTGATGGACAATGTTACCACCATTTTTCAGACAAAGGAATGACATGCAGAGTAATTAACTGCCTTTTTTTTCTTCTTTTTACAATAGCTATGATCTGGAATGGAAAATATGGGTGACTGGGGCATCTTTAAAAATCACGGCATAAGAAAGCTAAGACAACAGGGGTAGCATATGGCAGATAAAAAATTTGGAGTCATGGTCCCACATACCTACTGAATGCAAAGGTGTATGTGATTCCAGATAGCTCATCCTTCAGACTCCACTTTCCTGGATTTCACTGGGTGCTCATTTTACAGTATTTAGGATTACAACTCGCACACTGATTTTGAAAGAAGGATTTTTTTTCTCCAGGATGGTATTTTTACCTTACATCTCCTCTATATGTTATGTCATCTTCAAAACTCCTCCTCTTTTTCTGTTCTAACTTAGTTCAGTGGTTTGCTTAAACTCCTTTGATGGCTAAAGGAAGGTCAGATATAGGGAGAGACTGGCAATACTCAGGATAATTCACCTCATGTATCTTAGACATACATGTTTTTAAAATAGGATGGAGATGTCCCCACAGAATGAACTCTACCTATCCACTTTACTGCTGAAAGGAGTCATATAAAGAGAAACACTGAATACTTCTTTATCCAACTCAGTATCTTTAGCTGTTACACTGAAGGTAACAGGTGACACTGAGAAATCAAAGCAGGTATTTCCACACAACTGATAAAAAGAGGTGGTGGTTTGCAAAATATATTTAAGAGAAGGGAAAGAGGAAAGAAAAAAAGAAAGACTCATCTGTTTTACAAATTGTTTGATTGCCTAATCCTTTGTCTATTCATATTTGCCCTATGTGTGTGTTTATGAAAATACTGTCTGTGGGAGGGACTACGGAGGGTGTCTGGAGGCAACACAGAGCACGCTGATACACCCTTGACTTTAATGTATCAGACTTGTAATGAGGGACTAATTTGGTTCTAAGCACTAGCTTGGCAGAAACAAAATACTTATAGACTATTAATAGAGAAACTTTTCACAGAAGCTGTGACCTTTATGACTTGCGTGGTTTACAGCCCTACCTCTGTTACAATTAAGCAGATCCTTGCTGCAAAGTGACACGTTTGTGTCTTCTTCTCCCCGTTATAAGGAAGGGACTGCTAATGTAGAGCAACTCTTCAGCAAGCATAATGATGCAAATCCCTTCTGCAGCACAAATGTGCACTGAAACACTGCAGGGGTAAACAGAGGGTTTATGGTGCTCTGAACAGTAATGTCCCCTACCGTCCCACAAAAATTTGTCCTCGGTATCAACAGCTGCTCTAGTCAAAGGCCTATGGAGATTTGAAGACAGTCATCTTGCGTATGAAGACAAGTTGAAAGATTTGGGGCTGCTCAGCCTGGAGAAGAAAAGGCTCCAGGGGGACCTTATACTGACCTTCCAGTACCTGAAGGGGGCCTACAGGCAGGCAGGGGAAGGTCTGTTCACAAGGGTTTGTAGTGACAGGACAAGGAGTAATGGTTTTAAGCTGGGAAAGGACAGATTTAGGATGGATATTAGAAAAAAGTTCTTTAACATGAGGGTGATAGATCACTGGAATGGGCCGCCCAGAGGGGTGGCAGAGGCCTCATCCCTGGAGTCATTCAAGGTCAGGCTTGATGCAGCTCTGAGCGACCTGACCTAGGCAGAGATGTCCCTACTCGAGTAGGGAGGTTGGACCAGACGTCCTCTAGAGGTCCCTTCCAGCCTAGAACTTTCTATGATACTATCTCTATGCTGTGATAATAAAACTCATTAATAGGAGAAAATATTATCAGCCACAGCGTTGCCGTGGAATTGGGGGCGGGAGGAGGACTGTATTTAAGTGGTTCCTTCTCTCCCTTCAAAGTCAGACATATGTAAGAGATTTCTAGTGACTCGGAGTATAATTAAACATTTAGAAACAATATTGCAAATGTCTGATGGAAAACAGTTAGGAAACACATCAAAGAGGACAGTCCATTTACTATTTCAGCCTTTATTTGCCAAGCCATATGTCAATAAGGTTGGTAAGGTCACTGAGACTAGAAGAACCAGGGAAATAACTGTATCAGGATCGTTTTTAACACAAGTGGTTAAAGTCTAAAACTCAGGAAAATATCTAATGCAAAATATACCATTGCATTTCTAGACACATTAAATCAACTTTTTTTTTTTTAATTGTAAAAGATATTTATTCATCTGACTCCATCTGCTCATTGCTGCAACTCACAGCAGCACAGAGAACATTAGTGAAAGAATATACAGTCTAAAAGTGCAGGTGCATGGGATTAAACAAAAAAAGACATAAAACAATGTAAAAATACAACAAATTAGATCCAGAAACACAAGCTAGAGAGAGAAATTTGGAAATCATTATAACAATTGATACAGTAATCCTAGTTCTTCCTGGCACTGCAGAAATGAGGAGCTCTACAGGGATATGCCAATAGCTCAAGCAGCAGAACAGCAACAAGCATCATTTTGTCACACTTAAAAAACAGAGGGTTGAACAAGCTACCGACTCATTAGAAGCAAATGGTGAGAGCAGCTAAATGACTGGCATTTCAGCAGTTTTACGCTGTGCAACTATTTGTGCCATGAGAAATGATTTGTAGTGATGTTCTGAACACAAAGAGTGATAGAATAGTTCACAGGAAACATGTTTCTTTAATTCATCCTATTCTTAGTCACAGATTCAAACGATGGCAGATCTAGGACTAATTTGGTCTCAGGAAGAGAGCGCAGAGTGAAAACTCTCCCTGTGAAAATGCTTTGAGCCACATCTTTGACAGCTGGCCCACAACCATGTTACCCTGGGAATGCCAAATTTGTGAGATAACTCAGGGGAGATAGTAGAGCTCTGCACAGCCAAGAATGTAACGATAGGAAGTGATTATTCACTATTTTTAATATGAACTGAAGGCTTAAACTGAGCAGAGAGAACTACTTTTTTTCATGTAACACATGCTTGGAACTGATTGCCACTACATACTGCAGAGGCACAGAGAATAAATGGGCTCAAAGCAGGATGAGAAAAGTTCACGAAGGGCAGGGCCATATATGGGTATTAAGCATTAAGGTCAAGAAACACACTCAGCAGCTGAAGGTGCATCAACTACCGGTTGTTTTAAGCTATAAAGTAGAAGATGGATTGAGGGAGGGGATGTAGGTATTCCAGAGGAAGAGTCACTCTATACCAACGTTGTTTCTCTGCTCTTTTGGTAAACACTAGCCAGGTTACTGGGTCTGCTTGGGCCAACTCAGTAGGAAGGATTTTAGACTTTGGTCAGTTGTTTCTGCACACACACGAGTGAAACATGCCCTTTTGAAACCAAATGGCAGCTTTAGTGACGGACTCCCATATCAGAGGAGTAGGCAGGCTAGTTCTTAAGCCAGCAGGACTAGGATGACCTCCAAACTCCACAGTGCTTGGGGCACTTACAAATACACAGCACATGCAACAAGTGACAGCTTTAAAAATGGCAGACCCAAGGAATTGCGCTTATCAGAAAGGAAAATGTTTAATTTGCAATATCCAGGCTATACTTCAGTCCAACAAGGCAGGGCTCTTCACTGTACATTGTCCATTGTTTTGTCCAGATGACAAGCTGATGAGCACAGTACCATCTCCAATTCAAGAGTATTTTACAGTCCCATGAGGACATGCCATCTTCTCAGTGTCATCTAGCCCAGGATGCAGGTGTAGGGAGCATGAAGAAATATTTAAGGGTATGGGAGGGTGGTGAGGTGGGCTTCTCGGTCTTGGTGTAAGAGGCTGAAGGAAGAGTGAGGAGCCATTGCCAAGGCAAATGGGGGACAACAACAAAAGGAATAGGACATGTCAGCTGCCAAGGTGACCAAAGCATACTGGAAGCAGCAATGGGCAGTCTGAAAGGTTAAGAAGTGGCAGATATTTCAACAGCTAGTGCTCAACCAAACAAGTCTCCTTGACCTCGTTAAGACAATTACCTCTAAAAACACCCCTACTCTAAGAGCAGGAGATCTTAGCAACTTTTGCTCATCAGGTCTGGTGGTAGAAGTAACAATACCATGGAAACCGCTTCGATTTTCTCTATTGAAATCACTGTAAGGCTTAGTGCTTGGCACGAAGATCATACACAACGGTATTTAAAGATACTACCGTGACACAGTGATAGAGAGGGTGGCTGGGAAAGGGGAACCTAAAAAAAAACCCCAACAAAAACCCATCCACAAAATTGCCTGACGAGTCATTTTTGTGAAATGAAAAGCAATTTACACAGCAGTTTTACAGAAAAGAGAATTATGCAGTTAATCGGCACTGCAGGATAATTACACTGTGCGTGAGGCCTTGCTTTTAGGGAAAAATATAAGCTAATAAAGAGAGTCAGATGATCGGTAATGGCAGGGCTTTTGGGAGATACTGGAGACACAAAGCTAAATAATTTAAAGCTATGGAGTATAATGACTGTGAAACTGAATTATTTTAAGTTTACATCAATTCTGCACCCAATTATCTATCTACTATTAAGTCCAAAAGCTGGAGAATTCCCCTCGGCTGCAAACAACCACAGAGAAAATGAGAAAGCCGAGGGAACACGCTCCCAAACATGACCGGACTCTAAATGTGTCCTCCCAACTGCTGTGTACATCCTTAATATTCAGAGGTCTGAGAGAGAATTAAAGCCAGTTCACGCTTCCCTCCAGTTACTGCTGGTTCAAATAAGGTCGCTCCCTAATACAGTCAGTTGCAGTCAATCAATTCTCTTTGCGGTCCCTTTTTGTACCTCTCAAGCACCAGCAGCTGATGGCTCAGCCTGGTTGTCTCACTGCCACATTCCTAACAGAGAAACCAGTGAAAAGTTAAACAACATCGAATTAACAATGAAAATGACAACTGGTGTAATGAGAGCGTTTCATTACCTTTGCTTTGTAAGCAATTTAGCCCTGATTGTTATTGACCTTTGGCAATACTGCAACCAAGTAAAATGCGCTATCCTAGAAAAGTGTGGGTATACTGGAAGGCAGACATTGTTTCCGAGTGTATTCATAAATAAACCAGATAATTTCCCTTCCTGTGTTTGAGGTTTACCTTACAGCCGAGTTATCAGCATTCAGCAGCCACCCGTACTTTGTGTTTGCACAACGAACAACACAAGAACAACTTGATACAGTACACCTGGCAAATAATAATAATAATTATTGTTATTGCTTCTATGACACCCAAAAGAGCACCAGGTACTTCACAAAGTAGTTAAAAAGACAAATTGTGTGCCGCAGTGAGCTAATACGCGGTGAAACAGTAGAACTACACTGGGTGGAAAAACAGGAGGAGGTGGTGTAACAAGAGGAAGTATACGGGTTACAGGAACAACATTAAACAGTTACTAATCTGGGGGACATGAGGTGCAGTGCAGGCTGCCTGTTCTTATTCCACACCAAGTTCAGAGGAATCCCCGTGACTGGACATTTTGTTAGCACGCTTTCCAAATCAACTTTTTTTTTTTCCCAAAAGTGCTGTTTGCTCACATGCCAGTCCACGTCTTTTTTTGCTTAGGTTTTGCAGTATGGAGGCAGATAGATCTGAAAGTTTTGTCAGTTCCAAAGTAAATACAACTATTAAGGTGTTACAGTTCAACAAACAGCAGCCACAGATTCTGAAGCTTTCCCTGATTTCACAGTGACAGCACAACAAAGCCTGTGACTTTGGGCCAAGATGCACCACGCCAGATGCAGAGGAGCAGCTCCCTTCCCCATACACTACGGAACGCACCACCAAACCACACCGTGGGACTCTGCACGCTCGCAGCACAAGTTAGAAGAAATTGCGACTGACTTGTTTCTCTTTCAAGCTCTTCATCTGATTTTCAGGGCTCACTGTTTAGGGAACTGAGCAGCTCATGGGTGTAGCTGATCTACTCCCACGTACCTCTGCATCCCGACAGCACTTCCCTCTCCTCTGCCAGAGGGATTAGAGCACCCTTTACCTGCTGAGTGCACTGGGGACAGCCGAGGGGTGGAGGCAGAATCACCGGATGGTAGGGTTGGAAGGGACCTCTGGGGATCATCTAGTCCAACCGCCCTGCCAGAGCAGGGCCACCTAGAGCAGGTTACACAGGAAGGCACCCAGGCAGGTTCTGAATGTCTCCAGAGATGGAGGCTCCACCACCTCCCTGGGCAGCCTGTTCCAGCGCTCTGCCACCCTCTAAATAAAGAAGTTCCCCCTCATGTTTAGATGGAACTTCCTGAGCTCAGGTTTATTCCCATTCCCTCTTGTCCTGTCACTGGGCACCCCAGAAAAAAGACTGGCCCCATCTTCCTGACATCTACCTTTGAAGTATTTATAAGTGTGGATGAGATCCCCCCTCAGTCTTCTCTTCTCCAGACTAAATAGACTCAAGTCCCTCAGCCTTTCCTCATAAGGGAGATGTTCCAGTCACCTAATCATCTTAGTAGCCCTTCTCTGCACCTTCTCCAGCAGCTCCCTGTCTCTCTAGAAGTGGAGAGCCCAGAACTGGACACAATACTCCAGATGTGACCACACCAGGGCAGAGTAGAGGGGAAGAAGAACCTCCCTCGACCTGCTGGCCACACCCTTCTTGATGCACCCCAGGATGCCATTGGCCTTCTTGGCCGCAAGGGCACATTGCTGGCTCATGATCATCCTGTTGTCCACCAGGACTCCCAGGTCTCTTTCCACAGAGCTGCTTTCCAGCAGGTCAGCCCTTAACCTGTACTGGCACATGGGATTATTCCTCCCCAGGTGCAGCACCCTACACTTGCCCTTGTTGAATTTCACCATGTTTCTCTCTGCCCAACTCTCCAGCCTGTCCAGGTCATGCTGAATAGCAGCACAGCCTTCTGGTGTGTCAGCCACCCCTCCCATCAACAAACTGGCTGAGGATGCACTCTATCCCTTCATCCAGGTCATTGATGAATATATTGAACAGGACTGGACCCAGCACTGACCCCTAGGGAACACCACTTGTCACAGACCTCTAACCAGACTCTGTGCCATTAATCACAACCCTCTGAGTTCTATCTTTCAGCCAATTTTCAATCTACCTCACTGTCCATTCATCTAACCCATGCTTTCTAAGCTTGCCTACTAGGATGCTGTGGGAGATGGTGTCGAATGCCTTGCTGAAGTCAAGGTAGACAATGTCCACCACCCTTCCCTCATCTATCCATCCAGTCACTGCATTGTAGAAGGCTATCAGATTAGTAAGATATGACTTCCCCTTGGTGAATCCATGCTGACTACTACCGATAACCCTCTTTTCCCCCATACGCTTTGAGAAGATGCCCAGAATGAGCCATTCCATCATCTTGCCAAGGATGGAGGTGGGGAGAGAGAAAGGTGCATTAAAAAAAAAAAAAAAGACCATGAAAAGCCTGCAATGCTCATTACCAAATCCATCTACCAGTACAAAAACAATCACCACACAGTTCCCTGCTCTCTGGGCAACTGCATACCATCCAGAACAAAGCCCGCTGTTGGTGCCTCTGGACTATTAATAAAAGTAAGGTATGTGATGCAGCAGGAGGGAGAACTGTGAGGGGTGGTGCTCCACAGGGCTGGCATAAGGAATGGATCTGCTCCAGGCTGCCTGCCAAATCCACTGGAAAACTTGACTTTCCAGGGGCCGCCAAAGGATGCTTTTCTCCAGCCTGCAATACTCTTCAGAGGGCTTTCATCCAGACTGGGCTGCACCAAGCCAAACACAGGCAAGAGGACTATTCAGGTTTGTCAGGACAGAAAGTTCCAGGGAGACTTAGGATGGTCTCACAAGATAGAGAGGAGAGAACGTTTTGATGGAAACACCTCACTCCCTTGCTAAGAGTATCAAATACCAAAGGTTTTGGAAGGGGGTAAAGGCAGTAAAACCAGCACTGAGAAAGAAAAGGGCACAAGGGGAAAAAAATTGAGATGCTAGTATCCATCAGTGCATCCTTTAGGATGGGGAGACATATCCAAGGGAAGTCCAAGGCTTGTTCAGCCTGAAGAAGAGAAAGTTCCAGGGAGACCTTATTGTGGCCTACCAGTGTCTGAAGGGGACCTACAAAAAGGCTGGAGCGGGACTTTTTACAAAGGCCTGTAGTGATAGGACGAAGGGTAATGGGTTCAAAATGGAAGAGGGTAGATTGAGATTGGAAATTAGAAGCAAATGCCTCACTGTGAGGGTGGTGAGACACTGGAATAGGTTGCCCAGCGGGGTTGTGGATGCTCCACCTGTGGAGGTGTTCAAGGCCAGGGGCCTTGAGCAACCTGGTGTAGTGGGAGGTGTCCCTGCCATGGCAGTGGGGTTGGAAGTAGATGATCTTTGAGGTCCCTTCCAACCCAACCATTCTATGATTCTATAAGTAAAGCACGTGTTCATGAACAATCTGCTGCCAGTTCAGGTCTTGGATCACCTTTACATTTCTGTACAAATGACATACCCCTGAGATGCAATGTGTCCCTGCTAGGGCTCTTCCTCCCCCTCAGATGGCTGACAAACTGTAGAACAATGCACAGAGAACCGATTGCTGGCTTAGTTAAAAGCACTGCAGACAGCTAGCTGCTAGAAGCATTGCTAAATAACTTGATATTTCATAACGCAGTTTACTCTCACTGCTGTTTGTGTTTCTGGTTTGCCTATAGCAGGGATGGTGAGGCACAGGGCAAGAGCTTGCTGTTGTACAGATCTGCTGCAATGCCTCATCTTCACTGGTGGGGCTGATCCGAGGCTTCCCAGTTCATTTCTCCAGGCAGCCTACCCTTGCTGCGGAGATGTGCTGTGGTGCACTGAGAGAGAGCCCAGCTCCCTACAAAAGTGCATACAGAAAATTCATACCGTGGCTATATACAACCACCAGCTTTCAAACCATTAGCACTGACTCCACAGGTAGGAGAAGCAATTTGGCTTCCGTGTGTACTGAGCAGAAAGAATTCGAGATACCATCTACTTTGCAGAGGATTAAGGCTACCAAGTGTCTATCTCAAAACATCAGCCTGCCTCACAAATACAAACATGCAGTTAGGGTTTCCAGGGACACATTATCTCACATTATGGTATATGCCAAGGGGTTAATCTAAGCCTTGGAGATATGTTTTGAAACTGGTTTTGCTAAGCCACTGTCATCTCCTAAATATAACTGTGTTTTCATTAAAAAAAAAAAAAAATCCTTTAGGAGTTTTCTCTAAAAAAAGTAGTTCTTTGAGGCTGTCTTGAGGATTCTTGAAAGTTTTTCATGCTTTCTAAAAATTACCCCTGTGAAGCCCTGCGCAGTCATGCCTCCCTGGTGCAGACGCCCAGAGAATGCTGAGCCTGCATGGCTCCTGCTCTGGCTGCCTCCAGCTCTATATGGTCCTCTGACCAGATCCAACTCTATGCCCAAATAACTTCCACGTGACTTCATAAGCTACTTCTTGTAGAGAAAAGTTTAACTGTATTATCACCTCACTCTGAACTAGTTCCTATACAAATAAGAAATACAATTTTACCCCTGTTCCTATAAAGGACCAGCCACGTTTTCTCTCTAAGACGGAGCACACCTCTGTGCTTGCACAGCCGATATTCTTCCAGGACTCTTTATTACCATTTTCGCTACAACGGCTGCCGCAGCTGAGTTGTTCTGCACAGATTTTCTGCTCAGTATGGGGGGGAGGGTTGAGGAGGGGGACGTTAATTATACAGCAAGATGGAGCGGGGCCAGGCAGCCCCTCTGGTGCACTGTCTCCTACATGCACAGCCTCCTTCCTGCTGTTCTGCAGCTACAAGGATCACCTGTTGGTCTTGGCGCTCGCCCAAGCTGGGGCCTAGCGGAAATGACAGAATCAGCTAGAAATGAGAGCCAGCTCCTATTCCAGCCACCCAAATGAGGGAAATACAAAAACAGATGATGGCAACGTGATCGAGCTGCTGCACGCGGGAGCCAAGAGGAGGTGGGGTAGAGGGAATAGAGAAAGAAGGAGTATACGTTGAAAAACAGCAAACCAAAAAAAAGCAGAAAATCCCCAAAACTATTAAAGAGAAGCTTTTTTCCTCTTATATATGTAGCACAGCAAAAACATTAGGAGAGTTTTTCTCCACACAAACACCTGCCAACAGGGAGAACTACCTACCTTGTTCCTGCTCCTGCTGGGGATGTCGGCTGTTTCCATCTCCCACATGAGAGATGCCAAAGGGATATTCAGGTACATGGCAGAAACAATTTGCTTTTTTCAGACTGGCTCCTCTCTGTACTGCACATCAACACACAAACGGTTCAGAGATCTGTGTCAGAAATTCCCTTCTCCCTTAACGACAGTGCTCAGCAAAACCTTCTACTTGGTATTTGGGTGAGCTGCAATGCTGTGCAGCAGAAGGATTACACATCCCTCGCCTCTCATTTCATTCTTCTGGGCAAAAAAGCAGCCAAGTAATCCAACAGAAAATGTAGCCATCACTAACAGTATTTAAAAGAGAGGACTGCTGCCTTTTAAATGATAAAAATACAAGCTAATTACATATTGCATTTCCAGATATAACTAGTTTAATACAAGATCGTGGAATCCACCTTTACTCAAAGCTGTCAAAATCCTGCCATCCAAAATTTCTCATGAAATTTCTCTGGACCCTTGAGTGTAGGGACCCAATAAATGCATGTTCTCTGAAATAGCTTAATAGGCTTTAAATGAGCTTTTAAGAGGGGTTTTTTTTAAACCAATGATTTTTAGAAACAATAACAATAAAAGCAAGAAAAACCTAATTCTTAAAAGGAAGTTTTTCCCTCTTTGAGAGCAGTGGAATGGGTCCCCAGAGCTTACTCCATCCTGAGAAAAGACTTCATGAATAATCAATGTACAGGCTGATTCCTAATAAGCACCCAACCTTCAAACACACCCAGTATTCAGCAGTCTCTCTGACCCCAGCCTTTAAATTGTACCACTTTTTGCCTTGCCCTCCCTGGTTTCCCAGGCTTTCTTTATTTCTGTTCTTTCTAGCAACTAGGTAGGTAAGCAGAAGCAAAATTTGAGCAGTGGGAGCAAGCTGGGGCTAATTTGCACCTTATGAATTATTCAGGCCCTCCTGATTCCTGCACCTGCACTGAGGCAGGAAGCTTGAGAGGAACAGTCATTACTCTTCTCTTGGGTTTCCACAAGCTTGGTTACTGCTCACACATTTTGCTCTGTAACTAAGGGCTTCAGGTCTTGTATTAAGCAGTGGAAGTGTGCGTGTTGGGGGGGGTAAATAACCTGACATTGTAAAACCCCCCATCCGCTGCTCCAAACCCAGGATAATCATTCAACCCCTTCTGGGACAAACAAATTGTAGTTTGTATCGGACTGCTGAATTCATCTGACATATGCTAATCTGGATCAGAGCATCAGCAGAGAAAAAACGAATGTGTGCATGAGCTGGTCTCATCAGATATTTACTCAGCTGTATTAGACTGCACATTTAAGCTTCTCCTCAGCTCAGTAGGGAGCATTTCACGTGCATCAAGTATTTCGCATCCTAACTTGATCATTAGGTCATCCTTCACTACAGATACAGCACAAATAAATTCTCTCCCTGGCATTCTGGCTAACGTCAGGGGAACTAACAGTTTAATACTATTGGAAGAGCCTATATCATGCTTTCAACATGACGGATTTAATGAGCAAACAGATCTTTTCCATCTTCATCTACTATTATCTTGGTAAACAGAATGTGACACCTAACTGCAAATCCAGGTATGACCCATGAATCTAGACTGCCATTGGGAGCATTTGCAGAGAGCAGATACATACCAATTAGTACTATGAACATTTTAAGATAACAATATGTTTTTGAGTTAATAATCTAAGGCAAACAGATCTAAAAGTATTATGCAGACTGAAAGCAGCAGCACCATCTTTACTGTATCTCATGTCCACTGTTGCACTATCTTTGGGTGTCGTCCTTTATTAACATGCCGTCACCAATAAGTTCTCCAGTTAAAAGATCATCTCACTAATCCCAAGCAGATAAGCATCATGCTTTGACTGATTCAGTAATACAGATCTGTGGCAACCTCTGAAACCTCTTTAACCCCCACTTCTGAAATAACGAGTCAAGCACAAGCGTTAAGCATTCAGAAAGGTACAGTCAATCCTTATCAAATCTTAGCTCTTCTTCTTTCTATGCCTAAAGAAGTGAATTCATTTTCCTTTCAATGCAGAATGCATGCCTGGTCCTACGCTGCTCTTATCTCATTCCTATCCAATAACAGGTATGCTGGCTCTTTTTTTAAGGTATTTTAATCGGGCATGTAAACACATATTATTCTTTGATGCTCTTTCATTCAGCATCATTAATCCCCAGCATGAAATCAATAGACTTAAAACATTTAATCACGTCAAAATGCAACATACAAATCCACAAAGGACTTCAGCTCATCACACATGCTGAATAGCTTGCAAGTTGGAAACTACGCCTTCACTTTGCCTTGGGAATCAGCAAACTCTAAGCTCGTCTTTCACTGAAGTAAACAGTCTCTCTCCCTGTATCTGTCATTAGGCAAAAAAAAAATGTTGATAAACAAAACATGGGATTTTCTGTTTGCTCTGTCATCTCTTTTCATCCCTTGTGGTCACATTGGCCTTATGAGAAACACTTGTTTAACCGCAATCGCTTGACAGTATGCATGTTTTAAAAAGTTTAAAAACAATTACTGGGTTACAGAATGTACTGGAGGAGCAGCAGAAGGGAAAACTGTCTTTGCAGTTCTTTATTTTCTGTTTTTAACAGCACCCATTGTTTCTCTGCTTGAAAAGAATGCATAAGGGACAAAAAAAAAAAAAAAAAAAGAATTTGATCTATCTTATATATGATTTCCAAAGCCATTGGGATACAGAAAGTGACAAGAATCTTTGATGAATCTTTAAACTTTAATAGTGCAGAAATAGAGGCTGAGATATAAAAATTAAGGTCAGCCATACCCATCCTTTGATAGGCAGATGGGTAGAAACAGGTAAACAGGGAAAAGAAATACTCTAGATAAAGGAATAACATCTTTAATTCCATTGCAATAAAAAGCATTGAAAGCTTGCTTCTTTGAAAGGAGAAAATATATTTTGGGAAATCAAACATATGGCAAAGTGTGGAAACCAGCACGCTGAAACCCTGATTTGGGAGGTGGGCACCCAAAAGCCTTTCTAGGTCCATGACTGCATTCCCACTCACTGTCCCATGAACAGTCTTACCCAGCGTGTCCCTAAGCTCATGAGGTCCTTCACTGTTCAGCTGGAGCTTCTTCGTGTACCAGCCAAAAGACACATATTCACATGTATTCATTCTGGCAGGTGCCCATTTTCCACCTACAGGCAGGGCAACATCCTCCACTTTGCCTATGTCTTGTGAAGAAGCCCCAAAAGGCAGGCAGTTTTGGTGGTGGTGGTGCTGGCAAGGTGTTGTGTTGTACCTTTGCAGTTAGGTAATTCACCCAGGACTTTGGTTGTAGGTCCTTCTCAGACAAGAGGGCTGATTCAGCATCTCCATTCACCCCAGGAATAACCCAGATATAAAGACCTGGGATCTTCTGCATGAGTGTCCATGGAAGTGTGGCTACTCTGCAATCAGGAATGCAAGAACCACAAGGCTAAAAGGTTGGACAGAAAAGGGTCATTCCAACTCCATACTAGAAATTTGGACACTCAGCTCTGAGAGGGGAACGGTGAGAGCTTTGTTTCAGTATGGCTGTTTCTGAATCATAGAATCACTAAGGTTGGAAAAGACCTCTAAGATCATCAAGTCCATCCATCAGCCCAACACTACCATGACCACTAGACCATGTCCTGAAGTGCTATGTCTACACACTTTTTGAACTGCTCCAGGGATGGTGACTCTACCACTTCCCCGGGCAGCCTGTTCCAATGCTTAACTACGCTTTCGGTAAAGAAATTTTTCCTAATATCCAATCTAAACCTGTGCTGGTGCAACTTGAGGCCATTTCCTCTCATCCTATCACTAGTTACTTGGGAATAGAGACCAGCACCCACCTCCCTACAGTTGTAGAGAGCAATAAGGTCTCCTTTTAGCCTTCTCTAGACTAAACAGTCCCAGTTCCCTCCGCCACTCCTCATAAGACATGTTCTCCAGACCCCTCACTAGCTTTGTTGCCCTGACTGAATGTTGCTCTAGGGAATGGAGCCTACAGTCCCAGTCCTGCCCACGCTCAGGTAGAATTCAGGCTCTTCTAACCCACTCTCCTTCCCATCTTGTGACTTCTGTGCTTCTGTCTATACAATGACCCATATTCAGCAAGAAGGGAGATAAGAGACTCCACTGCCCACCAAGTACTTCATCCGATTAGGCCTGTGTGAAGGATCCCAATGATTAAAACACTCCTGCAATGCTTGTGCTCAGAACCTAAACCTCAAGTCTCCCACTTCATTGACAAGCTAGTTAACAAAGCTCTTCGGCAAAGGTGCAAATATTGCTGTTGCTGCTGCCAGCTTCTTTTTAAAAAAAATCATCTCTGCTCCGTTATCATCCAGAAAGGGCTATGTGGACTACCTCAAAGTGAAACAGATGCTTTTATTTCCTACTGGTTCCCTATATAGTCCATAATGACTTACCTAATGTAACCAGGCTGTATTCCTATGGAAGCACTTCCATTCCCTAGGCTGTCAGCAAAGAGGAGTGTACACCAGAACTAGATGGGTAGGGTTTCCTTTTTGGTTGCTCCTGAGACAGGCAACTCTCTCCAGTGGTTATAATGGGGAATTCAGGTGCTCTTCCTCAGAGGTCAGATCATTCTGCAAGGCTCAGCCTTAACATACAGGTAGACACTTGTGTCCAAGTGAGGCACAAGTGCTATTTGCTCAAGTGTGAAAAAAGTTTTGTCTATAATAGAGATACCACTGCCTCCAGCACAGCACAACATACTCTGACTACAGCTGAGTGAGGGAATGAAAATTTCATAGCAGGTATGACTAAGCTGCACTTTCCTGCAAGTATCCCGAGTCTTAGTGACCTCCTGATTTGGCAGTTTTTCCCACTGAAAGCACTGTTTATGCACTGAGCTGCAAGGAGAAAAAGATGTAGATTAGGGAATTACTTCAAATGCTTTGGCTATCCTAGATTCATTAATTTTTCATTACCTCATTTACAAAAAAAAGCAACCCAAACCCACCAACAAAAAACCTAAGGTAAAACTAAAGTATGTAATGAGGACATTCCAAATCAGGCAAAGAAAAGATCAAGCATTTTCTTTGGTCGGTGCTCTTAATTATTACAGAATCACAGAATTGCCTAGATTGGGGAAGACCTCTAAGATAATTGAGTCCAATCACTAACCTAACACTGACAAGTCCTTGACTAAACGATATCCCTAAGCATTATGTCTATACATCTTTTAAATACTTCCACGGATGGTGACTCTGGTGACCACTGCTCTGGACAATCTATTCCAACGCCTGATAACCCTTTCAGTAAAGAAAGTCTTCCTAATATCCAACCTAAACTTCCCTCGGCACAACCTGTGGTCATCTCCTCTTGTCCTATCACTTGTTACTTGGTTGAACAGATCAATCCCCATCACTCTACAACCTCCTTTCAGGTAGCTGTAGAGAGTGATAAGGTCTCCCCTGAGCCTCCTTTTCTCTAGGCTGAACAACCCCAGGTTGCTCAGCTGCTCCTCATAAGACAGGTGCTCTAGATCCTTCACCAGCTTTGTTGTCCTTCTCTGGACACGCTCTAGTGCCTCAGTGTCTTTCTTGTGGTGAGGGACATTACCTGCGACATTGTATTTATTATCATCATCGTTATTCTCCATCCTTTTTCTTCAAAAATAATCCAGATTGTCTCCCCAAATGTGCATTTTTTTCTGTTTGACAGAGGCTGGATTTACTCACAGTTGAAAGCAATCAAAGTTCAGACATAAGAAATATATTTTTTAAAAGCCTGTGCTCCGTAGTTACAATTTGGTCTTGCAGATGATTTTCAAGTATGGACTTGGGCCTTACTAACTGAATGGGAGCCCTTTTAAGTGAAAACCAGTGTACTCGGCAATGCTTATTTTCTTTTTGAACTGGTGACAAATGAGAACCGCTGCTTCGACTTATGTCTTAAAAATGGCAGGAATAAAACAAAAGCGTGCAAACATTCATTTTTGAGTAGTGGAGAGTCAAAGCAAACTAAAGTGAAAATGGTGTCCAGCAGGGTAATTCAGATCAGGAAAGTCATCCAACTCCATAGCAGCTTGACCCCAACATAGCCCTAGAGGCAGTGCTACAGCTGCCAGCTAGACAGCTAGCCAAGAAGCTAGCAGAGGTGCAAGCCAAAAAGCCAGCCATAAACCTACATGCCAACGCAGGAAAGCTATATTCCAGAATTTGGCATCTGGGTCCTCCAGCTGCCAAACATCTCCCATCTGGCCAAGCCTGTGGAATGAGGTGTTAAAAAGAAGAACAGGGGTAAATTATGAGAGCAAAAGCAGTACCGTTTGCGAGACACCAAGGATGAAGAGGCACATTGTACACGCCAACATCTGAAACTCACATAGTATCACTGCCACCAGTGAAATGGTGGAGCAGGGCCGTCTAGATCAATGGAGACAGTTTGGACAAAATGCTCAACATCTTACAGGAAAAGAACAGTCAGCCATGTATGAACTGGAGAAACAGTCCCAACCTGTGGCCATCCACCGAAGTCAGCAGATGCAGAACATCTGAGTAAAACTTAAAGCATTTAGTAGATTTCATGAGCTCGATGAGAAAAAGGGAAAGACGTCTATAAAAAAATGTTTCTTCAAGACTTTGTGATCCATTCTGTTCCCTGCCACCACAAAGAAAATCAGGTATCTAAGAATGTTTATCTACTTTCATAACTATAAAACCATAATTTTGAGTTTAATTTTATGGAAGAATAACATTCTTGAATTTTAGTGGAAAAGATAATTTTAGTATTACAAAATTGAACCCTCCCCCACTCCAAACTGGGAGGAATGAAATTTCATAGAATCATAGA
>VZZY01015729.1:0-28812 GCA_013400335.1 Eurystomus gularis
TATGATTCTATGATTCTATTAGATCATCACCTAATTAACTCCAGCCTGAAAGTCTATTAACGACCAAATGAAATATGTCTTTATTATACATATACTTACTTCAAAATTTTATCTCTGTACCAAGTATCTGAAAGCACTTTAGTAATTTGAAAGGGAGGTAAAAACCCATGTAATGTGAAACCTAAAACTGCATACTTTTTAACCTGCCAGTGTAAACATTTTTGCATTGCATTTGCACATATATACACATTGACATCTATGCTGGTGCAAGTATCTGAAAATGCAGCCACCCCAGAATACAAGGAAAAAAAACCCGACCCACACAAATCAAGCTATATCTATATATAGGTACAACAGGACATAAACTTACTTATTCCACTCTCTGGAAATTTCAGTAGAGCTTTTGAACTAAAGTTTAGAAATTTGTAATGATTTTTTTACTAGCTAATATATTTTTGTATCATATATATATAAAAAAAAAAATCTTACTGGAACCATGATGCAAGAAATTTCTATTACACATGTACACAAAAAAGATTATAACTTTGTAAGTTATATGCAGCTACTGCAGTTAAACCAACCAACCAACCCAAAACTTGGTAAAACAGCTTTTGTAAACACGCCTCTGCTACTGTAGACACTGATGATGATGCAACCAGATTCATAATTTCAACAGCACTTAGACACTAGCAGAATTAGGAGAATGGAAGATTGATCAAATTTTAAGGCACTACTTACTATTTCACATTCCTTACAAGTATGGCCAGGCAATTTTCTTCTTTCTTCTTTTTTTCGAATAACCTCAATATGAGGAAAATCTAACACGGTATTCTTTCTGAAAAACAAAAATGTTTTCACCCAATAGTGCATTTCTTTCTTTTACATGTCTGGAAATTTCCAGGTTTTTGAATAGAATGAAGGGTAGTCTTAAGAAAAGAAAAACTATCAGGAAATGTCTGCAAAGCCCAATTGTACTGCATTTTCATAGCTGAATAGGACTATTTTGTAACTACAACAGTTCCAGGATTTTTAAAATGGAATATGATCTTCTACATAACCACAGATATGTGTCTCATTATTATGGCTTTTCATAGTGTGAAAGTGATTAATCAAAATTACTCAAATCTAGATCTTCTGTAGAATATTTATTTTGTCCAAGGCACTGTTGTTCTTGCATTGATTTCTGCAAGAGAAGTGTTTGTTGAGGTTCAAGAACAGCACAGATGCCTTTCAACTCACCTACTTACAAAACACTAAACAAGTTTTCCTCTTATTTTCCTTTCGAAAACGTACGCCAAGGTGACAAAAAAGCTAGCAACTATTTAACTGAAGGGCTTGGTATCATCATGAAATGAAGATTCAGGCTACCAGTGATGACTGATTATACAGAAAGGCAACAGAGGAAGCAGTAAGAGGTACAGTTGTTAAACATTACTCATTTATTACCCAAAGGAAGGGGCTAAAATGCCAGAGAAGGAGAGGTTTTTACTTTTACAAGCAACCCATAAGATGTTTACTCATTAACTCATGCATGACCACATGCCTATCAGGAACAACATGGGTTACAAAATACTGCATTCAATAAAATTATAAAAACCAGAAGAGACGATCCCTTCTCTTCAGCCAATGTGATAGACAGGCATCTCAATGTGCTGCTTTTTTTCCCCCGCCTCCACCAGCTTTTATCTAAGGCTTTTATCCAATTCAGCAGGTTTTTCACCTGTGCATCCTTAGCCACTAGTCTGTTACGCACAAACACATTTATTTTAAGGAAGAACAAGTTCCCTGTAGGGAAGCTATAAAGAGCCTTAAAATGCCTATACAGAACAAATTAAATTACCTTCCATCACTTTTGAAATACGGCTCCACAAAAGCTTTCTGCTTGGCTTTGTCTTGTTTGTCCTCATGTTCTGTAAATATACAGGCAAACCAAAAAGTTACATGTCATGTGAGGTTCATAGACTCCTGGAGAAACATTAGTAAAATTATTAGCCAGCTATTAAGAAATACAAAAATGCCAAGTACATTCAGTCTGAGACAACAGATTCAGATACTAAAAATAACGTAGAATTGAAAAGCATTACTGGAGTAAAAGGAAAACAGCAGTGAGACAAGTTAAAAAGATAAGCAGAATAGCAAAGGAAAGGTTGCTTAAAATACAAAATACTGCAAAATCTTCAATAGAACCTATGACAGGGAGAAGAAATGAAGGAAGTAATCTGCAGCCAAAAACTGGCACTTCCTGTAAGCCAATTTGTTGTGCAGTTCCTATGCCAACTTTCATTACACATCCCAAAATTGTGTGGTGGCTATATAAATGAACTACCAAAATAATTTTCGTATTGGTTTATGTTAGGTTCTTACAATGAATACATTTCCCAATTAATTTATGAAAAATGAACTGATGGTTTCTTTGGCATATTTGTTCCTAGATAACAGTCTGATTTCAGACCAGCTTTTGTAGTTAAACCAGGCTGATAAAGACAAAACAAATTATATCCCACTCTTCAGTTTCTTGCTTGCTACTGTTATTCCTTTATCCTGCTCTTCATCATGAAGAGTTTCTTTTTCATCACATGTAGAAGGATTATCTTCTGGCAGGCAGGACTCATATTCTTCATGGGTTGTCCGATCAAACATCTCTGTTAAGGTATCATTCGGGTTTTTTTCTCCTATTATAAAAAGCATAATGAACATCCAAATCAATCTATCAACAATTTAAGTCCAAAAAAGTGTATTTTGATGGTATGTGTATGGAAAGAACTAACATTTACTTCCTGCTCCAGTACTGATTAACTCAACATAATCTATGGATTTATTCTTTCTGCAACTTCTCTGTCAATCCTTCAACTGTGGCCACTGCTCATTTGTTTTTCATAAAGATACCTTGATGCCATTTCTAAGATTTGATTAATTGTTAAATCGCTTTGATGTACCTTTAACCTTAACACTGGATACATTAAATTCTTGTTCTTGTAATTACGGAGTTATCCAAACAGAAGGAAAGACTTTCTGTGGGTGGGAGATAAACTACAGAAATGTCATCAAGCTGCAACAGCTTAAAAAACCAAACCCACACCATTAAAAGTTACTGCCCTGCAGCCGCGATTCACCACATACCCTATTAAATGTGACATAAATACATTCAGATTTATTTTAAACGATACTAATTCAATTTATATGTAATTAAAAATTAAATTAGTCTTCCCATAGAAAGTCTGACATGATTACACAGCAAATTTTCAAAGCTGGTTGTTGTAAGAGTGATTGTTGCAGGTGAGATCAGAACTATTATATGGTTGAGTATTTAACTCCTTAAGCACTGTAAAAGCACAGCTACTGGCTCTATCTCAGCACAAATCCCATTGTTTTCTTAATCTAAGTTAGAAAAAGCTCAACGACAACCACTGATTCTACTAGGAAACAGGACATATTTTTGTAGGTTACAAAGATTGATCAGTGCCTTTTTACTGCAAACCATTTTCTACTATCTATACATACAGGGGCAAAAAAGACACAAAAATACAAAACAACAAACAAATGAAAAAACACAAACCAAAAGAATCCCAAACAAAAAGACCCAAACAACCTTTATTCTTGCCCCCCCAAAAAAGGACAAACCGAAAGGGCAGAAAAAAAAAAGTCTTACTTGGACTGATTTCCTGGTTTTTCTCTTTATTTTTCATTTTTAATAGCACACTTTCACTGACAAATGTATAATCCATATCAACAACTTCCCCTCTGACTCTTGACTGAGAGCCACCCTAAATAAAAAAAAGCAAACATGACAATTGCACTCAAAAGCAACCGACGTAGTGTCATTGCTGTGTATCTGAAACACGAAATCACAACAGTTCCTGGCATCTTTTTGGACACTCTGTTTTTTTCCCTGCAACAATGTCTGCATGATAAAGAAAATCTAGGTAAGAGAATGACAGGTCTTGAAATTCAAATGTAATATTTATATTACTTGATGGGCAAGAAATGCCTTAAAGTTTTCATGTTAAATTCTACAAAGATAAATTCTTTGTAAATTCTACATTCTACAAAGATAAAAAGTAACGATGAAGCATACTGAAATAAAATCTATTCACTTAGCCAGGTTTTAAAGATAGCCTTTAAAAGAGACAAAATAAATGGACTTTAGGAAAATTCTGAGATCCTAATAACCAACCTGCACCCAAGTTAAAGAAAGATAATAGATATTAGATAATAGACATCATCTGCACATTTTTATATTACTTAAGAGATATCACAGTGAACATTTGCACAGGAAACATTACGAGATTTAGAACCTTTTTTGTTGTTTTAAAAGAAACTCCAAAACACCCCAAAATGCATCAGTTTCATACTGAGTAGCCACCTAGCTGAGTCTATAAAATACAGCTAGAGAGTGGCAAATTTTAGGATAACTGTAGCGTACTGTGCAAAACCAAACATTTCAGGAGTGCACACACGCATCAAACAAACTGAATTTAGATTTTTGTTAGAAAGTGGGTTTGGTCTCTCCAGAATAAAGTTTTTTCTATTACTTTTGTAGGCTTTTTTCAGTATCAAGAAAACGCAGACTTGTTATACAAGTTTACCTCTGTATCAATTACAGTAATGTCCATTTTGTACTGTGAAAGGCTGGCTCCTGGGTCTATGCTCCACTGGAGATGTTCTGAAGACGGTTTATCTTTCAGGTCTGGATGCAGAGAATATGAGAAAAAAGACAAATTATCAGAATCAAATTCTGCCAACAGCACCCTATAGCATGTAAATAATGTGAGCTTTCCTTTTATCTATTCATCGTTTGGTTTAGGGATAGATTTTTCTCAAATAATAAACATGCTCACTTGGGGCAAAACATTTTGTCTGAAGAGTTAGAAATAGATCTTTAAGTTTTCTGTCATATTTGAGGAGCACACCACTCCTTTGTGTTTGTATGAGGTATGTAATATATGAAATACTCTTGTGCAGGTGAAGTCTCTGAGCTGTGTACATCAGATAGTATTAATACCAAATAGAAGACATTAGATTGATAAGAATACAAAAATCAGGCCTTAGAATACAAGAGGGTACAAAAGTGTCTGGTCACTGCTCCAGAGATGGCTCTTGATTTATCTGTGAAGTAGAGGTTTAGGTTCCAAGCTGCATGGCCACACCAACTACTGACAGATTAATTTTTAAAAATTCATAATACAAGTATTTCTACATAAAGTAGGCAGTGTAACAGCTCAGCAAAGTAGTACAGAAGCAGTGATTCTACAATCCCAGTTCAAAAAAATTGGTTTTCACACTAGGATCACTTAATAGGAAAGAAGAACTTCTAGGATAAGAACTTGGCAGCAGCTGTTCGTTATCATTAAAGGTACACATTTATTGAATCATCAGGAATATTGAATTATCAGGAATAATGACAAATATTAACAAAAAGGCTTCTCCTTACACTTAAGTACAGTTTTTAAGCATTTGATATAGTTTAAACTCAAACTTCCTGATATTTTATTTCAGTATCTGTTATTCAGATGCAGTAACAACTATGCTAAATAAATGAGAAAGAACAAGATTCCTAACCTGTTGAGTTTACAGTTGAATGTCAATGATATATTTATTACATAGTGACAAAAGAACGCCAGGAAGATACAGACTGAAAATGTGGGGTGTGATCTTGAGAAGTCCTGAATAGAATGAGACTGAGTTAGAAGCAGAACAGAGCAAGTGATTAAAGTGAGAGAAAAGAAGATAGGAAAAATTCTATTCAACCATAGCACAGGCTAGGGGAGTAGAGGGGCAAGAAAAGGATCATTTTCATTAGGTTACCTTGCTCATTTTGCAGTGCTTTATCTTTTGATAGTCTACAAGGGTTTGGTTGAAGTACAGATGTTGGTTCAGACTCTCCATATCCTGTTCTTGTTTTCTTTCTATTTGGTACATGGCCACTGGCAACCTAACAACATACTGCAATTTTACTATTTCCCAAAAGTCAAATATAATATTTCAAAGGAGAATAAGAAAGTAAGTCAGAAAAGCATACCTTTACATCATCAAAAAGTTGCTCTGTCTCTGCAGAACTTGGCAGTGGTGTAATTTTGAAGGGAGGAACTTCTTCTTTCATTTGGATCTGGGTTTTCTTATCTGGGAATGTTTTTCCCAGCACTGCCTCTTGTATGTAGGATTCCTCTTGTAAACCTTTGCCAAGCAAACAGCTCTCGTTGGCGTTTGGAATAGATGATGAACCTTCAGGAATGGGCTTCCCTAGCTGTGAAAAGATGTCATGCAGAGTCACCTGTTTCAGTCTATTTTTACAGATCTCCTCACTTCCTTGTTTTTTCTCTTGACAACGAACTCCAGAGAAGCGGTCAGACAGATCCAAGGGCTTATCAACTGGATGCTCCCCATTAATATGCTGAACATCCGACCGAAAGGGCATCGAGTTCTCTTTATTGAAGGAAGCTTTTTCACAGTTCATTGCATGCTCATCATCAGCTTTCTTTCTCTTTGCACACCTTCCTTCTAGCTGCTTCTGGTGTACAAGAAGGAAATCACTCTTGATAACCTCATTTTTAGCTGCACAAGTGTTTCCAACACAACTGACAGCCTCATTAGTATTCTTTTTCACAACCATTTGCCGATTGACAGAGGCCTGGCTGATAACCGAGTTGACTTCTGTTCCAAGATTCAGTGGTGCAACAAAAGCAACATCTTCAGATTTTGATCTACTTTTATGAGATCTGGAACAGGAAGGATTGTTGAAGAGGTTGGTTTTGAGATTAGGCTTCAATCCTGAATCTAAAATACAAGAGGCGTGACTTGTGCTTGAGTTGTTCTTCACACTGCTAGAAGCTCCAAAAACAGGAGAAGCTACCTGAGAATCCCAGTCAACATGTGGTGGAGTGTTCTGAGATGCATCTGAAAGACTGAATACAATGAGAGACAAGATATTTTTCTGATGTACACAGGGGACTGGGAGGAGAGAAAAGGATATAAAATAAATTCTAAGTTTCTATCAGTGATCTCCTATAAAGCTAGTTGCTGTATTAAGTGAAAACAGCAGGAAAAAGAAAAGGGGAAATTTTGGTCTAGGAGTAAGTACTGTTGCACTTTGAGCTGTAAAAGGCAAACAGAACACAGACCTTGTCCTTCATGTTAGTATGGTGTGAAATTCTGTTCCACATTCAACTGAAAACCAAGGACAGAATTAAGCCTACCTAGGACTCCCTACTTTTCAATGCAGGGGAGCTGAAGAAAGAGAATGGTTGAGACAGCAGTCTATCTAGGATCTTGTATAGATCTTATAGCTCTGATAACAGATTCTCAAGCTTCTGCAAGTGAAGGAAAAAGGTGCAAACTTCTTCCAGGTACTCTGTTTTTTTACTTGTCATCAATAAAACATACATTTGAGATGACAAATGAGGGCTAAAAAAATTTTGGTTTAGAACACATCTTGAGGAGAGCAGGAAAGCCAACAGTCAACTAGAATGACATCTAGTCAGCAGAAGTTTCACAATCGTTTTCCTACCCCAGCTCCAGATTCCTTACCGCCAGGCTTATGGGCCTCAGAAGACACCTTGCAATAACAAGAAGTCAGTGAGGGAGGGACTGTGTACACAGAAGGCTCAACTTAGATGTTCGAGCATGAAGCATTCTATCAGTTCCTTTGCCTCTAACGTTATTTACTTGAAAGAAGCCTGTATAATATGAAAACATTTATTTCCATGTCTACTTCTAAAGCAAACTGTTGTAAGATTTTAAATTCTACTAAAAACCAGTAATTCACGGTTAAAATGAAGTTTAAACAACTTAAAACAATATTATTACAAACAAGTGGAAACACACCTTAATTTGTTGTCATCATTTCTTGATTCTGAAGCTGGAGGTTTTCTTGAGTCTTCAGGCTGCATGCTCTCTGGGGCCTGGCTCACAACTGTATTAGTGCAGGGAGGACTCAGTACACTTTGGGAATCCTTGCAAGTGGTGAAGGAAATCAAAGAAAGGAAGTGTGAGAAGCTATTAGAATTAAAAATTAGAAATCTGCTAGGTTTGCACATCAATATTCTGAACACCCATTCAAATTAAAAAATTCAAACCTCTGAAAAATAATACAAGTTAAAAGAGATGAAATTTTGACCAGCAACTTTAAAGAAATCTTACGGAAATTAAAAAAATTCATCATTCAGATAAAACGTGCACACAAAGAATAACTGCATGCTATAATTTTCATCGTGGTTATCAATCAAAAACATTAGATAATCTCATCTGAGTCATCAGTCTCATCACCAAATAATCTTTTTTAACGTCTCAGACGTGATTACTGCAAAAAGGGAGTGGGGCAGACCCCAGGATTTTGTCCACTGTCTCAGTCAAACTTGAAAGTTGTATACACCACAGCAACTGCACCCCTGTCCTCCTCCCCAGCCCACGGTCAGGTCGGCACAGATACATCTCCTTTTGCCAGAGCAATTTTGTAATAGGTGAGCAAATGCAAACCAAAGTGAGCTTTCTGGAACCTGGAATACTTTTGCAGAATATTAATGCACAAAAAGCTGATTATGTAAGAAATTCGGGAGCACTACTTACGGATTCCTCTTGAACAGCAAATCCAATTGTTTCTGCCACGACTGCAGCCAAGTTAAAAGATGGCTTTGGAACAGGATAGCCTCCCATCCTTGATTTGTCTTTATAAGTGGACAAAAGCTCACAGTAAGTTACATACACATTATAGTATCCTACTCCACTCACACAGATGGTACGAACACAGAACTAAAAAGATCACAAATTAAAATGGGTAATTATGGAAGAGATAAAAATTGTTATCTAAGGAGTGATAAGTGGAGAAGGGGGACAAAAGAAGACTTCTGATGAGAGCAAACCACTGTATCATCACAGAGAAATAGGTTTCCAACTTGAGCACAGCTCCCCAGAATTAAAATGCAAAGACATGTCAATGTAAAAGTTGCTTTTCAAGCTCCCAATCCAGGGCGTGAATAGTCTGAGAAGAGAATGTAGAACAGCAATAATGTATATTTTTGGTAAAATGCTTGTGTTGCATATTCTAGGTGACACTTAGAATTATTTCTCCTGCGTTTTCATTAAGAAAATAAATAGATGAGTTTCCCTTCTTTTGGAAGTTTAACATTACTCAGTTTATTAAACTGCAGCAAGGTAATACGATGGGAAAGGACAAGAACTACAACCACCACCGATCTGACTTCACAAATTATTCCAAAATGTCGATTATTGCACTTCACAGAAAAAAAAACGATCAGGGATACAAAGATTTTGTCAAAGAACTGTTTATGGAGAAGGACTTAAGACTTAAAGACTTGTACCTATTCACAACTGAAAAAAAGGGAATAATTACGAAAGCCGTTCTAAGTGTTACATAGTCATGTCAGGCAGTAAGTGCAATATTTTATCTCCTGTACTGTTGGAAAAATCAGACAAAAGACAATTGGATAAGTTACCTAAACTGTAAGGTATCTGCAGTAAGAGATGAACTGAGCTTCTTCCTGTTTCTTGACTCTAAGCCCTGATGCTATGGCACTAGATCCCGTATCTTGAGGCATACTGACAGGCATTACAGGACAGACATTTCAGCTGCAGTTCTGTGATTAAACAAAATAACCCTTTTCTGGCTCCTTTCTTTAAAGGGATGAACCCTCAGTTGTACAATATTTTTGCCTTGTTTTGAATGGAATTAGAACTAAATGTATTAATACACTTACTTGGTACAGGGGACAGTTGTGGATCACAGGTGTCTGCCACTAGTATGTCTTCTCCGTGGTGACTGTTCACTTGTGTGGAATACAGTGGAATTTTTCCAAACTCTAGAAGATGTAGAAACATTTTCAGATGGTGAAATGAGGTACTCTGTTGTGATAATTTTGTGCAGATGCAGACCATGATCCTGATTTTTGCACTTGAAACGTGAGTTTCAAGCACTTGAACATGAGTTTTTATGTCATCAGATTCAATTCTGAGGTATCACTATGACAAATTAGTCACAAATATTTCATATTAATCCTTTCTCTCACAAATACGAGCCCAGCCAGTCAGTCATAAAACAATACTGACACATAATATCATTATCTGCACTGACCACATAAAAACATATGTATTCAATCTATATCTGACCTGCTAATAAGGCAACAAAACTATTTTAAAGAGTAAACCATCCAAGGGAATAATTTTCTGCATCAGCTAAGGTAATGAAAAGGTGAAAAACATGAGATTTGAATCATGACCAACTTTGTGCCATGTAGTCCTTTCTGTCTGGACGCCAACAGCTTTTCATAGTTGTTAACTGTGATATGTTTTACACCGTGTCTTGGATATTTAATTTTGGTTTAATTTAGTAGCTCAATTTTTTATTCAGAAAATGAAGAGAAGTAGGTATGTTTAGAAAGGAGAAACTATTCCCAGTACTAAAATTACACGTGCAAAATAAAGGGCATGAATAATCAATCCACCCTCTTCACCTCACAGTTGTGCTAGTTTCATTCTTGTAAAGAGACTTTTCGTCAAGACTCGTATTCAGATATTTAAAATATGGTTTTTTATTCCACAAGAAAAATGAACAAATTAAAAGCACCTGGGTTGTTTATCATATTTCCTGTGTATCATTAAAATACAAGCACAAAGTCCCTTATCTGACAACAATATTTCTTGTAGTTAAAATACGTTAGAGCTACTTCTATGCCATTACAGAACGAAGTCTGGAAATTAATTGTGCACAATTCTACCAGACTTAGTACAAAACAAATGCAAACAGTGTATCAGTACTAGAAACAATGATCACGTAGCTGCTAGAATTAGATATCTACCAGTTTCAGTAGTATTACTTGAATTGTAGAATAATTGCTGAATGCAGCAAAACATTTCTTTCGCTCTCCACCAGGTGGTGACACAGCAGGGCACACAAGTCGGGCTTTTTTTAGTTAAGTTTGCAGCTACAGAACAGATACAGGTTGGAAAACTGCTACATTTTCATGTGGATGAAGAAAAGTAGGAGGCCAAGACAAGCTTTGAGCATACTGCTGATATAACAGTTACTGCTAAAGACATTCTTCCCCTGACCCATGTATTATAAATGGAAAAAAGCCAAGCCAAAAAACCCACAAGACTTTTTTTTTTTTTGGTTTTCACCCTTTGCAATCAAATTTACACATCACCTTTTCCTTTAACCCTTTAAAATTAATTACAAAAACCAACCAATTCTTACCACTATTGCTTTCCGCAAGTTCCAAATCTGAGTGTGTATGTTCTGTGTATCGGATATGCCTGTTATCTTTTTTTCTTCTCATACGACTAACCACAGAAAATGAAGAAGTTGGGGCTGGAGAATCTGGAATAATTCCTTCTTCTAATTCCACTGCTTGTTGCTTTTGCTCCCTGGAGATCAAATAAAACGCAAAATGTCGGCAAGATTAAGAGCTTTCAATTGAGCAAGCAGGACAATCATATTGTTCAAAAAAACAACAATTTAGAATATACAGCCATCTCAATAACACCACAGTGTAAAAGTAGTATGAGAACTGAGGTTTTAGCTACAGCTAAGAATAAATTCACAATTGCTTCATCAAGCCTAAGAACAGCATACAACCATAGCTCTTCACATTTGACGTCAACATTTAACTACTGCACTAGGGAAGACGTTTTGCCTGGAAGAAACTAGTGACCATAGAGTTTCTTGCTTGTCCTCTGAAGCGTGTGCTACTTGAATGAAAGAATGCTGAAACGGAAGGACTAGTGTCTCTCTCCGTGTATGGAAGTCCCTGCGTACCCCGAGAATACTGTCTGAAATACAAAACGAAAGCTTCTGTACAGTTTTAAATAGCAATGATCAACACTACATCCAAAGCAATCCCTCTCCAGAGCACTGGATGCTACCTCTTATTCACCTCATAAAGGTCTTCAGAGAGGAGTGTAAAAAGCAATGTAAACCATGTAAAACACAACATGACTTATGAAGTTCATTTTCTCTCACACTATCAGCTCTTAACAGGATCAGTATATAAAATAACAAATAACTACATCTTTTCTCTCCAAAAACTCTATCTAGACATAGCAAGGAAATAACAAAAAAAGCCTTAATTTCAGTTCTTTTAACTTAAATACAGTTCGGTTAGTACTTAATAGGGCATTGCTACCTGCCATAAGGTAGTGGTAGTCAGAAATGGAAGGGGCAGTAGAAGAAAAACACAAGGACATCTAACTCAGCCTGCTTGGTCATCTTTCTCCAATAGCACATTTTCTTATGACTCCCAAGAGAAAACATGGACCAAAGGATCGTTTCCTAACTATAAAAAGGACATCATGTTTTGATCTAAGGGAAGAGCAGGAAATATGGATATATTTCTGCATGCATTGAAATGAACCGCAAGATCTTATATAAAAGAAGTTAATGGAAAACTGTAGAAAGCTGCCTAGCTTGAGACAAAAGGCATGTTTGCAGTTATGCTGTTTACCATCACTAACTTTGAACACTTAATGACAAACATTGATGCGCTGATGCTCTGGAGTCTCGACGAATTCTGTTGTGTGATTTTGTAATTCCTCTCTTCTAGCACGTTTAAAAAGAAGGCCCCATAATCATCAACTAACAATATCTTAAGAAACAAACGAAAACAAACAGCAAAACAATATACGCACCCAGTTACTTTGCAAATTTAAGTTAGCTGTTAAGAGTTCTCTTTAAATTTACTGGCACATGTGGCCAAATTAGCCTACTATAAATATATTTTTCTGTACCTTCTGTACAAACAAGAGGTATTTCCTGCATACCACCACAAAAACCCTAAAAAAATTAAGAAGCTACTACACATCATAAATATGCAAGAAATAATTTCTAAATCATGGAAACGTTTAACCGAGACCCCAGAAAAAGCTTTTGCAGAAATTTCCTTGCTGTTTCCATCTATGGATAATGAAATTCTGATCTGATAAAGGATCAGGTAATATAATTATTCTAAAATGCAATTGATTTCACTTTTATAGAGGATTCTTAAGGTTATTCCCTAAAATATTAGACCTCAGTAACAAAATACAGAAGATTGCAAAAATATAATTTCACATAATGGATCAGGAACAATCTGCTACCTTGCACCTACACGATGATGTTACATTGATCCAAGCTGTTAATTCTAAATAAAGTAACACGACTTGTCCAGCCGAAACAACCAAATGCAGTGTCTATATTACAAACAGCAGGACTAGCCTTGTTAATGATGGTTTATCCACTCAACTCTAATTTTTGAAGTCACCTCCTAACTTTGGTCAAGCTGCACAGGAGAAGCATTACTGAGAAGCAATTATACACTGGGAAGCATATAGAAATTTGTTAGTACTTGTATAAAAAAGGAGTACTCCTAGGGTTATGAAATACATTACTCTGAGAAGATGAAACGCATACAGAGAAAGGGTGATTCAAGTGTGAATGATGGGATGCAAACCAAGAAATACAAATGAATAGGACTATTTGAACTGAACGCATTTTGCTCCTCTCCCAAAGTTACTTTCTCACAAAGAGAAGAAAAAATTACATGCAGAAAAAGTCTTATGTACCAAGTCCACATATCCTGACCCATTCTCCCCATGCACCGATGCAACTTGTTCAGATAGGCAAAAGAGAGCTAAGTTTCAGATGATGTCAGATCATAGCTATACAAGAAGGGAATACTGCCTCTGCCTTACGCGGTGCACCATACTTGCATATAAACCGTAATATTATATGGCACATTCTTGCTATCATATCAGATGTAGCTCATTATTTTTATGATTTTCTTTTGAAATTTACTATGGATTTTTTTATTTTTTTTTAATTGTAAAATTATCATAAGTTTGTTTAAAAAATTTATTTCAAGATCCTGGGACTTTTTGACTGGCTAAGAAACTACTTTTCTGAAGTGTAAACCTAGGAGGAAAGAACTGGTAAAGAGTTAATGAAAGAATAAAAGAATGAGACTGAAGGCTTTGCTATGTCCTGTGATGAGAATAATCTTGAACAATCATAAAGTCAAACAGAAGTTCTACAACAAATTTATCTCTTTCAGTTTAAAAAAAGAGAGATGCACACAGCTAAAAGAAAGCAAAAAATCTGCACAATAAAAGATGCTAGTTTTATGTTGTTAGAGTGGCAGCAGACACTCTATTAATAACTACTATTAATGTCTATATATATAATGTCTATAATAACTATATTAATGTCTACTAATAGACAATCTATTAAAAAACAGGAGACTCAGTACTTAAAGACTTAAAAGATGATATTTATATTCCCAGACATCACTACTGACGAATAGGGAAGAGGAAGTGGGGAATATAAAAAAATTCCAAACTTACTCCAACTCCTTCTGTAATTGCTGGAACTGTTCAGTTATCTTCTTATTTTCATCTTGCAAATTGTTTTTTTCATTCACTGCAATTTATAGGAAAAAAAAAAAAGAAGAAACCCATCCATGCGCACGTTAACATCATACCATACACAATTTTGTTAGGTCCTTTAAGGAAACAGAACCAATTCTAAAAAGTAATACCATAGACCCTCTCTATGGCTTACCAAAATCAATTTTCAAGCTAGTGATTAAAAAGGTGGTAAAATGATGTGTTAGAGAAGGCAAAGGCGTCACAATTACTGGATCACAACGTTAGCTCTACACAATCATTAGATACTTTTGTCCGTGTACATGCATTAATCTTTATGACAGTGTCATCTGAATTGCTCACTCAGCTCTGGGGATAAAATTGATTCCTTAGGTTGAAGACAGCCCATGAAGGATAAAGTAATTAGAATTGGCTTTAGCCACCAAAGCAACCAGCCAATTGGAGAGAATGGGAAAAAAAACCAATTTCTTAAAAAACACGTAAATATTTTGGAATTGAAGAGAGGATAATCAGAATTTTTTAATTTTACTTAATTTCCAGTTCATTCTGCCTGTACTTCACACAAGCTTATCGCAAACTAATGCAGTGACAGCTCCCAACATTTCTGCTCACTTTCATTTTCATTTTTTTGTTCTCATTTTTTTGTTTTATATTTTGCCTCTGGATAATTCTTGACTGACCAGGAAACCAGCTGGTTTCAGGAAACACATAAATTGTCATGTAGATGTCAACCCAAACTCACAGAAGACCACTGTTCTGTCAGAGTTCAAGAAGATTTTTACCTAATAGGTCTCACTTAGATTTTTAAAGCTCAGAGCTTCATTAAAATATTGTTTGTGCCCTGTTTGTTGATAATCATGAAACTCAAAGATTCAGAATATTTTAATAAAAATAACCAATACTAAAAGTCCTTGAAAAATGGATGTATTTTATATTAGTACAGAATCTATTTCATGATATAATTAAGCACTGAAAGCTACTTTTTGTGCCTGGCATTTCCCGTATTTTAAATTTCACTGAATGTCTGCTTGTTCGTGGTCAAGCAAGACAACCAAATGAGACAAAATTATTAATTAATGGTAAAGATACAATTAACATTTTTTAATCCTTCCCTGTATTATTTAGCAGTTCATAAAACCAATCTTCCCAAACCCTCTTTATGAAGAGATTTGTTGTGTCCTGCTTTCACATCATCTGGGAGAGTTTATTTTTTCCTGTCCCATATGCACTACTTCTTGATTTCAAAGCGAGCTGGCTACAAACTGCCTGGTGTAAAGTGATCCCTTTGTGGCTTCAGAGGGTTATATGAAGGTTATGGGTTTACTCCAGTTGAACTCCAAGGTGAACTAAAGGACACAAGCTAGACCCTTCTTCTCTCAAATTAGTAATGATAGGACGAGGGGAAATGGCCTCAAGTTGGGTCAGGGGAGGTTTAGATTGGATATTAGGAAGAAATTCTTCACTGAGAGGGTAGTTAGGCACTGGAATGGACTGCCCAGGGAGGTGGTGGAGTCACCATCCCTGGAGGTGTTTAAAGAACGAATAGATGCGGCGCTTGAGGATATGGTGTAGTGGTTAGAGAGGTGCTAGGAGAAAGGCTGGACTTGATGACCCTGGAGGTCCTTTCCAACCATAACGATTCTGTGATTCTGTGACCCAGGGAACTTCTCTCTAAACTTGCTACTTTGTGATCACCAGCTGACTTCTGAAGTCAGCCTCCTCAGGAAAGCTGACAATCAGTCATTCCGTGCCTTAGCTGTAGGAATAGAAAGAAGCAGACAGAAGCAGACACATATTATCTAAAGTATCTACTTTACACTGTGAGATTTTCCATGTGAGTTCATTTTCAGCATCAGCACTCCAATCTAAGAAGGTGGGTCAGATGACTATTAATTGGTACGTTACCTATTTTCAGACTGCAGAGTTAAGTATCCCTTGCCTGAACTTCTTGGGCTTACTAAACACACCATACAAATGATATGAAGTTACAGGAATTCATTAAGAACTAGGTTACAAAAGAGTATGTTCTGTTGTCAGACTTGAGGATAAAACTCACTAAGCTCAGTGATAAGTTTAAGATTCTGCTGCCGGATATTTTCAAACTCTTGCTGCTTCTTTCTCATGTGTTCTTCAGTTACAGCACAACGATCACATAATCCCGCTCTTAATCTACAACAAAATTAAGAGAAAAAAGTCCCTCTGTTAAGAAAATACTGCCACACATGAACCAGATATCCACACCTAACTGGCCTTTTGAACTATGAAAATCAGAAAATTTCTGACAACTATGCAGAACACCACCAACTATTGTGGTTTTTTATGTTGAAATAGCAATATTTTGAGATTTCTGAATGATCTAATACTACACGTACTAATGTTTACATAAATGATGGCAGGTACTGGATACTTCTAAAGAAACATGCATTACTTTATTAATTAAAGCGGAGCATGCTACACCTTGCCAGTGAAAGCCTTTGTAACGTGTCCTACTAAGAATACTGTCAGATATAAATTACCATTAATTGTAGTAAAGTTCATTCAGGTAAATGCAAATAAGCAAATCATTTCAGTAAATAATTACTACTTCATCTGAGAAGGATATATCAGTCATTAAGCAAAGTACTAAAATAAAAAGGACAAGTAGTAAGTTCGATCTGTAACAAACACCAAGCAAATGTGAAATTCTTTATCTCCATCTAGACGCCAATAATTAGAAATGGATCCAAAAGTCCACGTGAAGCATTGCCTCCACTGCCTCAATGGTTTAGATCAGTTGAAAGCGGATCTGCCATCAGGAAAGGACCTGTTATGATCACTCCATCTTATTTAACATGTTCATTCATACAATGAAATATCTGTTCATTTCACAGGTGGTAACTGAAGTGTATTTCTGGTACGTAACAAAAAGCTCACATTTTACAAAAGGGAAGAACAGACTCTTTTGCCTGCTGAATAGTTAAAAATTCTGCAGTGCTGCTGCTACGGGTATTTTAATTTTGTGGAATTGTGGAAAGGGTAAAATACTGAAATGCCTCTTCATATTAGCTTATCTGACTGTGTAATAAACGAGGTATTATCATCTCCTTGTATTAAACTACTTTAAATACTCTTTCTGTTTTCTGCAATGTGAGTAGTTCACCCGCTAAGGGATTAGAAAAGTCCACCCACTCTGCAAATGTCTATCTACCTACAGGGTGCAAAAGTTTCTCTCTAACACCTTCCACAGAGAAACAGAGTTGAAAGCAAAATTTGAGTGTCATACCTCTAAAATTTAAGGTAGCACAGGAATCTGGGAAAGTAATTTACTCCGTAATGATCTGTTCCCAATAGGCTTCTGAGAGCCTATTAGCAGCAAATTTGACATATACTTTCCAAA
Source organism: Eurystomus gularis (assembly GCA_013400335.1). Lineage (NCBI taxonomy): Eukaryota > Metazoa > Chordata > Aves > Coraciiformes > Coraciidae > Eurystomus > Eurystomus gularis. The sequence goes on from VZZY01015729.1 coordinate 17,744, forward strand.
AAAGCTATCATTCTTAATGACAAAAAAATGCACTGTAATTTCATGTCTATTGGTTTTGCTTGGCCATGCCAGATTAAGCAGGAACAAATAAAGGAAAGGCAGAACAGCTCAAAAGGTGATCAGAATGTCCAAGGCCAAAAGAAGGCAAAAGACAGAACCTCTGATTAAATGTATGTAAAACAGGCAACTGGTGAAAAAGGGCCCCTCAAACCTGGAAGATTTCCTAGCGAGTTAGCTCATGAGTTTCTAAGTATATTATATAGTTTGCCCTTGGGTTTTGTACTTGTGTTACATCTCAACTGACACCAAATTTACCTCTACAAAAATGAATGGAAAATAATTTGCTATTTAATTTTTATTTATCTTAACTTACCTAATCAAGCTAAGCACTTTGAAAATAACAAAAATATAATTCAGTCAGAAGAATCTAAATTCTACCCTTTTCTTTAAAACATACTATTTGGATTGTATTAGAAAAGGATTGGTTCACTAAAAAAACCACCTAATTTGCAAAGTATCCAGAGCTACTCTGTAAGACCAGAACACGACAAACCCAAAAGCTGAGACGCTACTTCACCTGTCTTCTAAAACCTTGATAGTGTCATGAAGTGCTTTTTGCTGTTCTCTGAGCTGTTGGTTCTTGGTATAAAACTCTTCGAGCCTCTCTGCATCCCTAAAATCAAATACAGAAAAAATTAGTTCTAGCTTTAAATTACAAGTATTAGTTTTTCAAGAGAGAATTCTCTCTAGCATGTTTCTTTTGCGTTCTTGGAAATAATAATAATATGTTCGGCACAAATATTAAGTTGAAAATAAATGAAGCAAGTGTTTCTGATTAATAGTGATTTAGAAATGTCTGAGTTGGGAAAGGAGTAGCTAGTTTCTAATTCATACAACCATTGAGCTTCTCTCAGTAGATCTTATTTTTGCTCAGGACAAAAACTAGAGTTTATGACAGACAGTGAAGGCATAGAAGCTAATAATATTCAAGCAACAATTTCATGGAATGTAAGCTTAAGCACTGCTCTTATTTTACTGTCTTGTGGCACTGTTGGGAAGCTAAAAAAAAAAGATGACATTAACAAACACTAATCCTCCATGTCTTCTACCTAAACCCTGTAAAACATCACATTAAGATAGTTTTGGGTTGTATGGGGCCTTTTGGGGAAGTTTTAGGGGTTTGTTTTTTTTTTAGAATGCCAGTGCACCTGATAAACGTGACAGACATTTTTGGCAATGAAGCCCCTGTGCATAATGAACGGTCTCTGATTTAGCATTTACAAGCCATCATCTCCAGTGCTGAAGTGGGATACAAAGCTCATTGTCAGCTGATTGCCAAGTCTGAAACACTAAACCTCAGGTATTCAGATGCACCAAGGCGAACAAGACCTCCTATGTAACAGTACTGTACCTACAATGTGCTAATTGTAGAAAGATTTCAACAAACAATAATTAAACCATTCGATATGTGTTCAGTTACATCACTAATAATCCATCATCTAGAAAATTAACAGATCAATTTAAGATCTCAGAACGTGGAAGGAACTCATGATACACCAAGTTAAGTTAACAATAACAGGAAGAGGTAATTTCATCCTTTTAGATTAAAAATGAAATAACTACTTCATTTGTGAATTATACATAAGGAATAACAAGATGTTAAACTGTTTTTCTTCCAGGAAGGTAAGTGTAGCCTAATTGAGTATTCGCTAACTGAAAGCCATTTCATAACCTACTGTAATTTCATCTACTAGCATTAATACATCCCTTGTGAGACTGCAATATCAAGCTTCATGTTCAGAAAGCCTATCTTTAAAATGTAAACAACACATATGCTGTTTGGATTTTAATGAAAGATCTGACAGCATTCCATGATACAACCTGAACTCAAAAAATCTTGATAAAGCTCACATGAATTCAGATTTCCAATTGACTAAAAATTCACTAATAGACCAAATAAGCAACGGGGCTCTACTGCCATGTTTTTTAAAAAAATAATTTGTGGACTCTTACACACAATTAAACAGCAGCTGCAAATAGTATACACTGTGTTCTACTAGTGTTGGAGCTTGAACAAAAAGCTGTATAAAAGCTGAGACAGTAATAATTACAGAAGAACAGTTATAATAAAGGTAACAGCAAGTATGTACTGTAGCACAATCAGATTATATTACAGTATCTTTATAAAATGCATTTAGGTACTTCACGTTACAGGAAAAGGACAGATGGATTCCACTAGGGGGAATTTACTCCTATGGAAAGAACACCTTTGTTTTCCTCCCGGCCAGAAATATAAACACATCAGGGAGTTCAGACAACAACTGTCAAAAATGCTTGAGAGTTGCCTGAGTACAGAAATGCACATGATGACCTAATTTTTCCAGGCTAGGAGAGGGTTATATCCTGTTTATACAATTTTTAAAAATGTAACTAAAAAAAGAGACAAATAAAAAACCTAATTGGAATTAATGAGGAAGAAAAGTGACTACATGATGACAGGAATGTTAATTCTGAAAAAGCACAAACTCTGCTTGAGAGCACTGTGGCTACGCTGTAAAACTAAGATTCTTTACCTTTTGACTGGCAATGCTGGGAACGTAAAGATGGAATCAAGAGTAAAGGGTTAATTTCTTTAACAAGCTTAATTATACTGTTTTCCAAAGTGGAAAACAATGAATTAATTTATTTTTATTCCTCCTATACAGCCCTTTACAAAGTGCAACTCATAATAAAGGTCATACATAATATTAGCATAATATGAATATAATTTAAAGTAAAATTTAAATAATCACATTAGCATTTATCTTACAATTTAATTAAATATGGCTTTAGTCAGCAGAAGGAAAATAAAAACTGATTAATACTTAAAACTACGTATTGATTCTACTGTACATATAAGTCTTGTTAATTCAGATTTTTTCCTCAAACTACTTCTAATAAACAGAACTAAAAATTAGTGGCAAATAATGCCTGCAAAAGGAGTTACTTAAAATACTTAAAATATAAGAATTGAGTGAATTCCCGCAAGGTTATTACCAGAATCTTTACTGAATGACTGAAAGCTGAGTTAAGGCATAATACCTGATGCTAAAGGCAAACGTAGCAAAAAAAAAATTCTATAATAAGTTGGCTTGTTGTCTTGTCACTTATTTCTCTTTTACAGATTTGAGCTCAATTATAAAGTGTCTCTCTAATTACCTTTTGCATTAGAAATGTCAACATGTTGATACGAATCCTAGAAATACTGTAGATAAAAAAACCTCACAAGTCATTTGTTCCAGGAAGGCAAACCCAGTGTTCAGGTTACACACTCTATAGAGTTATGTATATCTTTAGATTACTTCAACTGAATTATTAGAGTGAGTACAGTTTTGTACGTGTCTAAAGAAAACGTCAGGAAATCTCAATTGATCTTACAAGAATAAGGCTCATTAATGGTACTCAGACTCTCCTTTAATGAATCAGATCATTAGGATGAGTACTTACAAGCATCTTTCCTTTTTCAACTTAGATACTTTCAGCTGTAAGCCTGAACAGAGGAAAGAAGAAAATACACGTTATAGAATTCTGAATCAAAGAATTGAGTCAAACAAGAAACTAACTCTCCTTCTGCCAATGACAGCTGCAAAAGCGAGAAAAAACATCACTAATTTGGAGAGAAAATGGTTCAGTCTAGACTTCTTCAGTACATCCTACAGGATCTTGGAAACAAACAACAGCTATTATGATCTCCAGGAAACAGGGACTTCTTAAACACTGATTCCCACTTAAAGAGGTATAAAATCAGCTTTGTAAAAAACCCACACATGAATACCAAGCACTGCCAACATGTTGTCATTGACTATGTCTACATAAGTAGCATAAAATATGTTCTACTACACATAAATGCATAATGCTACACTTGAAATGTAACATCCAGCCAGTGAACTGAAAAATTTATTACAATGTATACACATAAAGGAAACATTAAAAATATATTATTCAATGCTTTAGAACACACAATGACAACATACTCTGTTGGAGGTACGCTACCAGAGCCTCTCAGTCAAAGCTTCTTTGGAACATTTTAAGGTGAGCTAAGGAATGATATTTCATCTGTGGCCCTTCTTGCATTAAGGCCCACACGTTCCTAACGTAGGTTTTGTGCAGAAGTAAGATGGTTTACAAACACAACTGATGTTCTCAGCAGGAGTGGTCTAGACAGCAGTCCAGCCAATTTGGAGAGGTTTGGGGTGCATGGGTATGTACGCAGGGGCAGGAAGATAAAGGGGCTTTAAGTACAGTACAGCCTAACAAGTGGAATGCAGTGCTATGGAAATGTATGTGATACTACCCACACACAAGCTGGCTATTCCTATTCTAAATAAATGGTCAGAAACAATCAAATTCCAACGGTCTGATTACGTTTTCTTAAATACAAATCCAACAGAAATTTTCATTCGGCATCAGAAAGTAACGTAACATTTTTCTGAATGCCATATGTTCTTCAAAGCATGGAAAGTGGTGAGCCACTTGAGGCTAAACATGTGTCTTGTGAGCTTTCTTGCAAAAGCATTTAGGATAACAGGATAAATGTGTGAACACTTCTAAGAAAACTTCTGACAATTTTGATATTAAACCAAAACACATACCTGATACTAGAGCTTACTATAGAAAATGTAGGTTAAAGCAGCTAACAGACTTCTTTTTTCTCTTTTTTTTTTTTCCCCTACCACGCTCAACTGGGAACAGCTCAAAGGGGAAAACTGCTTGCTTGAGAAGGTTTACTCTTCAGGCACCAGTAATATAACAGGCCAGCCAAGGCCTCAGTGAACCCATGCCACAGGTTGTACAAGGTGCCAGTGAGACCACGAGACAAAAATGCAGAGATTACTTTAAAAAAAACCCCAATATTCTTTGGAAATATAGCAAGATTTCTTTTATCTCTAAGTGTTCAACACCTGTGAGATGTTATGTCCTATCATGCAGATCAGCATAGAAAGAGGGTTTATTTTTTTAAGTAGTTGCTATTCGTCAAGTCAATTAGGCATCTGCAATTAGAACCCCTATAAAGCATGCTTTAATGCTGCTCCACACCCATTGGAAGGAATGAAGCTGCACAACAATGCATCTCCTGTATGAACAGGTACTCTGTTCTGCAAGTATTTAGGATTGTAACATTGGCAACCTGAGCCACAAATTGAAGAAGCAGCACTCAAAAGGGCCAGTACTGTGCTACAGGTAACGCTATCTCCCCTCTCATCTGAATTCAGGAGGAACCAAACCAGTTACTTAAAGTTTGCATTTTTTCTTCATTCAAACAATTGCGATGAGAAGGCAGGAACCCAGTTTGTTACATTTATCCAAGAGCATTGAATTACTACATGAAGTGTAATCCCTTCCTTTCACTTTTCCAGTGCATTGGGAGGTTTTAACCACAGTCCTTTCAAGAGCTTTGCTTTTCCAGAGTTCCTTATTTAACTCTGTAGCGAGCATATAAACTTATGTAGAACTACACTATGTACATTCTCAATTTTTTTCTTTCACCCAATATTTCTATGAAAGATTAAACACACGACGCTCTTTTATGAAACTTGCAACCTGATTAGACCATGTACCTGGAGTATTTCAATTAATGGCTATGACAATTTCTGTTCTGATTAATCTTCAGATGTGTTAAATGCACTGTCTGAAACCTGGCAGTGCCTGGGAGGACTGCAGAATCTTTATAGCTGAAGTTTTCTTGCAACGGGTTGGACAAGCTTCTGTCAGCAATGACACAGACATAATCCTACCTTAAGGGTACAGAGATGGACTAGATGACCTCCTAAGATCCCTTCCAGCTCTGTTTCTTGTAACTACTTATTTTTGAGGAGCTTCCAACCATTTTCTTTCCTACAGCAATCTATTAATGCGATTGCTTTTGTCAATTTGCTCTGCAGCTATGACTACAGTTTTTTCTTCTATTGATAGCTTCTGTTTTTCAGAGGTAAGGAATAATAGAAAAAAAAATAGGCTATTTCGTGTACACAAAACTCTCCTAACATTTCTATTGTGAAATATGTTTATTTTTAGTATAGAGCTTTAGATTTTAATTCAGCCTCAGGAACCATGTTGCTAAGACCCACACGCAGCAAGAAGCCATAGAATTATTTTGATCTAGACACAAGTATTAACACCTGCAGAAATTAGTCACTTTGTAAGCAGCATTAATAATCCCTTTCTAATTTGTGAGTACTATGCAAGTATTCCACACATTCTACAGGTAGGAAACAAAAGTAAATATAGTTTTAATGACCATTACCCTGAGTTGCTGAGCACTTCTCAATTCCCTGAAAATTCAACTGACATTGACCACGCTCAGCATCTTCTGAAACTGGGTTGTAGGAATCCTACCCATTGTCACATAATGAATGCGAGAAAATGATAGCTATTTTGCCTGAAGAGGGTTAAAATTTAGAAATTTTTGCAAGTGATCAGTTTAAAAGAATAAGAAGCTGAGTTTATTTAACTAACCTGGTGGAAAAATATAACCTTTACAATACAGTAATATAAAAATTCAGTAAAATTCATTTCAAACTGTATGATTTTGAAGTATTCTCCAGTCTATATTCTACATGTAAATAAATATTATAACTTTTATAATATGCCTGACCATTTCAAGCTTGTGTGTCCTAAATCCTACTTTTCATGGATTTGTCATAAGAATTCCACCACTATGGTGTTCAGTACACTGGCACGGTACATGCAGAAAGCTTTTTCTCCTGCTACTAAATTCCCCTTAATCCACCTTCCACCATCTTTCAAATAATTTTTTGCTGACATTTAGATTGGAAACTCATGAGTCAATTTTAATTCTTATTTATAGACTTCAGAAACAAGCACAGTCCAGGCAAGCCTGTGTTTGATGTTTCTAAAATATCTTCCAGTACCATTTTCTATAGGAGGATCCCCACCTATTGAAAAAATTAACTATCCTTCAGGCATGTCTTTGATGTTATCACGGAAGACCTAATTTTACCTAACACGGCGTGGGACATACTGACAAAGGGTTAGGCATGAAAAAGACTGCCTAGTGGCAAAATTATCTGGCCCCACCCAGCATGTACTCTAAAGAGTATCTTCACTTGCATAAAGAAAACCAAAACTTTAAAATCATGTGCTGCACATCCCAAGAAACTAGAGAAGGGGTCACTTAACATCTCTCTCTACATTAGAGCTTTTTGTTTGTTCATTTTTTGTTGTTCAGACATGCCAGAGATTGCCAGATCCTATTCTGTCCGTACTTCCGCATTTATCTGCGGCTGACATGACACCCACTTTGAGAAAAAGCCTTTAAAAAATAAGTAAGATTTTTTTTGTGTGTTTCGGGACACAATATAAAATTGTATTTCACATTTTAAAACGTATGTATAACCATGTAACAAAATGCTACTATCTGGTACATCTTCCCTTTCTGTTGCCAAACTAATTGAAGCTATTTGGTTGGTTGTTTTTTCTTCTAAATTACTAACACAAAGTTTCAAGGCCCCGGGTTGAAAATTGTTGAGTCAAGACTTTCACTAGGAGGCATGAAACATTTATACATTATAAAACAATCCCCCGCAATTTTGAAATTAAGAAGTTATTATATAACTGGACCTAAATGGATAGATCTGCAAGGCTGTTTGGTGGCTGGTGGAAATGACCAAGGCCACTGGAATGGTCTCACTACAAAGATCCACTTGCATGACGAAAGCTCTTAATTCACAAAAACTCACCTATTTATTCCAGCCTAATACAAATACTACTTCAGGCACAAGCGATATGCATGTTGGAACATTTAGTCAAACACTGTTCTAATTCCATCTAAAAGAATGGATCACGTGACTTAAGATTAACAGAACAAAATGTTAACTTCTTATGAAGTATTTTTAGCTAAACACTTCATGAATACTAAATAAGTAAAATTGGTATCACAGGTAACAAAATATAACAATAAGCAACTCTATTATCATAGAATCATTTAGGTTGGAGAAGACCTCTAGGATCATCAAGTCCAACCTTCACCCCAACATCTCCCTGACCCCTAGACCACGTCCTGAAGTGCCACATCTACAAATTTTGTTGAGAAAATTTAGAACAATAAAGATTGAAGAAATACTTTTCACTTGAGTAATATTAAACAATGCAAACCATTTTAATGTATCTGAAGCGACTAAACCTAAAGGCAAATCAAAAGAGGAAACAAACCCACTGAATACCTTTCATGGATTATGAATTAAAATTTCCAAGTTAAAGTAACACTTAAATATTTCGTAAGCAAACACAGATCCAAGGTAACATTGTATTACTTTTCCTTCGGTGACCTAACAAATCATTTATACTTGTTGACAGTTTAAACCTAATCCTGTTATGCCGTGCTTAGGTGGTCAGTCTGTAAGGATCATTTGTAATCATCCAATCCAACCTTCTGCACAAAAGGAGACATCAAAAATCTATTTCATTCCATGCAGACCAAGTAGTACTCTGGTTCAAAGTTCTCCTGTGGTAACACAGCCTTCTGTGAACCCAAACTTTAAAAATTTACCTTGTACTTCTTTATCATGACATTCTTTCAGTTTGGACCACAATTCCTTGAAGAAATCTCCTGTAGGTTCTGCAGAGCTAGGGCTCCCACAGCTTCCTCCAGATGCATTCATCTTGCCTTTTTCTGCTCCCAACTTCTTTGATTTATTTGCAGAACTGGCTCACTCTCAGACTTTAATTTTAAATTACATAATTACAAAGCTGTTTCTGAAGACAGGTGTATGCCTGTAATGACAGACCAACAACACTTACATTTGCATTTATCAGAGCATAACTTGCAGTCATGGAGGAAACACAAAGCTTACTACCTATCCTTGTCGAGTTGCACTTATATACTGACAGTCACACTTAAAGTGTGGAAGTATTTTGCTACAAGTAATTATAAACTAACAGAATCTTCCCCTCCTCCTTATACAGCTATCAACTTAAGATGAAGGTGCTTAGGAGCCTTTATTCTTCTCCTGTGGAAAGCAACAGTTAAACAGAATTCCAGTTTTCCAAAAGTAATCCATGCTTCCAAAATCTGGCTGTCAGCAGAAGCATTTGTCAAAACTTTTATCAGAGGTGCGTTTGTGTATATACATCCTTTGCATAAACACGGATTCAAATGATATCCTGCTGCAAAGAACAGCTCCTATTCCTTTGAAGTCTTCGTGATTCTACATTGAGATTCTACATTGAAATGATTCCCGCTCCCTGACGAAAAGGAAATGGGAGAGTAATCTCAAAACTTATAAATCTCCAAAACATTAGTATTTCAGGAGAACCATCACAGTCACACAGCTCTGTCTGAAAAGCTATACTGCCTACACAACTCAGAACAATCTTACCCATAATTCTTCCTTGTTTTGAAGGGCTTCTTAGCACAGATGATGCCCTCAGGTAAACTACAGGGGAAGCATGGTACTCAGCTCTGGGTCTGAGCCAAGGTAAGACTCAATGCTATTGGCACTGAGTGTCTGATATTGAAATAACTCTTCCGGTTTCTCTGTGCTTTAGTTCCCTGTGTGTGAAACCGGACATTCTAAGTTTTCACCATTTTTACCTGATCAATTTTAAAGAAACACTTTGAGCACAGACTGCATCATTACCAGGTGGACATAGCTAGATCTATTGCCTGTAATGGAAATTACAGTAAGAAAAAAAAAAATCCAAGCTATTTTGTACTACTCCTAAAGTAGCAGCCTGGGCAAGCAAACACGTCTATATAGACAAATAAAAGGAGCAACTGGAACAAAAATAATGGAATAAATGGATCAAAGTGCTATTCTTGACAATGAAGGAAGGCTTCAACTGTACGGTTTCTATAGTATGAGGAGCTACAGCAAGACAGAACACTGTAATCATTAGGTAGCTCCACATTTGCTTTAACATGCTCTGTCCATAGAAAATTCAGTGCCCATTTCAGTACCTGGTTTCAAGTAAGCTAATGCTCTTATGAAAGGTCTTTAATAGAAAATAAAATTACCTTTTCAAATTAGCAATGCCTACAATTCTTCAGCAGAAGTTGAACAGTAATCTGCTTGCATCTTTGCAGCTGAAACTCCACTTTGTGTGTAGTCACATTAAGCCATCTTACAATGCTTCTTTGTGGAACTGATTGCCTAGTGACATCAGGAATGTCTTTTAAACTCTTATTTTTCTAGCTTCAACACCAAATATCTTAGAAACCATGGTTTTCTCTGCCAAGTGCTAAGGCAATGAAATCAACAAACTTCCTCTTACTGTCTCAGATGTGAGTACCTTAGATGGATAACTTCCAAGAAAAGAGCACCCGACTATAGAAGTAGCAAAGGCTGTCTTTAGTGTTTTTGTTTAGATTCTCTTCTTTCCCCCCCTTTTTTTTCTCCTCACGGATGACTGTAAGAGAAAAAAAAAAATGCACGAAACTTCCTTAGAGTTTCTGCAATTAGCAAATCAACTGAATCCAAACAGGGGAAAAAAGAGCAACGTGTTTTCCTAAGCTTCACCTGCTTCAAGATCCCAAAATGACACATTGCTTTCTACAAGTGTTCAACATGTCTTCACACAGAGGGCCCTCAACAAGTGTTCAAGTGGAGCCTTTAACAGGTCTGGGCAGTTGCACATGTGTAAAAGGCGTTCCGTTATGTCAGCTGCTTAGTTTATGCTCTAGTCCTAAGAAAGGACTTTCCAGTCCTTGGGGAAAAAAGCGCCTGAGCTGGATGTACAGACACCTGCAGGCAGAGAACTGGAAGCTGCATTCGGGGGAAGGCAGCACAGTGCCAGACCCTCTCCCGAACGTCCCGCTGCTTCATGTGGGCAGGGAGAAGGGCAGCTCTCCCAGACAGGCCTTTGTTCCTGTCCTCCCGACTAACCCTCTCACAGAACTCTCAAAATATGTCTATTTCTCTCTCCTTCCAACAACCACCCTCTGGCACATGCCTTCACCGGCCCCGCCAGCTAGCACCGGTAAAGCCGCTGATCTTACTTACACCCCGCCGAGCGGCACGCACGGCCCGGCCGGGCCCTGCCGAGCCCAGCGCTGCGGAGCCGCGGCCCCC
>VZZY01015729.1:29188-50666 GCA_013400335.1 Eurystomus gularis
GCTGCTCTCGCGAGAGCGGCGCTGTGAGGGTCAGCGGGCCCGGGGCCGGGGGGCAGGCCAGGCCGGGGCAGGCCAGGGAGAAGGCAGCCCCCGGCGGCCGGCAGTTGTCCCGCCACTCCAAACCCGGCGCTGTCGCAGCCCTTTCTTCAGCCGGGGTGTGGCCTGGCGTTTGAGGTTTCCACTGAGAGCAGCCGGAAGAAAGCCGAGGGGACAAGCCAGGCCTTGGCATAGCAGCAAGCACGAAACACCACTGAAAAGCCAGGGGGTGTGTCAGGGCCTGCGTTACAGCGTGTGCTGCCCGTACAGCCGGAGTCTGCCTGGAAGAAATCATTACTGGTTTAGATGTAAAGAGGATCCTTGGGATACACTGCTGTGGAAGAAGTGGCCTTGCTAGTGTTCAGGGTATGCTGCCAAAACTACTTTCTTTTGCAGGGTTTGTGGTCTGCTGACGGCTGGGGTTTACACACACAAGATGTATTTGTAATGCTCCCCCTTGATCTTAACAGATTGCATGGGTTTCTCATTTTAGCATACAGCAGAACAGTCTAGACCTTATTTTAATGTTTTATGTGAGTATGGAAACTGGTAGGCTCATATAATTAGTATGGCATAAGGCAGCTAGACTTTTGTGATTTTTTATCAAGGTAACATTTTTGTCCAGATTTCAGACCAATGTTCTTTCATTCATTGGGACCAACCCTGCTGTCTGCCGTGAGATAAACCCCGTGGTTTTTGGTCTGTAGTTCTCCTTAGTAGTGAAATAGAAACAAAACACAGCTTTTTTGCCAGAATAGTAATATTCTGCCTTAACACAATTCCACTGGACCATTTTGGTATGTATAGGAACACTTGGAGAGACAGCTTTGTGGCATGATTAGATGCCGAAATGGAGTTCAGCTTGCATGGGCCAGTGCTGCAAAAGCAATACATTCTAGATTATTAATGGCAGTATGAAAAAAGTTAGGTGCTCAGGTATTTAATAATTGTTCTGTCTTACTCTTGTTACATTACTCAGATCATTCAGATGTCCAGAAAGTACCATAAATGTGGAGCTACAGTGTAAATAAAACTGGATCTGAAATACTATTTCACCATTTCTGAAGTATTTTGAAATACTGTCAGACAGGAGTCCAAGATGACCCCTGATTAAACAGGCTTTAAATCTATTGTCCACCTTTGCTGAAAGTACTCTTGGTTTCCCATCAAATATGTACCTTGAATTTTGAAGTATTTTGAAAAATCTTGTCGTTGACTTTCCTACTTATTCCTTGCCATTGTTTAACCACTTATTTTTCGACTAAAGTAAAATAAATCAAATGTTCAGTAGCTTAGCAGCAGATTACTTACATTATAACTTTGATCCACTATCATAACTGTACACGTATAGTAGAACTAAAATTAACTACATCTTATAGTAGATATGGTCATAATAGGTTGCGATAGACACTCCAGTCTTCTTAAACAATGCTTGCTGGTAGCTTTTTATTCTATTTTTGAAACTTCAAAAAGTTTGTGATGTGGGAAAGTAATCATTCCCTCAGAGTTAAGAGAAACAGATATATAAATATATACACAGAACTGATAAGTAGCAATAAAACAGCCCACTTTCCAATTGTTCAAGTATTTTACCATAAATCAGACCTTTCTTTGTATTTATAGGAAGCACTATGGAAAATAATTATGTAATCCATTTTATTTTCCAATAAACTGTGTGAGAGGATTATTCTCATATTCTCTTCTATTGAGCTTTACGGCAATATAAATCCATTGACTTGTACAGTGTTATTCTTATCTACTCAGCAATAAGTGATAACGGATTAAGGCCAGCAGTTGTACTTTACCTTTATCTCCCTTCCACATTTTATATGTTCACTAATCACATTCTTGGCCACCAGTTCCTGAATAGATCCCTGGCTCATTAAACATACTAGAACACTACTGAAGAATTCGGTGTTCCACATTCACTTATATTGGATGTCTTAAGCTGACTGGTCTAACTGGAACTGCATCTCATTCATCTCACAAGAGTAAACACACACACCTAAACAATAAAACTGTGGGAAAAAATGCTTCACCGTTGTTGCACTTGAACAGATACAAAACTTTTTATGGTTGTGATGGCTTATGTCCAAATTTCAAAATCACCCTTAATATGGCACATTAAACCAGGTGACAGAATACGTGTGCATCAGCAACTCCGCAAAAAAGGGAATCTAATTTAATCTCAGCCCATTTTAGACACGGCTGGTCTGAAATGTTTAATCTTATTAATAGTATGTGAAGCTGTTGATTCACAGTTACGCACTGGTGGTGATGCCTTCCTTCTTAATGACTGGACTATTTACTGGCAAATCAACTAATGACTGTATTTCTGTTGTAAGATTACTGCAATGTTGCAGCTCATAAAATAAAAAATAGCCATCCCCCCCATCCCCACCTTTTTGGGGGGTAGTACAGAGGATGCTTCAGTGTTTCTAACCATTCAGGTAGCAGCAGATGACCTAGCTCACTGCATATGCAGACAGAAGAGGGTTAAGAGATTAGCAGAACTTTACATTTTTTGCTAGTATTACCTTAAACTTAGATGTGACGATTAAAACCAGTTTTGAATTATATGAGGGGAACTCCATTTAAAATATTTTAATTGCTTTAAACGCAATGGTAAATATATAACTCTTTTCCTGTATATATAAATATATATACATATAAAATAGTGAGGTCCTTACTTATTTGCATGAGAGTTAGTAGATAGCGCATATACATACATGGACAGTGTGCTCACAACCTCCTGGACTTACAGATCTGCACTGGGGGATAAATATATTGCTTAACCCGCTAGTCACGTTCGTTTAATGAACTTCATGTTGCAGTTGCCAATAAAGACATCAAAGGAGCCCAACTTCAGATGCAGCAGATAAAAGCGTGTGGCACGGTTCAGCTGCAATATATCTAAATGGGATTTGAACTGGGAGTGTAGGAACTGGCAGTCCTCTAAATGGTGTGATGATTCTCTGTCTTACAGCGGGGAGGATGCACAGGGCAACGCCACTGCTGTCTGGCACAGGTAGTTGCTTTCTCCGGAAAAACAGGGAGGAGCCACTCCATCACCCCCCTAGTTGAATTTGATTCTTCTCAGGCTGCTTGTGTAGCCACTCTTGGAACCAAGCCAAGATCAAATTCCCTGATGCCAGTAACATTGTTCATTTTTAAAACCCCTCTTCTTTTAAGTGCTTTCACTGCTCCTCATCTGTAGTCGGGAAAAGCCAGGATTTATTCAGCTGAAACTCTCAGGTCTTGTAGAGAACTTTGGTGTAGAAAACAAAAGCAGCCTGAGGGATGCTGTGGGACCCCAGGGCCTGGTCCTCAGACTAAGCAGCAGCATCTATTTGTGTTAGCTGCATGCAGAAATGTTTTTCTCCTACTGATGCTTCTCAGGTTAACAGGAATAGTCTGAATAATTATGCATATTTACCTCAGCCTTGGAAGGCTGTTTCAGGCTTGGAGGGCTGAAGGAAAGGTTTACAGGTCTGTGTACAATATCGTACCACCTACCTTTTACTGTAGTAAATGACAAGAATTCAGGACAGGAAAATAAGCAACAGAGAAACAATATATGTGAAGTAATATTCTACTTACCTTTTGAGAAAAAAAATCCCCAAACAATAGCCTCTACCCTTCCTGCCCCTTAAAAAAATCAGCTGGGGAAAACCCCAATAAAACAGAACACATAAACTGTAGATACAGAGGATGTTATGCAGTATTTCAAAAAACGGATTTATTTGGTTTGAATTTTTAAAGTGTATTAAAGTCCTGTAGCATTAGAAATCCAAGCTCTCTTGTAGCATTTCATAGGCTTTACAGAGAGTCCCTGTGCAAACCATACAGTTCAGCCAGCTATAATTTTTCATTTTGAAAATGATTTATTCATTAGCAAGTTTTCTTTCTGTATTTGATAGCAAAATCAACAGAGATGATAAAAAATGTTTTTTCCTGATGAATATTATTAGCTTCTGTGAGAGTACAAAACTTTCCCTGTGTTCTTCACCATTTTGCCCCACTTTGAAGAAAAATTTTTACACAGATGCAATGTTGCTAATCAGAAGGTCATTTCAATCTGCTCTTCATTGCGTTTTTAAGCTGCTCATGAGGCCTTTTTATTGTCACTCTACAAAAGAATACTAAGGTTCATTTTTTAACCAGTCTGAAAATAGCTGGCAGTAAACATTACCATAATTGAAGCTTCCTGTTCTGTGACTACAATAAAGTCTTACATAATCCCATATAGATATTTTCATATCTAGTGGTTTATGTGCACTGGGGACTCTGTTTTGTTTGCTTTTGGTTCTTTTTTACATTATGAAAGAGAACAGTAATTATTTCAGTTAAAGATAGACAAAATTAAGATTTCCAGGGAGATGGAAGCAGCTATCTGAGGGTTTTCAAAAATGTAGTTACAGAGATGGAGAGAAGTTTCACATTTACTAAAGAGTTATTTTGTCCTAACAGGCATGACAAAACCTGTCTTCATTCCTTTCTATTCAGCTCAGCCAGTACTTCTGTGCTCCAGTAGTTAATCAGTTACCAGATTCCACAGGTTTTGTTTTCACACTGTTTAATTTTTCTTATTTGACACAGAACCTGTGAATGGATTCAGTTGCAGACACAGCTACAAGTTTCAGGTCTGCCTGCTCTTTATAATTAGGACTTTTTGTTACCATTGCCACCACCGCTACTCATTCTACACAGGAAAATTTCTAATAAGTATAATATATAGAAAGAAATCAGGAAGAATTACAAGTACATTTCATGTCTTACCACGAAGCCAATTCTAAATAAGTAAATCAAGTTTTGAATTAACTCACTCCATAAAATTGAACAATAAAAAAAGTTAATAAATTTTAAAAGTCTGGCAAGAATTAGTAACCACACATCTTACTGTAATGGCACTATGCCATGTCTCAATAGTGCTGTTAGGAGGCAGGGTTTATAAAAACACTGTATAAAAGTGAAGAGCAATATGTAACACTGAAGTGACCTGCTGAAAATACTAAGTCATTGGCAGTGGAGTTTCTATCTCTCACTCCTGTGCGTAGTTCATTGAACTGTCTTTCCAGTAAATACTCTTGCAGACAGAGCAGATGATGTTGAGCTGCACACAGAAGGGCCAAAACACTGCACTCACAAAAATCCTGTCAACAAGTGCCCTAGAGACTGGCAGTGCTCAGACACATTAAGGAGATAGCCGTTATACCACTTCAAGCATAAGAGAAATTTTTGTTTAAGGTTATCTTAAATTAATTTTAAAGAAAGACTTTCAAAACTCACCCTTCTGTTTGAATTGTGAAAAGTTCTGTCCTTGATCGGGGTGATAAATATTTACTATTGACTTCCCCTCCAGCTATGAACATCAAGTGTAAGATGAGGAAGCCACTGTGGACCACACTAGAGAATGCTGAGAGGAGTTCTGCTGCACCTAAGATATATACAATGTGCAATGGATAACCTAATATGCCTTTCATTTAACTGGCTGGGCAGGTTTCTGCATTCTGGAGAGCATGGAATCATACCAGAATTTGTTGGCACAACAGGCCTGTCAGACCGGTTCCTGGGGCGCCCAGGAACCTGCCCAACCAGTCTGCATCAAAGGCCAGCCCAACATGCTGCAGCTCAGCTAGGCTTGAGGAGGCTTTGTACAAGGTGAATTATTCACGCCTCTGTCAACTCCCAACATACTACTTAGAGAGAATGATGTAGCCTCCAGCAAAATAATTTACTGAGGGGTGGGGGAGTGATACATCCTTGTTAAGTGTAGCAAGATCTTATTGTTATAAATTTTCTTTCATTTCATATGCAGATGCACTGGGCTAGAGGTCTTGCCCAGCATAAGTACAGAGAGAAAAAGGAGAGAAAATACCTTTTTTTTATAACACCAACCACGCAGACTTATTATAATCAAATAACACCAAATCTTTAGTATGACTAGCTAAAAAAAAAAAGAACAAATTATGCACTAATTCAGATTTATTTCCAGTACTGCTCTGAGTGTTCAAGTATACCTACTGTATGTGTAGGATTCAGCACAGCTTTGTTACATGCGGGAGACAAGACACTGGGCACTTGCACATAGAATATCCACCTTGTGATTTCAGTGGAACCCCAGGTCCATGCACGCTCACCCTGAATTACTGCACAGGATATTTCAAGGTGAAACAGGTCAGAGAACATGGAGTGTATGGGACATGCTTCCATAACCATGAGGAACACCCTGCTTCTCCAGCTGTGCTGCTTCTTATTGATGGCTGGCAGGCAAGAATGCTTGCACGTCAGTCCTTATAAATATCCTTACAGCATAGTTATTCAGCCTGTAGGCAGAGACCGGGATATGCCCTGACAGAAGCCTGCATCTGTGTAAACTTACTCCTTTTTTTCCAAAATATAAATACATACCATCATTTTCAGATATCCTGCTGTGATTGTCAGAGATGTTGACCAAGATGAGCAGGAGTTGTAGAAGTTTAACACTTCTGGAACTGTGATCGTGGGTACATACAATCAGTCTGCTAAACCTATGCGTTCCTTTTTTTTTTTTTTCATTTGGGCACCTGAATTTAAACACTCAGGCTTGAAAAAGATTGCTCTGTTGAATATTGTCAAGGGCCATGTGGTATCATCTATCATTTTTTAGACCTTCTTTTCTTGGCCATTTTAATAATAATTACTAGACTGCTGGTAGCTACAACAGGAAGTTACCATCAAATTCAACCAGTGTTGTGCAACATGGGGAGTGTTTTCATCACTGATCAGAATACATAAAATAAGAAATGCTGATATTTGAATATAATATGCTCAGATTATTTTGCTACAGGAAAGTAACCCTTCCTATAAGATTACATTTTATGACAGCCTTGAAAGGAAGGCTTATTTCTGAAGAAGGCAACCGGATTACTAATTGAGCTGAAATGACAGATGTACGCTGTTTGTGCTTGCAGTCACACCTCCTTAGGCTATGATTTCATACAGCTAAGCAGGGCTGGGCTTGGTCAGTACTTGGATAAGAGATTTACAGAAAGTCCGCTGCAGGAAGTGGTTTTGGTGATTCAGCAAGCTGTGCTGAATAATTGGGCATCACTGCCAAATGTGATGGAGACATTGGGTTCTGGATATGCCACAGTCTTGGTGCCATATAAAATTGAAGTTTTTAAAGACTCCAAAGACCTTTCCAAAGCACTATGTCTTGAACTGCAAATTCCTGTCCAATGTGAAGGTGTTATGTCTGCCTACAGTTTGTTTTTATGGCTGTCACGTAATTGGATAAACTGTGTAACCGCTTAACACAGGTAAATTACCACCCGAAATAACTGTTAGACTGTACGATGCGGAGAGGTTCTACTTGCATAATAGACTTAAAGAGGGCCAGTGTGCTTCAAAGCTGGTCTCAAAAAAGATGCTGTTTGAATTTTTATGTCCTGCATCCTGAGCTCATCATGGCAACACCGGGGCTGAGGAAAGAACACTTTGGCCATTTTAAAATGGATAGAATAAATGCTGGTTCTACTGATACCTTTTCTCTAGATTAAACCTGGAACCTTATAGTGAATCCAATGGTGCACCTTTAAAAGACATTGGGCTTGCCGTTCATCTGTCTACTGGAGTCTGAAAAGTATAGGGTAAAAGAGATCTTTACTGTCTTTGAGTTGATAGCTTAAAGAAGAATTTGAATGCCTTTTCTCGTCTCCAGCTTCTTGCTCTCCCAAAACAAAACCACGTGTATACACCTTACAGACTCAGTAGGGGCTTCTCATATAGGATTCCTGGCAGGGTTGAGACCTTAAATTACGCTTTTATATTCATTCCCACAAGTTATAGAGCTTTAATTTTTCATAAGTAAAAAAGCAAAGGTATAGGACAAAGAAGTCATTGTATGTATCAATACATTCTTGGATAAACATCACTTGACTGTTGTTCTCCAGCCTTGTAACTAATGGCAGTTCTAAAAATACAGATACCACATAAATAAATATGGTATCATCATACTTGCGCGTGATTTCTGTGAGAAAGATTGCTTTTCCTCCTAAAGAAGGCACTATAATTATATGAAGTACTAAATCCTCTCTTACTTCAAATATAATTTGCAATAAAGGGATCATACAGATTAATACTCTTTCAAATCAAATCCGTTATTAAATGCTTTTCCAATTGCGAATAAATTTTAAGTTGTTTGTCATCTCCAGCTTCAGTCAAGAAAAGTCTCATAATGCTTATCTGTGAACTCTTTATGCAACGATCGTGTAAAATCTTCAGGAGAAGAGGCTCGGAGAGGTGCAATTCTGAAAAGCAAGATAATCTCAATGGTGCAGGCTTCAACTTGTCCTTATAGTGAAGGTATGCACAAACATTCATGTCTACAAGTATTCATTAGAGAGAGTTTACAACATACCTCCCCGTAGCTATCAAAAGCTGCTCAGGACTTTCACAAACAAATTCAGGTAACACACATACCCGCACACCCCCATCAGAATTAGGTAATATCTCTCTCTTCTTGACTGGTTGTGTAGCAGTGTAGGGGTAGGGAGACTGTTGGTTCATAAAGGGCATACTGAAAAATAGGTCGAGTCCTGTCTTGGATAGGAAAAGAAGGTAGCAGCAATTAATTTCTGACCTAGAGGCTAGCTAGAGAAAAATGCCTCCAAGTGAGGCAAAGGATGCAAACTAAATTTTTTTATGCTTTTCTGAGCAAGAGCAGTTTAGAATTTGTTGCAGCTAATTTGCTGATGACAGCAATTTCTCACCTTAGCTGAGACAGCAGGGCTGGGCATTGGCAAGGCATCAAAAAAATTACAAGAGAACTGTCACTATTGTCATTACAAGAGTAAGCCTGATATAAAAGCTTGTCTATTTTTCTCTGAGACAAAAAAGTCTTGAAATGTTATTCTTCTCGGTGTCAGACTACCTCCTTCTCCACAATTCTCAAGACTGTTTTTAACAGTTGGTCCAGTTCAGTAATTCAAGAGGAGAAATCAGTTTTGTGAAGTTTAGAGTGTAGAGGGGTCTCCCCGGAGGCTGTAACGCTACAAGAATGTTGTAAGGAAATGTAAGAGAAGATTTAACTGGTAGGAAATTCCAGCATTGCCTTCCGCTCTGAGAGGAGGAGGGAAAGAAAGAAAATAGAAATAGGAAGTAGCAGAAGCACCTCAGACCATTACACTGCCATGATTACACTGGAACGAGTTTTGTCTAATTCAAAGAGGTCCTCCCTACATATAGTCCTTTCCAGCACTCTCTTATATAGAGAGTGGTTGGTTATTACTTATTTCAGAAAAGGCCGACACAGGCTAAAGCATTAACATCCTTTGTCACTGGATTTTCCCCTTGTCTGTTGTCTGTATTTGACTAGGTTTGAATTCTTGTTATGAAGCCTTGCAGCTTATCCTCTTACAGACATTTAAGAATACTTTGCCTTTTTTTGCGGACATTACTCGGTACAGCAGAGTGAGTATTTGCTATTAAGAGAGTTATAAAGCAGGAACCAGAAATGGCATTGCTATAATTGTTTGGGGGTCTGAATATGAAATACTTTTTGGTTATTGATCTTCTTTTTCAGATGATACTGTATTAAGCAACAGGCTTCCTGTGTGGAGACATAGAAACATGGGATATCAGGGACTTCACAGTTGTCTTATCCCATGCTGAAACTAGGTATTTTATTTTTCCAGTTTGTCTTCTACGTCTTCACATTTTTTTTAAACATGAGAACTACTTTCCCACCTCTTGGTAATTTAGCTTATACTTGCAGCCTCTTCTGCAGTCCTTTGTTGTCCGTTTTTCAAAAAAGAATATGTATTTGTTGCTTTCTGGTTCTTTGAGTAGTAGTGGGAAAATATTTTTTTTGTTTGAAACTTGATATTACAAAGAAAATATAGTTTTTTTGAAATGTAAAATGCCAGTTTGTTATGAAGCATCTTCAGCATTCAGATCATAAGAGAAACCCAACTGCTCTACGTTCACTTACTTCCTTCAGCAGTTTTTTGTCGCAGCACTTTCTCTTCCAATACTTGAAGCTTTGTTGGTCTCTCATATTTCTTGTACTTAGAAACAGCAAGAACAGGACAGTTGGGAAACTATTAGATGGAAGGAAATGTAGGTTCCAACTGTTCAAAAGCAAAGCAGACTTTTGCAGTTAATATGTTTCAGGTGAAACTCGGAACTTCTGAAGTTAGAAGGAGCTTTGCTAATGACTTTCCAGAAGCCTAATTTTTAATCCTCTTAGGCTACTTTTCTTCTATGATAAAATAATCTTTTGAAAAAATTACCATTCCAGTCTATGTTTCTGGTTTGAGCTATTAAGAGAGCTAGTTGCTTTTTGAAGCAAGGGGAAAAGATAAACTCGAGCAGCTGCTTCCCCTGTGGTGCTAGTCAGTACACAGAATACAGGACCATTCTTTATTGTAACCCAAGAATCCCTTCTAGGCCTTGGATGATAAAAGCAGCAAATCAAGACACAGACTCATCAAGCCTCCAGCTTTGACCTTCAGCTTGTGACTTGAACTGTAAGTATGCTTGTATCAGTTCGGTGCATCATCCAGCAGATCCCTAACGGGCTGCAATCCGGTGACCATCTGCCTCCAGTGAATTTGATTCTGCGGAAGGGGTCTAGCAGCATTCCGTTGCAATAAGCAGGAAAGCACACTGCTTAACAGTGCCTTGTGCTCAGATAAACCCGTTAAGTGGCAGACAACTCAGCTGCGTTGAGGATTTTGCATCGTGCCTCTTGCCTGCCAAGTAATACCATGTGTCAGAGGTGTCCTTTTTTCTTGAAACAGGTTGAGGCGCTGTGTTGCATGTCAGAAAAGAGGAAACATAAGAACGTTTTGAATGAAATGCACTTTATCATATCTAGTTCTTTTGCTTCCTTAGTGCTTCTAAGGCTAAAAGACAAACAGGCTAATTTCTCAAGACCTGCTAATGTATATCTAGAATATATAGAATAAGACCAGTCTTGCTTCATCAGTCTATCTCCAAAATAGCTTTCTAATTTACTTTGTGAGCTGCAATGTACAAGGCACTATGAGAAAGGATGCTGAATCTGAAGTTTACTGCTGTTGTTTCAAAAGCAGTCACTCTCAGAACAATCAAGTAACATATAGAAAACCTCAGGAAAATGGTGTTTATATAGCTTTTATGTCTGATTCCTTAACAACGGTCTGTGTTTCTTGTGTATACCCATAGTTAAAAAGAAATTTATTCTTTTCTCATATTTTATTTGCTCTTTGTGTGAACAGAAAAGGGCCTCTAACTTTTGAAAGAGTTTTTTTGGTCTTATTTATCATTGTTTTTGTATTATGGTCAAATCTGTGAGCTCCAGCAGGTATCTACTGTCCCCACTTAAGTGTCTGAGCAGTTATGTCTTGACTTAATCACACTGAACTAAATTAATTTCTGTTAAAATTAACGTAACTAACAGGGAGATGAACTAGGCCTACTTGTTTTATCTGATCTCCTCCTCTCCCTCTCTCATTTCTTTAATTTCTGTCGTCAATGGTCATTTGTTTATATTCAGCAACTACAACAGATTCATATCGTCATTGCTTAACCTGTTGCCAGCTCGGTCAGGACTTTAAAAAGATGAAGTTCACACTAATATGGCAGCATTATTGAAATGCGATGAACAGAGGGGCTTGTTTTTATGCCTCATCCAGTATTCTTATCCTGTTTAGAATACAGATTGGCTATCTTCTGGGTGATCCCAGGAGGAGGTAGCTTCTGGCAGAGGGAAATGAAGAGCCAATGGAAGAAGGTGTGGTAGTGCCTTCCCCTGGCACAGGTCTCTGCAGAGCTCTTGACCACCCTCCTGTGAGACAGGCAGCTAGAGCCCTGGCTCTCAGGGATGGCAAAGAGGCTGTCACTTCCCTTTCTTGATTTACCCAAAAGCCAAGTTTGCCATTGTCTCCCAACTGTGCCAATGTGTGTGGGTTTTTTTGGTGGAGGGCATCAGTGAAATAATCTGGTTTTAAAAAATCTATACTTTAGCAAAAGGAACTTTTAAACCAAAATTATTAAATTAATAGAATTGCACAGCCCACAAGCCCTGTATTAGGATAGCTGAAGTGCTGGCAAACCTTGGCAGGGCAGGCAAAAGTGGTGGGCCCACAGGATTATTTTTTAAACAACACCTATGTTTCATTTTAAAACAAAGCCATCAGTGGTAGCATGTCTGAGGGGGTACATGCTCAGACCTTTTCAATATATGAAAGGGATCAAACTTTTGGGAAACTAGCACATGCACAGTAAACAAAACCTGATTTCATATGATATGAATGCTGTTCAGGCCTTAATTTCATAAGGAAAGTGTATAAGGGACTTACAGCTACAGTGTAACTGCATAACTGGGCTAATTCTCAAAACGACACAATACACATTCCCCATTCCCAACTTGTTTATCACCGAAGAGATGGGATCAACTGAAAAAAACCCAAACACAGAAAAGGCAATTGTGATTTACCAAAGTCTTTTGTGTTACATTTCTTCTCCTCCCTCAGGAAAGCTGTATAGCTAAAACATAAACTCCTCACCTGCACAGGAAAGATTTAAACTTTGAAATGATTCTTCATTGCATTGTGCCGGTCGAGTTTCTTTCTGCACTGTGGTTAGTGTGCTGTGCAAAATCCCACAGTGTTTTCCATGCTCTAGTGATCAAAAAAGAAGTGCGATATAGACACAATGCAAGTATTGTTGTTTCTGTAAGTACTTATGAGCTTCTGAAAATTCCAGGGGAAGTGGGAATTTGCCTTAAGGAACTGTTATTATTTCTGCTACTTCCATGTGCTCTTGACAGAAGGCAGTTGTATCAGGACTGACAACTCAGGTCACCTTTATCTGAGCCTCCACCAGAGACAAGAGCAGAATCTGGCTGATAGCTCGCCGGGATTCTGAGTCATGCTGTATGAGGAAACACATACTACAGGATTTCAGTATAGAAGGACTTTTAAGCTAGACCAAATTCATCTGCAGCCACTTGTAATGACTTCCATTCCTAATCAGCTAAGCCGAGCCAGGAAGCCTAGTTTAAATGTGAGCCTCAGTGATGAGACAACTTTTTGGATTTGCTCAGTGCAATCAGTTTTAAAATGTCACTTTTCATCGGTGTGTCTGACATAGGAAGATTAGAGATAAGCAAGCCAAGGTGTGAATTTAGTTCTAGCTACTTTGTCCCAGTCCCTTCTGAACTAACACTGTAATAAGTGTATCCTAATTTCAGAGTGGACTGACTAGTGAGCTCTGCTGGCAATCCCAAGTCCACTTGGCAGTGGTTACCTTGTGTAGCTGAGACCAAAGTTAATCTATTGAAACTTGCTCGTATCCTGCATGCAAGATTTGTTTGTATTCTTCTGTGATTAGTACAAAGTGTGCAGAAAATGTGAGCATCTAGAAATGCAGAATCAAAATACACTGGTGAAGCCATTCTTTCTTTGGCCCAACACTTAGGAAAATAACTCTGATGAACCTGCTAGAATTAACAAAATCATATTTATAAGGAAAAAATAACCCAAACCTGACAATCTATTTCTAGCCAAAACTGACTGGGTAATCATCGCTCTCCTTCCTTGGCCCGAACACAGAGCTTATAAGAGCTTATAAGACTCATACAGAGGTGCAGGCAATATGCTCTATAAAATGGCAGCAAATAGGAACCTGATAGAGAGCAAAAAATACTGTCTAAAAAAACCTTTTTGGATTCAGTAAATTAAAATGTGTAAGCTAAATGAAAATTTGAGAGAACACCTTTCCCAACCCCAGGCAATGTGAAGTATGTATGGAATAGTGAACAGTGTATATGTACCTCTGGTCATATATTTTTTTCTGACGCTCATGTCTGTAGTTCACTTCTGGCCCATATTCAAGCAAATACAGGAATATAATTAGTTCTAAGAACAAATATCAGGGACTCATATTTTAGTTATCCTTTAAAAGGCACCAAAACAAAAGCATAAAGGGTTAAACCACATCTGAGGTATTGATTTAGGCTCTGCCACCATTTAGGGAGACTTCCTCATTCTACATAAAGGTACAAAATATTTCACCAATGAAGTGCATAAAATTATTTTCCAGCCTAAACCGGATGATCTCAGTGTTGGTGAGGGAAGGAATTGTCCAGTTGTGCTTTCTCCCTTCATTGACTCATTGATCTTTAGGTTTTGTGGTTTAGGATTCTTCAAAGAATTGTCTCTATTCTCTAGGGGCACACAGAACCAAGGGATGAAATAGATTCCCCTGTTCTATAAACCGGGCTGACAAGGATCCTACTGCCTAAATGTCTGTGCTAGAAGGAACTGGGAGTGCTTATTGTTCACACAGACAGTGGCTGCTTGCCCTTTGCAGTCAGATACATAGCTGCTCCTCGGTAAAAGGCCAAAGAAATAGATAGATGGTGGCTATTTTGTGGTGAGAGCACAGGGGAGGGAGGGATTATATCTCTCTGCAGGAATAATCACTATTTCCACTTTCTTCTCTGCAGCAGGGGTTAAACCCTCGGCTCTTGAGTTTTGTCAAGAAAACATGTGTGTTACTTTATCCTCTTTTTTAGGATGCCAAGATCCAATCTTTCTTACATGATGAGTAGTCCTAGGAGAGCCTGCTGTCAGGAATGCTGTTTTCTAAGAATTCAGCACACTTATATACTTACTGCTCAGATGATATCTTTGTTGTTTTACCAATCGTGTCTGCCTCTTATATTTTAAACAAAACAGTACAAGGATTAATGCAAGTGGAATGTGCATACTGGAACATGGCCTATTTGTTACAGGAAACTGTTGTCACGCGTTACTGACAATCTGACATAGGCTCGATTGTCTGAATTGCAGCGTAAAACGGGAAACTTACCTTTGAGGAAATATAAACCATTTATCAATGGCTAATCTCCAGGTTGTTTTCTTAATGTCAGTAAGAAACAATAATTCAGTGACAGAAAGAAGTTGGGGTTTTGTTATAGATACTCTCCTGGGTCAGCAGCAATGCCAGGTGGTCTTTTTTGCAGAAAATAACTTTTGTTTTTTTCATTGGTCATAGGATGTGGCGAACTGACCCACATATTAAGAATTTTTGCCTTATTAAAACAGCGAACAAAAAACTATAGTTCCCATAAATAATTTCTGCAAACCTTGTAGAAGTTTGCAATACTAGGCAAGAGGAATAGCATCCAGAAAAGACATTCTGGTCTTAGTGAGTTTCATGGCACAATGAGGTTGATTTCAACTGGAATTGGTTTAAAAACTGAGAACAGTTAGTTTTCCCCTCTCTCCTTTTTTGAAGTTTCCAGACCATGTTTGGTCCATTCCTGGGCTGCGAAAGAAAGTGAAAGATCAAGTGTGCCCTGGCTCTCCACCACCTTGTTGGCTTAAGAACTAGGCAGCATCTGTCATTTGAATCAAAATGTCCTTTTTAATGTAAAAAGAAGTGTCTTGGTAGGACAAAAGTTGCTGCGTTGAATTGTCTTGCAAAGTTTCTTTTAAGGGGACACTAGAATTACTGAGAATTCAAATAATATTTAGCTTCAGTAAAATCGTGGGAGTTTCCGTCTGCCGTAGGCATGACATAAAGGTTAGACTGAGCCCTCGGTGGGGAGGGAAATCGGGGGTGATGAGGGGCAGGAAAGCTGGACAGGGTGCTATGTTTTACTTTGCTCAGGGTGTATGACAGCCATATTATACCTCTGCTTGAGGGCTTGGCATGCTCTCTTTTTCAGCTGGCCTAGTGAAATAGTCCATGTCTTCTTCTGGATTCATATGTATGTTATAGGAACGAGGGGAGCATAGACAGCACTGAAAATGCCACAGAGGATCACACTCCAAAGCACTTGGTTGATGAACTGCAGCCTGTACAGCAGCACCGTGTGCTGTAGCTGTTGACAAGCGTGGTTGAGGCCAGGGCTGGAGAAGGCAGCAGCTGACACCAGTGCCAGTATGCAGGGTGTGAATAGGAAGGAAGGCATGAGAACAGCAGGGATGGCAGCTGACACAGCAACTGAAGTATGAATCAGGGTGCAGGAAGGGGGAAAGAATTTGGACAAGAACACAGACAATTTGGATTTGAGTTTAAAGGTTTTTTTCTCATGATGCCTTCTGCTTTCACTCTCAGGGGCATTTATACATGTATGTTATCCAGTTACTTATGAAGCAGTTCACCAGTACTGGTCAGAAGCAACCTGGATATTCATTTTCTAAAGAGAAATTAATTTTATTTCTGTGTGGGAAGTGTTTAGCACCTTTGCTAAGCATATTGCAGTCCTCAGAGAAAGTAGACCGTTCCAACATCTGAAAAACAGTAACATGAATGTTCCCTATCATCAGCATTTTCAGCAGGATCAATCAAGCAGCATGCTGAAGAAACCAGGAAAGCATCTTTATCCAAGCAACTTTTTTTCCTGTTTCTGTTCTCATTCAGCTTGTCCTCAGATTCAACTCCAGAATAATCACCTTATGGCTATTGTTAAGAAGGGTAGAAGAGTTAAACCAGGGTGAATATGGCCCTTTTGTTTGTACTATCTGTACTTTTTGTCCTCTAAAGCTTAGAGTGACACTTGATATAGTACTTACTCAAAGCCTTTCAAGCAGTGCTCTCTGTATCAGATTAATGATGCTCTGAGTTACACAGGCAGCAAATCAACCAAATCAATACGCATACAATAGCTCAGGTGGGTTTTTTTTGTCAAAAGAATGAAGGACCTGCTGTGACAACAACACCGGAAAGATAGAAATATGTGGGCAGATGGCAGCAGGGCCTCGTTTGGACAAGTGAACAGCCTGAACTAGTGTCATCTCACCTGGCATGTGACCTGAGAGAATTTGGCTCTGACTTCTTTCCTCCCTTTTGCGCAGCCCTTTGTTCATTGTCTTTCAGCAGTGACTGATATTTGAAGTCCATATGCTACTGCTCTGTACAGAGCTCTAGCAACCTGAGCTTCAGAGACACTTGAAAAGCAAAAGGACATAATATCTGTCTTGGGACAGCCATTTAGACTAGTCTTTTTAGAAAGTTTTGCCCCTGAGAACATGGCAGTTGCCTAATTTTGAACAGCCATTACCTTACCTTTATTCTGAGGGATCACCCAGCTCAGCTGGGACTTCTGCACTTTCATCAGCAAGGCTAACCATCTCAACACCTAAGTACAAGTCGATGTGTGAAATACTTTTCAAAAAATCCTGGTGCTAGGAGTAAAAAAAGAGATAAAATTGCCCATTTTAATGCAAATGTTTGGGTCAGAACAGAAGGACGGACTCTGTGGGTAGCCTGAGGAGTTTGCCTCTGCAAGGTCAGACTCTACAGGCCTTGCAGAGAAATTCCAATGAGATTGTTGTTACAAACGCTAAATCGTCTTTTCTGTTTCTTGTTGTTGTTTGGGGTTTTTTTATTTATTTTGTTTTGTTTTGTTTTTTAATTAGGTTATCTGACTTTATCATGCAGGAAGATCAAAGTCTTTGTATGTCTGTACAAGCACCATGAAAGAAAAGATGCAAGTACGGAGAACCTGACAAAAGACCCTGGGGAGGCTGAGCTGCCTTCTGGCTCAGTCTGAGATTCCAGGGTTAAATTGAAGGAGTTACTTGTGCTGGCTGCGTAGGAAAGGTAGATGCACAGCAAGTGGGATTTTAATTCTATGCTTCTTGTCCCCCTGTAACTGGAATACAGCTGATAGCAAGAATTCTCTTGCCCTAGATTCCTACTGAAGGAGATGATTCCTTAGGGCAGAGCATGCATGAGGAAGGATGTTGGCTTCCTATTCCATAGTACTTTCCCTGATGTGTTACACAGCATGACAAATAGAACACCACTTCCATGATGTTTATATGTTTTATAATAACATGCTAGCAGTAGCATCAAGGCCGAGTGCCAAAATAGTTGATTCCACTTTCCTGAAGTACCCATAAGGCTTAAGTTACATATGACAATTATCTCCTTTAAACTGTTAAGCGTGCCGAAAGCAGTTATTGCCTGCTGTCTTTCTTTTTCCATGGCGGGGGCAGTGAACCTTGCTGTGCATTTGCTCACACAGTGGCACAGAAGTGCCACGAGCGTTCCTGCTGCTGGTAGAGCCGTGGTGGGCTGTGCCAGCGGCCCCATGGTGCTGGGCTGCGCGCACACACGCAGCTGCCAGCAACTCACTGCCTGAGGAGTTCCTGTTCCAAGAGATGAGGCAGAAAAGGGTAAGGCATCCGTGTATCATCATCATGGCTGTTACGTGGAGGAGAAAAGACAGAGAGAGATGAAGTGGCAGGCCCAAGGTAGCCCTGAGGAGCCAGAGTCATTGTAATGAACTAAATCCCACATTTAACCTACATCTCCACCCCAGGACCTGCCCACAGAGCTCCATATAATATTACACAAATCTTACAGATTTCTCGTACGGTTTAACTTCCTCATGCTGCTAGAACAATGACAATCCCTGGCCATGCTTGCTCCATGTGAATTCAAAAGCTCTGGCAACTTGAGCAAACAAGGAAAATCACAATCAAAGGGCAAAATATGCTTCTCCTTGCTTGGACTTCTAGGCTTTTTCTTTCTGCTGAAGGTGCCTGGTTGCTTTTTAATTTCTTAATCTGATTAACCTTCACTGGACCTGTTGCATGATGATGAACCTAAACTTAAACCTAACAGTCGGAGGCTGATGTGTGACTGTAGGGTGACACAGTACCTCTGCTTGCAGCATACATAGAGGGCCTCTGTACTGAAGCTGGTGGACTTCAGTGGTTCTGGTGTTTTTTGCCAGTGAATTACCAGATGTCCTATAGTGGGTCTCATGGCCCTGCCAGAGGGCCCTAAGACACATGTGCAGGCTTCACTGCATGGGTCCAATGTCCTTGAGTCTGCTTTGGGCTGCACAGTTTGCTTCAAGTGGTTCTTTCCTGGGCTTCCTGGCATGCTTTGAGATACAGCTCTCTGTTTATAGAATAAAGATGATGTATCTGACCCATATTTAATAGCTAGACCACCATCCATCCCAGCAATCCACAATGAGTAGGTACAACCAGAGGTCAGTATACAAGCAGGTGATGAATTTCAGCATCTTCCCAGAAAGCTGGGCAAGGCAAGAGAAATTGTTCTCTAGATCATAGCTTTCCTAGCTGGTCTGGGGAGCCACGGCAAAATGGGGTGTTAGGAATCCAGCTCAAAGCTTATAAAGCTGGGGTCCCTGGAGAGGGATGTTGCTATAAAAATGCCCACTCTTAGCCTACTAGGAAAATAAAATAGTTAATGGTGAAAAATGAGGGTGTTTTTACAATTGCATCTAAAACCCTAGGGGAGCCTGTAATGGGCTAAATGGACTACTTAGAGAAAAGCCTTCATATTTTCCTCTTTTTTGTGTGTGTTTTAATTTACTGTGTGTGGCTGCCATTATGCATAAACCAAACCTTATGACTCTGTTACAACAGGAGAAAAGAACACTTTATTGTCTGCTGTTGGCAGATCACCCAAAGTCCCCTCCCAACTTAACAAGCATTAAACTTCAATAAGACACAAGACACTTCAGAAAAAAACATTGCCACAAGGCTAATGATGACAACAGCTGCCAGCAAACTTTCCATTGCAAGCAAGTAAAGACTTGAAACAAATTTTAGCTCAAGTTTTGTTTTAGTAGCATCAGTGACATGTCTGTGCCGGCAAAGGCTCAAATTGCATTCCTTAACACTAGGACTGTAGACCTATCTCCTGGAGTCATTGCATTGCAACAGCCTGGTAGACATGAGTAGAGTTGTGAAGTCTTTAACAAATCTGACCCTTTTTTTCTTTTAAGAAGAGGTATTTACGCCCTTAAAGGCCAGTGAGGCAAGACACTGGAGTCTTATACAGATGGGAATTTCTGTATACCAAAGAAACATAAGGTGTCTTTTATGTTTGGAGGATGGCATGAGAATAAGATTGGTGGTCTCAGCAAAGCTGGAGAGTCAAGAACTTTGTAATTCTGTTTCTCTTTCTGATATTAATTTTCTTTTTATCAAGTCATTTAAGGCCCAGTCTACATCAATGACCTTACATACGCAAATAAGAGCTCTGTACAGTATAGGTAGGTGAGGTCTGACCTCTAACCTTTCCCTTCACTTTCCCAATCTATAGTGCAGTGCCAATTTTACGCATACACCTCTTCCGGCTGGGTGGATCATGAAGTTGCTGTATAAGAAGTTGCTCTATACATAAAACCTTGAAAATAATCAGATTAAAACAACCCCAAACCCAGTAAAATGTCTAAACAATGTAACTGCAAGAGGCTACAACACGTGTAGCGAGTACTGACTGGTAGGGAGTTCACTCTGTTGTTGAGGCACTCTCCCTTCTCAGAACAAGTGTTGCCATTTTGCTCAGCCTCTTCAAGAGATGCAAGGAAATAAAGAACAGAAGCAAACCAGAAAGCCCTTCTGACATCCTGGCTATCTTTTCTGTCTTATGTGAAGTATGATCTTAGAATGGGGACTGTCTTGCAGAGGTGGAATTATTCATTGAGTAGAAAGGGACTTTATTTAATGAACCTGCTCCCTGTGTCACAATCAGGAACATTTACATGTCCGTTTTCTGATTGAAGTACATTTTTGATATGTGTAACCTAAGATAGTCAGAGATTGCACTTTAAGAAGAATCAGGAAATTCTGCTGCATCTCCCTTACGTGGTGGAACACAAGCCAGAGAGCTGCCTCAAACTAAATGTACTTTCTCATCTGTGTGTCTGCACTCCTGGCCCCAAAGTACAGCAGCCTACATAACCTATAGTGTCTTGCTGCAGACATCAGCTTTTTTAGAAGGCTCCTAAGCTGACTTGTCTGCATTGTATTGACCATGTAATTCTGCTGGATGGTGATAAAAGCCGATAATTAGACATGAGCTAATGTACCCTATGGGCTGGCACATGTTTGAATCTAGGCTAAGGAAAAGTGTGGCCCCAAATCTCTGCTTGTTTGAAGCTCCTGCATTTTGGGTGTTAGTATTCATATTACTTGGACACGAAACACATTTGAGCTTAAACATGTGCTGGGACCCAAACTTGAAATGCAATCTCAAAGTAAATATGGTGATGTCCATACCCATGCAGACTATGGTGCAACATTTCATTACTGAAGCTGCATAGGAGCATCGTGATGTGACCTTCTGCTTTTGTTTATTCATGGTGTCACCAGTAAAATACTGGAATAATATAGTTTGGCCTTTACATCCTATACTGTATTTGTACTATATGAGGTTAGAAAAACAGTTTTTAAAGAAAATTTAAACCAAGAATATTTGTTATTACGTCACTAAGTGATCACAAACACCAGTCCCATGTTACTATTTTTAAAGTCATTTTTCAGACCATAAATGCACTATACAATTTGCAGCTGGCCAGTAAACAGAACAGTATTTAAGTAATTGGCAGATCGACTAAGTAAAGCACACACCCTACAAAAATACAGACCTTCTAAGGGGCTTCTACAAAGATGTTTTATATTTCACAGAATCA
>VZZY01015730.1:6605-28579 GCA_013400335.1 Eurystomus gularis
TTTGAAACAATGCAATTTTACCTTCAGATTATCAGAATTGTTGTTTGTCAAAGAGTTGTGTGCAGCTCTTTGAAGTACAATATACGATGTGCTGGCATGGGTTAAAATGTAGATTACTAAACTATTTATGAGTGGAGCTTGTATGTAAAAAGCAAGCCAGTATCTTCCGTATATTTTTATGATTAGTCTAACCTTTCTTCTCCACTACAGTGCTAGATGAACATAAAGAATTGGGTTTTATTCAGGAATAAAAAGGTCTGCAAATAAGCTACTTCCTGGGGCATTAGAAAAACTTTTCTTGAACCTGTCAAATTATAACTTGCAAACTTGAATGCAACATTTATATTTCCCCCCTCCCCCAAGTAAATAATCAGGCATAAGCAATTATTCACTGGATAAAAGTTTAACAGAGTTATGGTTTGAATTTTGAAGTCAGCTGTGCTTAGTATATTAGAAGCAGAGGCTTAAGTATTGTACAGGGATTGGCTTTCACAAGAACTGCCTTGGGGTCTCTGTATAATACTCCCTCCTATTCTTTCCCACTTTATTTTTTTTTTTAATTGAATGGGGATCTGAGTACACAAAGGAAACCCTATGTAGAGCTGCCACTGAGCAACTTTAGCCTTTTATTAAGAACACTCTGTTTATAGCGTTGGAAATGTAGGAGCAGATGAATGCTATGCACTAAATACATACAACAAACACAAAGCAATAAAGAAGTCACTGTGTTCTATCAGTGTTTGTTCAGATTGCTTTATTATTAGGTCACATTTAGGAGTAAATTACTTGTCTATAATTCCTGGTATAGACCAGTGAAAACTCTTTAGTAATTTTCCTATTATTTTCTTAGCAATATTTTGCTTTTATGTTTTAGTTATAGGTCACCACTGAAATTAAGTGAATGGTGTCTTTCAAAAAAGAGCTACGAACTTGAGTTGTCTGTTTTGTTATAGGCTATTCAGCACTATTTTTAAGTTGACAGTCCTGGAGCTCATGGTAGTTTGCCACTAATCTGAATGAGAACTGCATAAGGGCCGTAGGCTTTGAGCACGTCTAGGGATTATCTTCATTTTCTAACATCTGTGTGCAAAGACCAATTAATGATGCATTTTAAAGGCTTTCATAGTGATGCAGTAAAGTTTTTTTTGTTTATTTGGTTATAAGATTGACTTCTTTTTTAAGAATTGTGAGCACAGTCATTAAATATAATAGAAGTCTCAGAGGATTTTGATTTCTAAAATGATTAGGTAACAAATACATATATGATTGTATTTCTGTAAAGAGAACAAGTATTTACCCATATGGTTAAATAAAATTTAATAGTAGTGTACTATCTGGAGATGGCAAGGACAGGTTCCAAGTCCTTCTGTGATTAGACAGTCAGAGACCCAGCAATGATGGTCAGGAATGGGAGGACTGATGGAAGTGAAAAAGTAGTCATTGCACCTCATTTCCCAGTACACTTCCCCAGTTCATCACATTTGTGTAGCTGCTACTCAGAAATCCAAAGTGAAATCACAATAAAAATTCCTAAAAAGCTTCTTTTAAATCCCTCTTTAGGATAAATTTCAGCTGACAGTTTTTTCATGGCAGCAACTGAACAGAGTAAACAAGGAGCTCATTGCAGGAATCTTGACTTCTAAGTATGACTTGGCCAAGCAAATTCTTTTCCTTCAGAATAATATACATCTCCAAAAGGCAGAAAACAGAAAATATATTTTGCTTCATTTTTATCATGAGTTCAACATCCACTCTGTTAGAGCTGTATACCTCTGTGAAGCAGAAGTCAAATCATACATCATTTTTTTGTCAATTATAATTATCTCTCAATTTTTTTAGTATCTAAGATGCTCAGAGCCTTTTTTGTAAGAAGCATATAAATCTCATTTGTATTTCTTGTTGCTGTAATGGTGCAAGTAACTAGTAAAATTACTTTGAATGTACCAGAATCAATGCCGAAGAAAATCCCAAGTCACACAACCACTGATCTTGAATACCAAATCTTTAACTGCAAAACTCTGGCCTTCTGCAACAATACATTGTTATTAACAGAAAAACTTTCTCACCATGTCTTTTTTGTGGAAGTAACTGATCACTATAACTAGTACTTGTTACAAAAACAATTAACAAAATCTTAATTGTACTAGTTCTTGGATCACTTTTTTTTTCCATGTCCAAAGCCAAAAGCAGCATTTCATCACATATGTTAATGTCAAACACCTTTCAAAGTCCAAAATGTTGTTATTTCTGTAAAACCGACTTATCTTGAAAGCAAATTCATATAGTGTTACAATATTTACTGTATCTTCTGAGATAGGTCTGTGAGTAGTGATCTCATCTTTTCCTTATAAGGTCTGGCCAGTATTCTGGATGTTACATTTTTAATCAGTAAAGTGAAGTGATTTCTGCTGCCATAGATGTTTTAAGTCCC
Organism: Eurystomus gularis; assembly: GCA_013400335.1. Classification (NCBI taxonomy): domain Eukaryota; kingdom Metazoa; phylum Chordata; class Aves; order Coraciiformes; family Coraciidae; genus Eurystomus; species Eurystomus gularis. Next base: position 9,037 of record VZZY01015730.1, read on the forward strand.
AACAATTTCTGCTTTCTTGCCTCACCTATTCAGATTTTTTTTATTTACACAGATGACCTCTAGGAAATAAGCAAACAGACTTTTTTCCTAGGACCTGTGCTTCCCTCCCTTCCCCCAAAGTTCTGTTGTTTGGAAAATCATGAACCACTGTTTAAACTAGAATGATTTCCAAGACACCTTCTCACTACTGCTATATTTTAACGGTAGTTTAAAAAGCGTAGAAGATAGGTTTGCCAAAAGAATCAGGTTCAACTAAGAAAATATGTACACGGCTTTGACTCAGTAAACTCATACTCAGTATGGTTCATCTTCTTCATATTTACTTTTGCCCATATTAGAAAACAATTAGCTTACTAAACAAATTTGAGTATTTGGGAAGAAAAAAATCTACTTTGAGTCTCTCTCATTTGACTAAGAATTACATGATATTTGATAAGCTTGTTTAAAAATGGACATATCCAAATATTATTGTAAACACCCATTGATTTGTTTTACCTGCAATATAAGTATTTTACTTAGTTGGCTTACATAGTAGCTAATAATATTTGTTAATGTAATTTAACTGCTGTGAACCTTTACTGAACAAATATTGAAATTTATACAAGTCAAAGAAAGAGAATCTCTAATGACTTTTGTAAAAGCTTCCATTTAATAGTTAAGGAGAAAAGTTTATATGACATACCAGATGCAATTAACAGTAGATTTTATATTTAATAAAAAGAAAGAAGCATATGTATTTGCTTTATTCATTCCATCATAATTTGCATTAGAGCTGTGGGTGTTTAATGAGCAAATTCCAGCTAAAATGCTATATTGATTTTCTAGGTGAACTTTGTAATAGCTATCTACCTTACAAAAGCTTTCTGTTTACAATTGTTTTCTTTACTAAAAACTGAAAATGTTTTAGAATTGATGAATTTAGCATAATGATTCTTTTAAGATAAAGAGCTCTTTTAGAGTGTGTAGGGGTTTTAGTTACAAGGAGAAAGATGTTATTAAATAATTCCAAAGCAAATAAAGTTTATGCGGCTAAACAGTAATGTCATATTTGTATGTATTACGATGTTTGCAAGCATTGGAAAATAGTACTTTTTTCTTAATTTAGCACTATGGGATTTAAAAATTTTAACTCTTGAATGTCAATGTTCACATACATTATATGTATATGAGTAAGTAAATGACACAATTCATTTTAGCTTAATACATGACTATTCATACTTCATTTTTGTGTGTCATTCTCTTGCATGAAACATGAGTTCTGTAAGAATTTGTGTTTCTTATTGGTCTGGCCTCAAGATAAACAGGATAGGGCTAGTTGGTGCACCATTGGAAGGTCTCCAAGAAAAACCTTGTGGTGTCGACCAGAGCAGTTGGTGACTAAGTAGCTGGGTCTCTCTTTTCATTGCGTAAGGCATCAAGTCAGTGTGTCAGTATGGGACTAGTATTTCGCTGGATATGTCATATCTTAAATGGGACTTAGGATCCTGGCTTGTTACTCTCAATTCATTTTTGCCTGGCATTTTTAAGAAGCATATGGATGATAATCTGGATATTCTTTACTCTTCTCAATATGGAGGATTCTTATGTCACTCTCCCTAACAGACTTTTCATTGGACACCTTATACCTCACACACTTTCCTAAATATGACACAAAATGTTATGGTTTGCTGCTACATTGCAACTCAAAGGTGTATATATTTCAGTGGCTTATTTGAAGAACACTGTCATCCTTATGGTCCTGAACTTTTACTTGTACTCATCCATAGCTCAGTCTGAATGGTGGACATTATCGTTACAACATCATACTTCAGACTGCCTGCAATTGTGTAACTGTTATTATATTCCATAATAGTGTTAAAAAAAGGAATTTGTAAAATATTAAGTAGAGTCAGACATGTATCGGCTTTTGATAACACAAATGTCTAACCTAAATTCAGCAGAAGCTTCAGCTGGTAAAGGAATCAGGTAAGTTATCCTTCTGTAGACCATTAAAATTAGTTAGATGAGGACTTCAAGTATTTTTTAAATTAGCAGTTTCTTGTGGTCAATGTCTGTATTGCCACATGGTATTAAAATGCTATGTAGGTAAGTATCTTTTTCTTTTCTAAACTTATATTACGATGCAGACATCTTACATGCTTTTCTACACTATCTCTGATCTGTTTTAATATGACAAAATTAACCTGCAATATTACTTTTAAGAAATAGTAGCAAAAGCCAAACACTTGCAATTGATATGGAACTACTATAGATTTATTTTTTTTTAACGTAGCTGGTGGATCTAGTCCTTTGGATATTTACTCCAATGCATTAACTTAGTGAAAAGATCAGAAAATAACAAGAAAGAGTTGCTCAATTTAAGTCACTTTCCACAGCCAGTAGTTAAAAGACAGTATTTTGTAATGGACCTTTGGGTGGGTGAAGGGTTCACTGTTCAAGGCAATTAGCCTTTGGGTTGATATTGGGAATGGTAAGTTTTGAGATAAGCAGGATGTTTAAATTACTTTTAAAAAATATTTTTTTCTGACTGTTTTCCTACTCTTATATACACGTTACTTTGGTTTAAGCACAAAGAAGCAATAATCTGACTTTTAAAAGCCTGTATAGTCATTATTACCACTGGTTATAGTTACTCAGATCTCAGAAACCTAGGTAGAAGTCTGGTGAGCTTGAAATGCATAGCCCACGTCATACAATTTGTTCTTGTTCTTGCCCAGCCACCTACCTTTGCAAATAGCAAACTCATCCTCTGCAAGCACTGCAGACTTATTCCTGACTACCAATCTGTGCGCATGCAGCCTTGCAGCTGCTTTACTCATGCCTTAATTTTTCCATTCCATATCAAGGAAAGCTTTCCTGTTGCAAGCAAAGGAAACAGATCTTCAAGGAAAGAAGACATTGTTCGTGTGGAACAAGTCAATACTCAAATAGAAGAAAATTAAATCAGTGTTTGTTAAATTTTGCGTGCATTTCAAGATTTGTGCTTCTGACGCTGAATATCTTCTTTTTTTTGGGTGCGACACAACTTGTTACAGCTCTGGCCTGATGACTAGGCTTGCAGCTCCTCTGCAGATTTTTGTGACGAGAGGGACTTCTTGCTGGACCTGCAAAAAATGCTTCCTTACTCCTTAGTGAGGAGGAGTCCTCAGCTTGAGGACAAGAGGATTACTTTCCTACCTTGAACATCACTCTGTTCTCTTTTTCTGTGTCTTCTTGCTCATCTTACAACCCTGGTTATCTAAGCTGCTTGTGAACTATACGGGAACTTACAAATTCGCTGTTTGTATTTCAGCTGATTGGGAAGTTTGGGGGTTTTTTGGGTACTGATAATGTGTATTTTGTGCCAGCAATATAGCTGCTACCAAAATGTACTACTGTGTTCCTATTATTCCTTTCTGTGAAGAACCGTAAAGTTGTTCTATGTTATATCACACTATGAAGTTTTTGTACAATAATGTGCAAAGGTGAAGTAAGAGTAAACTAACCATATAGAGGCAACAAAGTTGATGTCAATTGAGGTAAAAATGGAAGGATAAAAGCTCTAGGCTAAAGTGAAGAGGGAGGAAGCCTTTCTTTGAGTTCTTAATGACTTACACAGTGGTTCAAAGAGGAGTGGAGAGTTCTGAAGGGGTAAGAAAGCCCCCTTCCTTACACAAATGGCTTAATACAGAAGTTTCTTGACTAATAAATGCAGAAATTTGGAAGAGACTGTAGTACAGTGTTAGGAGACTGTGACAAAGCACCAGACTAGAAGGGGAGCATGGAGAATTCTGGAACCTACAGACCTCAGTTTTTTGCAGGTGCCTCTGACAATTGGAGAGGATATAGTCCTCCGTCTTGGAGTGACAGTGGTCTTACTATGGCATCCTGAAAGTCCCTAGACATTTTGACTGCAGGGTTTTATGATGACTGTGAAGAGAGATTTGCAGTATTGCAGAGGGAAATGATGAAAGTATGAATAAAGATTTTAGCAGAGGCAGGGTTGAGGTAAGGATTCTGGCAGAGTGCCAGAGATGGTGTTACACATATTGACATGGGAGAGGCAGAGAGAAAACGTAAGCTCGGGATGAAGAATGACTTGAAGGTGTTAGCTTGCTCCCAAGGATAGACAGTAAATCTTAGTTTATTGGCACCTAATGCTCCAAGGTCCATGTATGCCGTAACAGATAATATAACAGTATATTTCACAATAAAGTAAAGGCTTGGCAGTGAATGAGAGATGCCAGCTGTACCACTCTTGTGATACGAGAGACAGACTATGAAAATACTAGAATTTTTAATATTTAATATCAATGTGCCACCCTGATAGGAGAAGTGTGATGGTAGAAGTAGTTTTAATGGATCATTGCTTTTAACTTTGTCCTAGAAGAAACCTACTAGCATCTCATGATTCTGAGCTTTAAGAATTACTTTTCCATTAAACAAGTATTCAGAATGCAAGGCAAATCACTTCCTTGACCTTTTTGATTTGACAGGGGTGAATTTGAAAACACAGAGCTTTATTTCATTCCTTAAAGTATTCATTTTTGCAATCAATAGCAATCTAGTGTTGTGTCTGAAAAGTAATATAGACCTTATCCACAGTGATCTGAGGTCAGTGGAGAAATGTTGATTTTAGGAGATGCTGGCAAAGGCCCATGTAAGTGCATCTAATAGTGACTTTCCCCGTCAAACTTGTTCGTTAAACACACTGGTTACTTTTGCAGCTCTGGTGGAAGAAGTTTATTCTGCTCAACGGGAACGTGATGAGGCTGTCATGGCAAGGCTTAGGTTAGCCAATGAAGAGAGAGATGAAGCATTTCTACGAGTACAGCGTTTAGAAGAGTCTCTCAAAGAGTAAGTATACATTTCCTGCTCTGTGCAAAAAAGGCTGTTGTGTTAGCCTGTGACTGTCATAAACTGCTTGACAGTGGTTATATAGAAGAACTTAGCACAAACATCTCTCTGTTGAAATACAAGGCTAGTACTAGTCTTGCTGTGCTATTGGTTAATTTGTTGGCCATCCTGTAAGGCTGTATTTTTCTCTGGAGACAGAGCAAGGTGAATAATTCTGATCACAAAAATTAAAACTATAATCAAAAGCTTTCGTATTGATTTATTCAGGGATAAGTAAGATGAATGCAACATTTTATAGGGATCTTTTGACAGGGAGTACCAGAATGTCAGTCAGAAGTTGCAATATATAGGAAATCAATCAAGCCTTTAAGCCCACTAGACATTTCCTTCAGCAAAATTTCTACTAATGATGTGGGTGACATAGTAAAAATATATGGGGTTTGTCTTATCTTTAACGTAAGAGCAGTTTGTAAGGCAATAAGGCTATAATTAATACTTTGCAGAGTATGGCATGTTAGCACAACACAAGTAGGTAATCTCATGTTAAACAAAACTGATAAATCAGGAGAGGAAGATCAAGAATAGTTTCTTTTCTCACACTGGGATAGAGGCAGCTTTGAGGCTACAATTTGCCTCTCCATGTAATCCTTCTCTGAGTTGGATCACCTTGGTTCCCATCCATGGTAGTCCCCCAAAGTCTAGAATGGCTGAGAACTTTCTCCTCTTTTTTTCTGCCAAGAGAAATACAAAGCAAACAGAAGTTTTTCATGATAGGAGACTGAATAGGTGCAGTTGTTAGTTAACTAAATGGCAGGCACTTATGTTTTAAACCATTTATTCTACTAAGAACACTCTTTCCTCTTTATGGCAGAAAATCAGTCGTTGTCTTTTGGGTATTTTTGTAGGTAAGGCCAGAGAATGTTATCTAAATAAATTTCAGTAAGCTGCACATAGTTTGTGCACCTTTAACCTGTGGAATTTACAAGTTGCTAGAGTTTGTCACAGCCTGGAAGTATGACTCAACAGCAAGATTGGGAGATTGCATTTCTAGGAGAATTAGTGTACAATTTGTTAGAGTAAATGTCTCTACAGAGCCCATTATAGGTGTACATGCACCTGAAACCTTGCTTTGAGCAGCAGTCTCTGAGGAAATTACAAATGTGCTTTAAATTCCCATAAGAGATATAACAGTAAGCCTTACTGCAGTCTTTCCAGTTTCTTACAGAGACTGACTGTGGCAATGGCAGCTCATTGGGAAGAGTCATACCCAAGTCTTTCACATCCTGGATGCTGTGTGACCCATCATTGGGAGCATCCTGGACGTGAACAAAATCCTTGGGCAGATTTTGGGCAGGCTTATGCCTCCCATAGGGCACAAAGTAGTTGCTGAAGGGTTCTGAAAAATGTTACGTGCTTTTATTTTCATTTATAGTTTTAGTGGCTATCATCAGAGCAGTAAAAGAAAGCTCATAATTGACAAAAGCCACAAAGACAAAGAGCCCAAAAGCTTTATTTGTTCTCACTGTAAAGTTTGTTAATCGACCACACAGCAAGTACTAATGAATTTCTGGGCATTAATTGCTGTATGTAATCCCCTGAAAGGGAGAAAAACTTTCTTCCAAGAAGAGCAATGGTGTGATAGAGGGAAACATTCCATGTTGTGATTATTGGTTTGGGAGGTTTTGTGTTCTATTTTTGGAACAAAGTTCTTTGCTGTTTTTGAAGTCTTTCGGCAATACAACACCAAGAAGACAGGATTGCTTCTGTCAGGCTTAGCTGCTTTTCTTCTGGTCCACTTAATATAAAGCTTACAGGATGCTTAGCCGTACACCTTGCAAACAAGAAATGGTTGATTGGATGAGCCATGAAGGACTTTATTTTATTTAACTTTGGAGTTTCTTCTGGAATCTTGAAACTTTTCGAACTACTACCCTTAATATTTTCTTCCTAATGATGGTTGTTCAAAAGGTCAAGTTCTCTGTCTCAGACATGGAGCGCATAGAGGTTTGGGGTTTTTTTAAAGAACATTGGCTACTTGTGCCATACTCATCAAGTCTTCAAGCACAGGTCACGCCTTCTATCTGCTTTGGACTTATTCCAATCAGAGATCTTTACAAGAGGGCAATATTGAGCAGCCTGCCAACCTTTATCAAACGCTTTAATGCTTTCTTTAAATTAACAGCAGAGCAATTCTGTTGTCATTATTTAACTATAACAACCAAAATTCTTCTAGTTCTGTCGGCCCTAGAGGTTATGTTAGCAGAATGTGTGTAGAAATGGGGGGAAGAGGAATCCTTGGTTACCACTGTTTAAAATCATGAGAGACCTAAGGGCCACATTGCCTGTGCACAGCACATGGAGAGGCAGCAGGGCAAATACACAGCTCTCAATGCTGCTTTTTAAAAAATTCTGTCACCTAAGGTGGTGTATGTACACCTACAGACAGGTGCAGTAGAATGCTGAAGGGCTACGCTTATGGTAGGAGTTCCTGTTCTTTTTCCCACCCCCGTTTCTCCCTAAGTTGTCTTGCTTACCTAGCCTGTAGGTCGGCTGGGTGATTTTATTGACCCACACTTTCAGCAGGGTAGAAGTCCTCTGGAGAACCCGGGTCGGTCCTGCCAATTTACTTTGACAAATACCATTCATTTCATTGTGAATACAAACTAGCTGGAGATCCATTTTTAAGTCCCACATGAAGTGGCACTTAGAGCAATGTAAAAACCTGAAGCAGGAACTCTACAAGGAGCCAAGTCAAGGAGCCAGTTCTGAGAATTTGGACTTAAAATATGTTTGTTATTTTATGATTTGTGTTGCTTTATGAATATGAGTCAAACCCAGCAAAGGTTAGCTTTTACTTTGTTTTGTTTAGTTCTGGTGCTGACTATATATGTTGGAGTAGTCTCTGCTTGTGAATTTCTCATACCAACTGTTTCACAGTGGTAGTACGTTCTGAATTATTTCTTTTTTGTTTAAAGAATTTATTTCTGTATGGGTTGATTTACAATGCCTTATGTACAGTTATCTGGAAAACTAATGCGTTAATGCAAGTGGTGCTAGTGTGCTGTCAAGTGCTCTGTGATGTTTGTTAACGAAAGTCTTGGCTTCAGAGTAGCACCTGTCACAGCACTGTTAAAAAGTGTTGCTCTTTAGTAGATTATAATGGTACTATATATGTCTTTTAAAATATCAAATGCTAGTAACAGACCTCCTTTTGGTAGAAGTTACCATTAAGTAAGTAGCAATGGAGTGGTAAGTAACTTTACGCTCATTTCTCCAGAAAAGTCGTCTCTTCCACTTTAAAATACACAGAAGTGTTTTAAATAATATGCTCTACATATAACTAACCTTGGGTAAAATAAAATGCAAATTATCCCATTTATTAGATTTTTGTGCTATCATGCACTGCTTTTGCACAGCCAGTGTTCAGTGCCATATGACTAAATTCCTTGTATCATCTTTGTATAGGACAGGTCAATATATGTTCTGTTGAAATAGAAAGAGGGGCAAGTGCAGGGAGGGGTTCCAGAATTAAATATGGACCTTGCAGAGAATTGGCTTTGCTTGCTATTTTAGGCAAGATATAAAATCAAAATATTTTTAAGAAAACGTCAACTATGTTTTTGTCATCATTTTGGAAGAGAGAGGTGGAAAAAGAATTACTTTAACATGAAAAAAACACATTCTCAACAAAAGTCCTGTCCTGCTTCATTTGGGGTGCAGTAAAAACAACAAAAATATAACGTCAGGTAAAAGTTGTAAGCCCAGAAATAAATAAAATAGGAGCATCAGTCATTTCTATCGCTGGGGAACTTTCTTCATCTAAGCACATATGAACAATTGATCCTTGTAGTCATATATAGCAGTAAACATTAATAACTTAACAGTCTGAAGTCAGTGCTGAAGATATGGAGCATTATTGAAAGATGGAGTCGAGCAGGTGGCACTTTAATATGTTCAGTGTCATGGTTGACTCTAAAGACTAGTAGAATGAAATTACTTGAGGTTCTAAAGATTTAAAAAGCGAACTCATTTTGCTGCACTAAGGAAATGCTACTGATCAGGCTTTCTGTGTCCCTTTTTTCTAGGCTAGAAAATATTAACCCTGAAGAAAATGACATGGTAAGCCATTCTCTGAGGAGATTTCTTGATGTCAGTCTTATATCTTAGAGGCTTAAGTTCAATTGAGTGGGTTTCAAGAACTAAGATGTGGGAAAAAGAAGAATTGACACACTAATAATGTACATCTTTGCTGCAATATGAAAATTCAATAACTTCACTCAGTCAATTTACAATTCACATGTGCCTATTAATTAAAACCCTATATTAAATAAAATATATTAAAACTTCATGTCTGACTAACATATAATGCTGTTGGTAGACATTACAGGAATTACTGAACAGAATAAACAATGCAGACACAGGCATAGATATACTGAAGAATGGAGCTATAATTCTGAATCGAATACACAGGACCAAAGAACGTAAAAAGAAAATAATAGCTGAGGAAATGAATGCAGTAATAGAACAGCGGGATGCTGCTTTGTCTCAAGTAAGTCCCTGCAAGTATTTAATCGTTCAATACTGAATTTCTTTTTTCTTTTTTTTTGCTTTACTTTTGGGGAAGAAAATTATTTCATTCACTAACCTCTGAAATCTCAAAGAGAGCCCTTGTAGTAAATGGCTGAGTAACAATCAACTGTTTTTCCATGGTGCAGTGCTCACTGAGATGGCATCAATGCATTTAATGATAGAAGTTATTTTTGTATGTTTTGCAGCTGATCACTAACTGTCTCCTGTTTTAAAACAAAATAGTTTAGTGTATCGACCAATCTAAAAAGGTATTAAGGGCTTTCTTTTGCAGTATGCTGTATAATTGGTATAATGCTTTGGATGACAATTAACTGGGACTCAAGGATTTATAAAGGGTTTTAAGTGGCAGAAATTTATATTAAAGGAAGATAATGGTACCACATGCAACAATGCAAGCAATTCCTCCCTTTGTTGCTTTACATTCAGGAGATAAAAATCACTATGTGGTCCTTGACTCTCAGAGTCTGCTACATGACTTGAAAGATTGTGAGGTCCTTTTTCTGCTCAGATCGCTCATTCCTTGCAATTGTCAAAAATTGCAATTGTCAAAAATTGCAATTGTCAAAAAATTGAAGACAATATTGTCTTCATTCTCTTCACCTGAAGGGAGTCTTCTTGCTTTTCCCATCTTGTGGAAGAGTTGTTCTGTTAGGTTTTTTTTTCTCCACAGTTTTCTTTCCTGGATTTTAACCTAAATTTAGCTCAATAGGAACAGGCTGTAGGGAGGAGCAGTCCAAGTAGGGGATATATCTCCTAGGAAAATGCAATATTTTAGACTGGGTGAAATTCCTTGTGTTTTCATCCCAGGCAAGAAATTTCATCTAACTCTTCCAGTGTTGGAAATTGAGATTTTTAATGTAAGTTACCAAAGTTAGCCCACATCTAACTAATTTGTTAGATTTCAAGTCAGGCTTGTGATTTTGAGTGGTATTGGTAGTGTTGATTGAATTTACATTCTGTTGAGAAGTCTCCTGGTAAAAGAGTCCCTTCTACATAAGCTCTAATTTTCTCTTTTTTGCAATCATTGTTTTTACATTCTCTCGTACTTTAACCTCGAAAGCCCCATCTGTCTGATGCTTAAAATATTTTGTGTATCTATCCAGTAAGCACTGCAAAGCATGTTAATGTTGGGAAACATCCTACAGTCCTGCCGAAAGCTTGTGTTCTTACTTCTTTGCACAGAGCATTTGAAAAGTGAGCAGCTTTCAAGAGAAGAGCTTTCAGTAAAAGACAAAGATCTTTCAATATCTTGATTATTTTTTTTGTCAGCTTCTTCTTTGTTGAAGTGGGCTTTCAAGCTTATTTAGAGAATAAAACTTTTATGAATGTCAGAAGAATGTCATTATAGGGCACTTTAATATACATTTGAATTTAATTGATTTTTAAGCTGCCTGTTTAAGGAGTAATCTTTTCCAAGTAATCAGCTTGGAAATTAATACAGATAATTATTTTATATAGTAATAGCTCAAGTGCCACAACTAGCAAAACCATCTTTAGGCCTGTCAGGAAAAAGCACAGGTAATGTTAAATGAATAGTGCAGAAAATAAAATAATAAATCTCCACCAAATTAAAATTCAAGTATTTGGTATTAAGCTGTACTACTGTGATGCAGTTTACAGTTTATAATACCATTATTTTAACTATTACTAATAGAACTCTATTGATCATATGTTGTGTTTTCACATATATGATGCTTTTTACAGCTGTAACTCTTGAACCTAGAAAATAGGTCCTTGGAATTGAAGCTACCATTTCAACCTGCATTTCTCACTTGATGATTCCTTGGGAATTCGTACTGTACTTGAATTATTAGTAGTCTTTTGTTAACATTGCAATAGCAGTAGTTATTACAGCGCTAACAGCAAGAACAATAGGAGAGGGATTCCTACATTAGACCACAAAGGGACTAGATATAATTCAGGGGATGTATATGCTTAGCAGAACAAATGCAAATTATTGGAAGTTAGATCTGAGGTTGCCTTAGGCATTCATAACATCTGCAAGTTAAAATCTTTTTATTTTTGGTGGAGGTGACATCAAATATGGGGGGGGGGGGTCTGGGGAGAACAGGCTGAGAAAAAGCAGAAATAAAGAGTAAACCATTACCATGCTATGGCATCTAATTTTTAAAGTAATTTTTAAAGTTCAGAGGTCACTGGGCAGCGGAAGCTAAGTGCCACATGACACATTGTCTGAACACTGTGTAGCTCTGTTCCTGCTTGCTGTCGTGCAGTGCTGGAGACAGCAGTGTCATCTGAGTGGCCACCATAACCAGTACCATGTGACAGGGGACTGCCTATATGATAATAGGGTTTGGACTGACTGTGTTTAATGAAGCTGCATCTGTTATACTTCTTTATGGTTTTCTTCACAATAACCTGGCATTTGCCAGTTGAGCACAGTGAATGTAAGTAGTATCTAGCTTTTAGGTGTTTACTTGTAGGATTTCTGATTTTTCTCAGAAAGAAACAATAACACAAAAGCCTTCACAGCTTGAAGACATTGCTTTGATTTCCAGTAAGGAATAGGTCACCTTCCTAGAGAATAGACATTCCGTAAACTGTACATTTCCTATGACCAGGTAAATACCAGTTACTTTCACTGGTCCTTGAAGTGCAGTTTTGCAGTACTTTTTCTGGCAGTTATACTATTAAGTTGCATTTAACTGGACTGCTACTGCAGCACACTTGACAATGGTTAGGTAGTTGTGATTCTTGTATTGGAATTTTACTTGAACAAATTTTTTATTCCTCAGAAGATTAAGAGTACTGTCTGTGTCTTGGAAAGGTCATGATAATGGTTTTTTTGAGCCATAACACCCAGGAACCTCTGCGTATTTTTGAGATTTCAAACATGAATGTTACTTCGTACTAGGAAGCAGATAGAGGCACTTCTATCACCGTATTGAGCTGTGCATGTGTGTGTAATCTTAGATCATTCACTAGATTGCTGAGCAAATATGCAAACTACTTTTTGTATGTGTGAAAACAAATAAAATGTTATAAACTCAAATATTTGATACTACTTTTAGTATGTATTTTCAAGTGAATAAAAAACAAACAACTAAAGCGTGGCTAAACATTGACATCCATTTTCTCCTGTACCAACACCCTTAAAAAAACAAACTCAACTGTTTGGTTGTATTTGCTAAGATATGTTTGTTAGTGAACAGGTATTGTGCTATACTGGGAAGCTTGAGTCTATTTTATGACTGATCCTCTAAAAGGAAAATGGAGAAAGATGCCAACTGTCATGAGAAATAAAACATCAATTTCTTGTCTGTAACATTCGGTTTTATCTTAACTTGTTCAAGGATAAATCTTATTTGTCCAGTTGGTTGTACTACAGTTCTGCCTTTCTTCTAAAATCTTTCATGCTTGAGTAATCCAATTAGTGATAGACGTTTAATAAAGATTACATATGACATAGTCACATTGTGTGATCTGCATAAAATACTTTAAAAGAAGTGGTTTCCAGCAGGAGGCAATACAGTGCAATGTCTCAAATTAGCAACCACCTATTAATCTCATCACACCTTATGGACAGGAATGTTAATATGATTACAGGGTTGGCAGCTGAAGCTGAGGACTTGAGTAAGTCATTACAATTCCTTTTCTTCTGGTTTGGAGAAGAAAGGGCACTTTTTAATTGGTACAGCGTGAAGGAAGTGATTTTTTTTTTTTTTTTTTTTTTAGCTAAATAAGAGATGGTTTATATTTCAGGAAATCATTTGTTTTATATGTTTTCAGTCCTAACTTTGATTCTGTAAATGTGGTTTTTTATTTCCAAATTGGGAACAGTCAGTTGTGTACAGAGTTTAAATATTAAAGGTGTACAATTTGTTGTTAAGGAAAAACAGTGGTTTCATGGCTAACAAAGTATTGTCTGTAATACACTGATCTTAAAGCAATAACATAACTGGCAAGCAAACCTGGTTTTACAGCTTTGAATAGTTTGATCACATCCTGCTGTGCAGGAACATGCTTATGACTGTTCATGTAAAAAATTGGCATGCACCCAGTTACTCATCTGAAGCAAGTTTAAGTGCCTTGCTCCATTTTGAGGCACTTTTTGGCAGCAGGCAGCATTTCATCATTGAAAACAAAGGTGAGAAGCACTATGCTTGACTGCCCATCATTATCAGTTTCGACTAATGACTAATAACTGATAAATGTCTGTACTTACAACAAGCCAGCTTCTTGCTAACTTTGCTTGAGCAGAATGTTAAAAAAAAAAAAGCTTTTACACCAAATAAGGTGTAGAGCTCTGTGTTATCTGTGATTCACGGAGCATTAAGGCATTCTCAGAACACATGAGTGAACAGGTCTTATTGAAGTAATAAACCCAAGAGCTGCATGAAATGTAAAAAAACCAAAAGCATATGTAAATGGAAAAAAAATACAGATTTTGTGCCCTTAGTTTAGGAATACTCAGGTGGTGGGTCACAATGACTCTTATCTTAGGATAAAGTGATCCCTTTGCAACCCAAGCCACAATTTGGGATGTTATTTTTAGTAATTTGAATTAGCAGTTCAGTTTAAAACTCTGTTTTGGTACCCTTTGACACTTCCTGGTTAAGGATACCAATCCCATTCTTGGTTGGCAGGAGCATATTTGACAGTGGTCTTCTAGCTGCTCTGCCAGGATGCTTCCTCCTCTACTTTTTCCCTTTTGTCACTAATATTTGGGAACAGGAAAAGAAAAGGTAGGATGTTGTATTCACAGTTGTTTGTGAACCGGGCAGCTGCTGTGAAGTACTGAAGATTTTGGTCACAGGCTTGAGGAGGGAATTAAAGGTAAAGAGGATATTTATTGTAATTTGAGGATCCAAGGACCATGCTGGTTAACTCTTATGGCTGGTTTCCTTTGGGCAGGCAACAGCAAGTTCCTGTTGCCCTCATTTGCAGTGCTTTTCTCTGAGAGATAGCAGATGAACAAGCGTGGGGAAATTGCTTGCAGCAGGATGGTTAAACAGAAAGAGCTAACCTCTCTGCTAGATGCCCCTTTTACCCTGCAAATTTAGTCCAAGTTCCAAGAGAAAGCAATGGGGATATGGAATAAAATATAGAATAGGTTTTTAAAAAAAAATAAGTGAATGGAGATTTAACATAACAGATGCACTGTGACTGCAGTGAGAAAAGAAATAGGAGTTGAAGAAATGGTTGACAGTTTTATTGGTATTCATATCAGTGGCCTCGGGTAAACCTCACAGATGTCTCTTCTTTGCAGGTAATGCTGAGTAAAAGGGATCCTGAATAAAGATCACAAAAAGCCAAGTTAATATGAGCAATTGCTATGATTAGCAATAGTAGTTTCCCATTTGATTGTGTTACACTGGAATCGTGCTTTATAATGTCACATTTTATTTTCCATGGACCTAAACAAAAGATAATCCTTTGAAAGTTTGACTAAATCCATGTTTTAGGAAGTCCGTGTTATAACAAGCATGGTTAAATCCATATTTTCTTTGCTGCTTCTCAGAATAAACAAGTGAATCTCCATGATTGCATGATTGCAGAATTTTCAAAGTGCCAAACAGAGCCAGTGACTGCAGTAGTTGGGAGGCATGGAGTGAAAATATTGGAAATTATGCTGAAGAACATCAAGATGAGGAGAACATCAATTTTGCATCTCACAAAAGGGCAGTTGCGTCCTTACTTGGCTGTTTACTTGTTCTAAAAACAAACCCAGCTTGAAAAATTCTAATAATTCTTTACTTTCTAAGACAATTAGGTATGCTCTGACTCTCCACCTCAGATATATTTGTGCTAGCTGGAGCATGAGTATTTTCCAGAGGAGTACTCAGTTAAATATTTGGCTGCATTCGAAGACATCCTCTTGATGTCTTACCTTGGGTTTTTTGATTTGCGTAGAATGTTCCCCAAAAGAGTAATACCTGTTTAATCTTTCGTCACGGTGCTCTGTTTTCTTTGATCACTGAATGTAACTTGCAGTTCTAAAGGCATTAAGAAAGCTGAGGAGAGGCGGGATGTTCGGATGGGATGATAGGAGATTTGGGGGACATTACACATCTGTGTCTGTAGCGTCAGTTGATCTCTTGCATTGATGTAGCAGAGGATGAGATTTCTCCGTGGCAGGTATCTGTCAGTAGGGCGTGGAACTTGCTTTGATTTCATTGGAGTCAAAATTGCACTAGTGAAAATGAGTGTTTTGCAGCTTATTCCTTGGTTTGACTTCAGTGAGGCTTTGGTTGCATGAGGTCTTGTAGTTTTTGAGTTAATGCTTCTCACAGCTGGAAGTGCAGGTCAACTAGTAGATCATTAGTAGGAGGGAGAGGAGGATCCACAGGAAATTACCTTAAGGAGCCCTTATACCGAACTTTTGTAGGTAGTCCACGAATGATAAGTATGAGTAAATATGGAAATGTTAATGCTATGTTTCCTTGAAGAGGGGGATTATGGTTTGTCTTTTTAAACTTGTGAAGCAAATTTTTAATTGATACTACTTTTCTTCTTTCTACTGCCATAAGGTTTTGGCTGAATGATGCCCTGAGACACATCATTGTTTGCATTGTTAAATCACCTGTTGTTCCTCTGCAAACAGTGTGTTGTGCAGAATTCAGAAAATACATGTCTGCATAGTATTTGAGGGCATGATCAAGCTTTGTGTCTTTCATTGTAAACTTTAATGAATTTCTAGTTGAACATTCATCTTCTCTTCAGTACCTAGAAACTCCTCACCCCTTTGAAAATGACAGTAAATTTGCATACAAGCTTGTTTGATTAATTGCTATTTGACTCAACTATCATGGTGCTAAGCTCTAGGTTCACACAGCTTAGACTTCCAAACCAATTTCTAGAATTAATTTAAATATTTAATGTCAAAACCCTAGGATGAAAGAAAGAAAAAATATTTTATATGCTTATTGATTGCCTGTTTCAATAGCAACAACCCAAAAAGGAAATTCTTAATGTGATACAAGCAGAATTCATATAGGATTCTTTCTAAAGAGAAGACTGAATCACTGTGCGTTCAGCAAGTTCTATATATATCAGAACTATTGTAGAGGTACCTAAAGTGGGTTTTTCACGGCACTTAACACTTCACTGTTTCAAGGTAGGTACTGAGTGTTGAGTCAGATTTCAGTGTGCTTACTTGTTGGATTGAACTAGTCTCTGTTCTTCTTAAAAATTTAAAAAAAGAAGTCCATTTGTGTGTTTCATATTAAAAGCTGGTTTTCTTAGGCAACTCTCTAAGGTACTTTTCTGCAAATGTACTTTATTTTAGATACCTCAATAAGTTTGCATAAAAATTCTTTTCGTAGGTGACAAACAAGACTTTTGTGTTTCATGTTTATATTTGGTGCAGAGTTGGAAAAGATTAGTATGTCTGACCTGTGTGTTCATTCCCCTCCTTGCGTTTATCCACTTGCCACTTCTTCAGTGTTCACAGTTGCGACTTTGAGGATGGTTACGTCTGTGTTTGCAAGTAGTGTGAACAAATTGGAATGGAGCTGGAGTATGAAATAGCTCAGATGGGGATATCAGATAGCACCTGATATCCTCATTAACATGTTTTAGGGTGTGTGTTGCATTTCTTTGGTTTTATTTCTTTGTTTCATTTTAATTGGTCAGTGGAGGTATCTTCAAAGAATAGCAGCCAAGCTATATTGCTCATGATGCCACTGCCATGATGTCAGTGGTTGACTAAGAATATTGTGGAGCATGGTGCTGAGAAGAATGAATCGAGCTGCTTTTTGTTGCCTTTCAGTTGTTGGTTTGAGTTTTTTTCCCCTCAGAGTCCCTAAGGTGAAATATTGATTTCTCTTCTAGCATTACAATAACCTCCATAGTGATCCTTATGATTCAACATGTGTGTTGAGCGGTAAAGAGGTGGTGAGTAAGGAAGTTTAGGTCTGGCAGTAACAGGATGTAAGGAAAAATTACTGTAATGATGATAAGGTGATTACTCATTTTCAACAGAATGGTAGATAATTGTGACTGAAACGTAGGATTTAATAAGCATTTTTGTTACTTTGATTTCTTTCTAGATTTTTAATTGTTTTTAAAAGAACAGGTAACAATTACTGCAACAGCAATTTTCCAAGTTTCCCTCTTGCTTTGGTATGGACACTGTGACCATATTTTTGGTTATGAAACAATCAATTTCTGGAAGTCCTCAAACTTGAAGTTATTTTACATATTCTGGTCTAAAGTGTGTAGTGGCTCTGGCAAAAAAAAAAAAGTGGAACAAGAAAATCTATCAATATTCTCTTTATGAGAGAAAGATTTCACAGTAGCATTAACTTATGTATGTCTCGTTCACCAAGTATGCCTATGTTTGTTTGTTGTATGGCTTTACTGTTTCGTGCTTCAGATGGTGAGTATCTAGGATTCACCCTCTTTTCTGTGTTCTGTTTATTCACTGTTAATTATTTTTCAAGCTGAGTTGCTTAAGAACAAGAAAAATTTAGCTTCCATTACCCTCTATTGCAAATGAAGGACAGGCTTTCCTATTATGTGTTGTCTGCATGTGATTTTAAGACACTATTGTCAGGGAACTTGTTAATGATTTCTGATGTTAATGTTTTCAGTAGTTTTTTTAAAGTATTTATTGTTGAGTATCCTATGAGTATATTCAAAGTCAGCACAAAATGTATTCTGATTTATGGTTCACTTTTGTATTGAAAATACTTTTTTAAATTACACAATTCAAATATGTAGAAATACTTAAAGGTCATTAAGAAGCTGTGACTGTGTAAAAAGTCTATTTCTAGCTATAACAAAAAAATTAGCTATGAATGAGGAACAGTATTAAATCATAAAAGTATGATAACTTGCAAGCCTGGAGTTGTTATCAGAAACAATGCAACAAGTGGCTAACTGCAGGATATTTCAGTGGTGTTATGTACTGATGCAGGATAACTGACAGTAATGCTTCTGTATGTATACTCTATGTTGTTGATAACATAGAATTGATAATTGTCTTTTGAGAGAGAGGGGAGGGTTTTAACATTGCCTCTAGTTAATGAATTAGCATCTATAAACATGTGAATCTAAATACATTAAGCAAAGTGCTGCTGCAGTTATCTTTCAGTTATGCTGAGTTGCTTATTTCTTAATTAGCTTTAACACCTTTCTCTGCTATCTGCAGAAGTAATACCAAAGTTTAGATAAAACCCAAAAAAGAGTAAAGCTCTAGAGGATGGCTATGAGCACTTTGCTCCTAGTTGTCTCATGAGATTACTTGTCACCAATGGGTAAGATTTCCTTCCAAGTCATGTTGTAGTCATGATGAGGAATTTCATACCTCAGAGATGGTATTACAGATACCAGCAACATTAGGAAACATTAGATTTCACTCTTTTTTGATTGGAAGAGCTCTACTGAGTTGTGTTCAGGACAGGAGTGAACACCAACCCTCTCTATGAGTTTATCTCCTTCATCTTCTGTAGCTTTGATACAAAGTATTCTTTTTCAATCTGCAAGCCTTTGTTCAGGCTTGTTGCTTGAGTTCCCATTCATGATCAACTGCATCTCAGTCTGCAAAACCAGCCTTGATATTCGGTGAAAACGAAAGCATCCAGTGCCAGCCTTCCAGAAGAAACAGCAAAATTGCTATTAATTCCTTGTGGTAAATGGTCATATCAGCCTGCTTTCAACTGCGGGGCTATCCAGCAGCTGTGTCTTGTTACATGTTCTCTTTTATGTTGTGTGTGTTGTCTTCTATGGTATCCAGACACTTCTCAGCAGTAGTCATGCATTTTGCCCATTTTCTTTGTTTTGGCAGGCAGGCCCATCACTTAGCGTTCAGAAGTTGTCATAAAATTCCTCTATCTTTGTGTTTTTCTTAATTTTTTTTCTCCTTAGGGTGTCCTACCTTTTACATATGAGGGGAGGAATTGCCAGGAAGCTTTGAGTTAGGTGAGGACAATGTTGGTAATTACACATGTCAAAGGCAGCTGATTTTAAGTTTAAGCATTTCTGCTTTTTGGTAACATCTGAAAGCTTTTAGGTGGCTGTTAATTCAAAGCTGCATGGTCAGTCCTCTTGAGAACTGTGCATCTATTGGGTAGCTAGTCACATCCATCCCTATAAAACACTTCAGTGAAGCTATGTTCTGGGTCCGTTTAGGGGTTCAGGGCAGGTCCCCACG
>VZZY01015730.1:28656-152443 GCA_013400335.1 Eurystomus gularis
GGGAAAACACAATAAATGCAATATAATACAAAACCAAAGGTTGGATGGCTTCGGATTCACTGGAGGATGAGGAGTAGTGAGAAAATGGCTCCTGGCTGCATGGAAGGGTCAGCTCCAAGCGTCTCTTCCTCCCCCGCTGGAGACCACTTCCTGCCTCCAGTATCCGGTGTGGACAGGAAGGGGGAGGGAGTAACTGCTTCCCCCCTGGGACCCTCAGGGTGTCCAACCCCTGCCTGTCTTGGTCCCAAACCTCAAACCATAACAAGCTAAAACTAAATTTTGTTACAGAGATAAAATCTTCAGATCCAATCACTGCTTGATATTTGAAAAGTCTTATTCGTGTACCAAAATTATACAGACAATTCTCAGTATTACTGAGGCTGAGCAATACGTGACTTCTAAATGTGTGGTTTTGGTTTAGTTTTGCAGAGCTGTTTACTTTGTTAAACGTTTCTTTGTGTCGTATCTTCGACTTCTATGTATGATTAATTTTAAGCGTGTGTAAAGCTGATTAATTCCTTGATTTTTTTAAACAATATTTTTATTCCAATTTTCGGTGCATATGAGCAAATTTACATTTCAGACATATTTTCAAATTTTATATATTTACTGTTACCTAGATCTCTGTATTGGTGAGAAAAACTGATTTCATAATAACCTTTTTGAAGATTTATAATTGATTTCTCTATTTTCACATTCTCAGACTGTTAAAACACTGATATTAATATTCCTTTGAGATAGCTGTGATCTTCAGTATCTAAGTTTCCTTAAAAAGTGTGTTGCTTCCATGTAGAAAGAAAAAATACTACTGATTTAGGTCATTTCCTCAAAAAAGATTTCTTGTCCCTGACATATCTGCAGAGCTTTGTGCTTTCACCTACCTAGTTAGCTGGTTTAGTTTGTTATAACAATCTCCAATTTAAAGTAGCTTATATTAGACATTAAAGTAGTTTTGGGATAACACATTACACAACAAAAAAAATTGAAGAACTGCCACTTAAGCAACTAATGGCTCAATTGAGAGTATGATATTTATCAGGACAAACTGTGTGTACTATGAGGAGCACCTGCAATCCCATGATTACAATATCTGAATAAAGAGATTTTAAAACTGTGGCATTTATACAGTGAGCCATGATACTGTTTTCTTGAATGATGTGATGATATTTTAAAATGGACCAGAAGTATTCCTGTCCTTTTGTGCAGTAAATGCCAACTTAATGTTTAGGCAATAGTCTTGTTTGCATATGGATTTTAAGAAAATCCATTGAAGATTATTTGAAAACCAGCCCATTAGAATGACAGATTGTTTACAAAATTTTGTTTTCTTGTCAACTGACATTGGTTATGTTCATTTAAACAAGTTTACATTTTCTAAAAACATACCTCTGTCAGCAGCTGAGTACCTTGCATGTACTTGAGAATCAGATTCCTAATTTCTAGATCTAGCTGGAAAATCAAGCTATGAATGTTTCTAAAATTTCTCCTTTTAATACATCTTTCACACTTTCACTGCCTCCATGCTACTATATATATTTTTGAGTACCAACACTGTGGATTATTAACTGGAGGCGGGGAAGCAATTGTCAGCTATCTGTCATGATAGCTGTGTCAGATGTTTGACAGGCTTTCTCTTGGCCATGGGCCAAGTGGTTGTAACAGAACCAACTGCTCTTCTGAGGAACCAAGAAAATATATGGCTATGGGAAGCAATAGCTCCATATCATTTGGCTGAAGTAGCAAAGCAAAGGTTTGGATGTAGTAGTCCCAGTTCTGACATGATTTTGTCGGTTTAAGCTTCTTGAAATTTCTGTGCTAATGTCTCATCCCATAAGACAAGAAAAGTCCTATTTACTAACTTCATCTGAAGTATTCGAAGAAGTGATTAACCAGTGTTTATCAACAATTATGACGTCACCAAACACTTGTATAATTAAAGTTACTGAGAATTACATAATAAAGAGAAGATTTATGGGAACAAGATGAAGGAAAAATGAAGACAAAAATGAAACAGCGCGCTGGGATGGACCTCACACAAACCAAGATGAGAAGTGAGAACTGGAGTATGTATACATTCTGCCATGCAAAAGAAAGGAGGAAAAATGCCGCATTTGAAGGAGAGAGAGACTAAAGAAACTGGGCAGCTGGCTTTAGGTAGCCCTGCTTGAGCAGGAAGATTGGGAAAGATCATCTCTAGAGGTCCCTTCCAACCTCAACCATTCTGTGATTATGTTTCCATGTTAGAAAGAACGTCTGTAGGATCCACAAATCTACAAGAATAAAATGTAATTGTTCTTTGAGCCCATGTGATTAAGAGATGTCTGGCTATACAGGAATCTTCCCCTGTCTGAAGAAGAAAAATCAGTGGTATGTTAGGTTGTCTGCATTTACTAAGTATTGTGTATGCAGTAGCCCATTTCATAATATTAAGGCTCAGTGTGCTAACAAATCACACGGTACTTAGCTCTGGAGTTTAGAATGACCAAAGCTGCTGTGCAAAATAGTGTATAAATGTATATGTGGGAGTTGCATTGACTTGGAAAACAAATACTAAGACCGTAAGTCAAAGAAGGTGCTAATAGTTTTAAAATTCAGCTGCTACGCCTGGCTTCTGTGGGACCTTTCTTGCAGTACTGCCTATTTCTCAACCAGGGTAGAAATTATTTCGGATAGTCAATAGAGTATTTTAGTCCTAGTTCTCTCTAAGTAGTATACAAATACGTGCCCTGCTTTAATGGTAATTTGATTACAAGATCTCTCTGTTGTTGTGTAATTTTATTCTTTAATTTTTTAAAAGAATTGAGGCTAATTACTCTGAAATATTTTCTGTGCAGAAGTTTCTGTTCTGAAATAGTCTCTTGAATCTGTATTGCTGCCATACATTGAAAGTAAAACTGATGCTAGTCTAAGTATTATTTTACTTACAGACCTTTATTCAGTGATTTAGAATTTATCTAGTAAAGATTTACTTTTAAAAATTTTTTGTCATTGCTTCTAAAAGAGAATTTTGACTCTTGAATGATCTTTCCCTCATATGATTTTAATTACTATTTTCCATTTGCTGAATCATTTGGGAGTATTGGTAATTTCCTTTGCTTTTGAATACAGCACACTGACAGGCAAACTATATGAGGTTCAATGTACTGTGCCATTTTCTATTGTTTCTACAACTCTGCATTGGGGCATGTGTGTGAGCAAGCATACTAACCTTGTGTAGTACTCATCAGCTTACATGCTTAGTTTATACATTATTTATTAAACTTATAGGCATGAAATTAAAAAATTGAATTAATAATGTGACTATCATGTAAGACAGAAGTCACTTATTTATATATAACAAGCAGTTAGGAAAAAAACCCACTCTTAGGTTAGTTGAACACAATTTTGCTTAATTTCAGACCCAGTACAGCCTCATAAATAAATGTTTGACTCCAGGTTACTGGGTTTATGTTCTGATTAGAAAGGACTACGGAGAATGGATCAGAGGTGAGGTAAGACTGGTAACTTACATGCAATGGATACAGGAAGCTGTAAAGGTGACCTAGTTACATGGCTTCAGCAGCTCCTGCAGATCAGGAGTTTGAGCAACCCCCTGTTAGCAGAGCTGTGGTAGTCCAGTGCCACAGCCAGCACAGGAACCCTTCTTCAATGACCTGTGAATCACATACAGCTGGAGAACGTCATGTTTTCCTTTCTCTTCTTCTCATCACACATTTTTTATAATGAGTGTCATTGATTAGGAAAGTCTGTGTGTGCTGAGCTCTTTGAGAAGTAGATCAAGCTTGTCTTGATCTTTGAAATGTCATCACTGAAAGGAAGCATAAGAATATATAAAGAATGGAGTTGGGCGGGTGAATATCATAGGGCTACTCAGTGCTGTTCAATAGCTACACATGTAAGGATTGTTATCATGAGGAGTCGAAACACTTAAACTTTGTCTGAATTTTCTGAATGTCTTTCTGTGCACTCACAGTTCCTTTAACTAGTCAAATGAAAATAAGTGGAAGCTTGTTTTACTGCATTTTGAAGTGTTCAGAAATAGAAAGAGAAAGGAATGTCAGGAGGAAACCAAGGTGTGTATACAGCATATTATCTGCCTTAATGCAGCAGGTTCCAACTGGCTCATAGTGATAAGGAAGACAGAAATGTTTCAATTGTAGCTTGATGAATTTCTTTTTGTGGCTTCTGATGGAGCAAGACACCAATATACTGCTGAAAGGAAAAAAAAAGTTGTTTACATTTAAGTGTTTCTCTTACTAATAGAATATAAAGTTTTTAAGATGCCTATGTTTCTGAGGCCTAAGCTCTACAAAAGCACTTCTCTTTCTTGAAATCCCAGTAGTTCTAAGCTGCTGGGCATTGTATAAATAATCATTTAAACACATTTGTTGATGGTTTGCCAGGACTTTGAAGATAAGTATTTTCTTTCAGAGGTTAGAAAGCCCTAATTGAAAACTATAATTTAATGGAAAAATCCTTCTAGTGATTATTATGTAGAAACACATTTACTTATTTATTTATAAATTATTATTTTAAAAGAAAAATGGTAAAATCTATTCATGCAAATATAAGTGCTTCCAAACATCTGCAGTTCAAAGTACATAATTCACAGTGACACCAAAGGTTGGTTTGTGTTTTGACTGGATAACTTTGGTATTATTTTTGTCTGCAAAGGAAAGAATTGTGCAGCATCCAAGTGGTGCAAGATGTTTGCTGCTCCAGAAATCGTGATGAATCTGGGACAAGGGGCAGACTGTTCCAAAAAAAAGTATAGAGGGGAGGGGGAAGGGAAGGCTGTTGAACTGGAAGGCTGTTGAACTGAGAACACTTGCATTCCATTTGACATCTTTGAGCTGGGAGCTACTCTGAAGTGCGGACTATTATAAACGAACTAAGAAAAGGCAAACAACATAATAAACTAAGAGAAGAATCAGTTGAATTGTTTTTGTTTGCTTCACATATTTATTTTATTTACATTTCCACAGGTGATGACTTTCAAAGTATAACAGGTGAAAAAATAACCATGTTGCTGCTTCTTTTTCATGTTTGTTGTCTAGAATAAGTATTCGTACTTCAGTCATTTGTTGCAATGAATGTGTGTTAACTAATTACAAAATGTATCTGCAGTTTATCACAGAATTACAGAATGGTAGGGGTTGGAAGGGACCTCTAGAGATCATCTAGTCCAACCCCTCTGCCAAAGCAGGTTCACCTGGGGCAGGATGCTGTATAGTAGTGGGATCTTAGTATCCCATAAGCTTATCTTTTAATGGTATTTGTGCATTTTTCCATCAAGATATAAAGTGTATCATTTACTTTACTGATGAGCGTTTTGTTTAAAATGCATAAAGAAAAAAATACCTGTTAGAAAATACTTCATCTGCCATTCAGATGAACTCTTACTTTCCAATAATTTGGAGGACATAAACCCTCTTCCCAAGCTATTCAGTAGGAACTGGGTTATTTTTATTTCTCACTGCTTCAGTAATTGAGATCCCAATTCAGCAAGGTCTTCATGCGTAGAAGTCTACAGAATGTAGTAAGAGCACTCACTGTTTAAAGTGAAGGCCCTGATATGCAATCAAGTAATTATGCACTGGCTGACCCATCGTGAGTGACTAAGCACTCACATTTGATTTTTGTCTGACTTACCAAAATAAAATGTGTTACCTGAAATTTAATGCCAGAATAAAGCTATCTGTGGGAGGTTGTGGTTATGTAGAAGATCTCTTATTATACTATGGAGACCATGTAAGACTGGCTGGATGGGATCAGATCAGACCAAAGGTCTACCTGCCTCACCCCCTGACCCCACTCAGCCAATAGTCTAGGCTTCAGAAAGCGGTACCTCCATCTACTTATGGTCCCTTTTTTCAGCAGTCTCATCAGTGGTCTCTTGTGTGTTTATGCCGGTGTTGATTATTAAGATTACAAGCTTTGTGGGTTTTGACAGGAACTCCTAGATGAACAAATATATTTCATAAAATCCTACCTTTTGCATGTGCTAATTGGATGATACAAATGTAATTGAGAATTCAGGAGAGAACTTTGTGCAGAATTTAGCCTCATTTTAACCTTAGAATATTTGTTTCATTAGACTTTGACCATCACATTAACAGAGACAAATCAATTCCTTTTCTTTCGTAGCACATGAATGGCGTAATGTGTTGGCTCTCTTTTTTCGCTAGCACATTGCTGTAATTTCAGGAGGGGTTAGTTTGGATTGCGTTTAATGAAAGATGGTGGAAAACATTGTATGCTATATAGTAATATTAAAAGCAAATGTAGATGTAACACAATTAAATAGCCACCAAGACTGCATTTATAGTAAGGTGGTATGATGGGTTTGTGTTATATTCAGCTTTAGCTGTTGCTTTTTTGGCCAAGGAGTGTCACAGTACCCTTCCTCTGGGCCAAATCTGCCCTGAAATACAACATGAGTTAATGCACCTGATACTACTTCTAGTTCAGTGAGATGAGGGACCCTGGTGTAGCAAAACATTTGTCTCTCTGAAAGCATGTGAACAGTCTGATGGACCAGAGTAGCTCAGAGTTAAATACCCTTCTGCATGAGGCCTCTGGGGATCAGTGTTTTATTAATATAAACAAACTGCACAGGGACCAAATGGTTGGGGGCAGGGGGTTGCTCTGCTCCATGTTACTGCTTTGCTCTATTCAGTCTTTGTGCCGACCAATGTTATTTCTCCAATGGCTTTCAGATTTCTTTTACTCTTGTGTAGTGTCTGTACGTTTTACTTTCAGAACACCTCACAGAAGAATCATGTTAAGTAGTGATCAAAAATAACTCATCAATCTGTGTAGACATGACAGGAACCTTAACACCGTGTTAACATGTTACAGGTACAAGTTGAAGAAAATGCTGAACAGCTGACAGCATGTTAAGGATGATTTGTTTATACAAGTGCTAAAGTTATGTTTGATATGTTAATGCAACCTCATTTTCTAGTAAGGCCAAACACTATTAAGTGGTTATCTGCATTGATTTTTCTATCTTCTGAAATACTCAATTCATTGTAAACTGTCTTTACTCCTTTTGTGTACCTGGAACTAGGACCATCTTTTAACAATCTCTTTCTGGGTGAGCCTCAAGGATTTTACTGTCTCTTGGCCCACTTCTTGACCTCTGCCTCAGTGTCCCTGTTAGCAGGTGCTCCTTTTTGCGGTTTGTCTGGATTTTCTATGTGATGATCTCAACCCTTCCACCAGGATAGTCACTGAAAGGAGTCAGCACCTGGTGTGGGTTGAACCAGTGCCTCTCACAAACATCCTCATCCTGCTGAATCGTGTTAGCTGGTGCTCATTTAAAAAGGCTCATCAGTAGCCTAATGGTTTAAAATAGAAGATGGGAGGGAAGAACAGGTGTAATGCTGTCTATTCTTCCTTTTCTGCCTGAATCTTTTCTTATCCTTTTGGTATTTTACCTGCTTTGCTTTTCATTTTGTGTCTTAGCTGCTTGTGATATATCCTGTGGTGGGTACAGGGGTATTTGTTTGGAAAGAATGAGTGTTTTTAGAAGAGCGCAGCTGGGTTGTACTGTGGAAATATGGTTAAAGAGAAGATGGAGTGCCTGTTGCTGGGAATGGATGATGTTGTAGTGAAAATTGTACAGGTTTGTAAAATTTGCTCAATGTTACAAAGGAGTACTTGGAGTAGGCTCAAAAAAGGTCACTGCCTAATAAATATGTTCTCACCTTAATGAGGCTAGCTAAGGTAGGAGACTTTTTGACAGAAATATATTCAAAGATGAGAACATACATAAGGATTTGAAAGAAGAGAGGAAACCTTTTCTTGGTTGGGTTTTGGGTTGGGTTTTTTGTTTTGTTTTTTCAATACTGTCTCTCTGGCTGCAGAACTCTTAATGGACACAGCAGACCACACAAGCTAATTCTTGGTGGACTGTTTGTGTGAAACCTTTATAAAATGACACGTTACCAGTTTTGAGGCTTTAATATACTTAGCAAAGTCTTTAGCATTCTGATCAAGGCATATTATCTTTGACATCCATCTACACTGCTCCCATATTCCTTGATGTACTCAAAGTGTCTGAGGTAAAGAAGCCGTATCTCAGTCAATGGCCTGTCTTTCATGAAGTGTTAAATTCACAAGAGCTTCCACTGAAGTGCACGATTACACCTCAGATCAGATCAGATCTTTAGGCAACCTGTGTTGCACAAAATATTTTGTCTCTGACTTTAAGAGCATTCTGTTTGAAAGTTTCCCAAGTATGACTTTTCACAAATTTAGGGTAGCAGGATATAGACCTTCTTATTTATAATATTTAAAATGAAACACTTCCTTTAGCTTTCAGCTTTCTTAAAAGGATACATCTAACATTTCCTTTTTGCCAGTACTGAATTGGACTATGTTTTCTCTTCACTGTGCTCAAAAAAGTATTTTTATATATGTTTTCAGAAGGAAATCCAGTTTCTTACTTGCAGCTGTTGGAGTTTTAGAGCCCTGGAGAGAACCAATAAAAACACATGTTCTTTTAAAGAACGTCTATTTTTACTGGACCTTGCTAACAACCAATGACACATAATTAAAAAATGTTGGCTCAAATTAGTAGGACTGCATTGTTTTAAATTCTATTTTTAAAACTTTTCTTTACAGCAAGATTACACAGAAATTTCATATGCTCTTGTTCTTGTGAAGAGTTCTTGCTTTTAGGATGAAATTTTTATGTTTTAAAAGCAGTTCATGTATCAAAGTGTTGTAGAGTGTAAAATTCTAGTAAGACATTCACAGTGTTGCTATTTAAGAGTAATACTGTAATACTCAGAAATATCCTCAGAAATAGGATTGTTAGGATTTTTCTTCCTAGACAGATAGGAAAAAATACATTTGATAATTCAGAACATTTTCTGTTTATTATTGTTTCCAACATAATAAGACACTTATGTGCAAAGGTCAAAGTAGATCACCATTTCTTTCAATGATGCCCTCAAAATGGATTCAAGTGGTATGCTGATGGAATATGATAAGGTTTTTTTCAGATATCAACATTCTTAGTGGAAATGAAATTAAAACTCGATTACAAATGCTACCAAGATAGGCACTATCCTGTCTCCACAGGAGTGGAGAGCAGAATAATATTGCACCCATGCCCTTAGCTGTGCAATCTACCCTGTACATCGAGATCTTTTTCCATATGGTCCTGTAGGTAAGTTTTGCTCCTAGCATATTTTCACTTCTCCTTTGGAATCAAGAGAAAGCATGAATATGAATTCATATTTTAAAGGTAGCTTGGCACTTTGGCCTTTTAAATAATATTTACTGTGAGAAACCTGTGCTATTGTCAAATTGAGGATTTCAAAGCACTGTTTTGAAGCAGTGTTGACAAAGCAGAAAAGTGAGAGCTCTGCTGATCGCATATGATGTACAGTGTCAAGTGTCATAATCATGCCTGAAGTAGTAATTGATTTTATTTTTTAAATCGTGTTTAGATCATGTATGCTAGAGGAAAAAAAGCTGCTAGACAAAAAAACTGCATAATCTGAATTTAGTTCTTCAGTAGTTTTATTAGTACCTTCATATCTGCAGACACAATCTTCATGCTGAATATGGAAAAAGAATCACAGCTATGATTCTGTGATTTGTGATTTTTCTGTGTGAGAGATAAACAGACATTCAATGTCCCAAGTCTGTAAGAATATTTGCAATTAAATGTATCTTAACATTTTTCCTATATTTTCCTATTTCATGGGAAGGTGTCTTTTTCTTGCGATAAAAATGAAACTGTGCATTAAGGAACTTTACCACAGACACTGAGAGAATGCACTAAGCCAGAGAGATTTGCTGCCTTTAAAAGAAGTAATCCTTTTAGAAGTGAGCCCAGATTTCTAACAGAAGTAATGAAATACACACATCAATAACTTGAATTTGTTCTGGTTTATATACTGTGCTGGGTACCTGATGTGCAGTACATTAAGGACCTGTTTCGTGTTTATGCATTGGTATGTCTTTAAAATTTCTGTCTTGTGATCCTTTAGTACTCCTTAGAGTACTTCAAGAACTTATACCTTAGTTATAATTTTTGCAGTCCTACAGCTTTCTGTTTCATGTGTTTTCTTTTTTTGGAGTTGACATGAGCCATGCTTCATTGTCCCACGTACTGAACTGCTCAGGAATAGATTGTATACACTTGACAGGAAGCTCAATTCTGTGTCTTCCACAATCACTGAGGTAGCACAAGAGACTGATGTTTCCAGGTCTTTTCATCTGATGCAGAAAGGCATGCGTGGGCATCATATAATGATTCTCATTTCTTTCTTACTAGTGTTCTCAGAAAGTATTTATTAAAATACTTCTTATCAATTAATTGCCTTTTATTCCAACCGAGACTATCAGCTTTGGGTTTTGGTGGTGATACCTAAACTTCTTGCTTGTAATATACTCTTTTAAAATGTTCTTGCTGATATTTTGTTTTTCCTTAGTTCTAACAGTTGTTCCCCTACATTTTCTTGGTAGTTTGTCTGCTTTGCTTTGCCATTTTTTTTTTTTCTAATAGGCTTTTTTTCATAAGACAATGAACTGTCTGCTGACAAATAACTACTCTTTCAAACCAAGGTAACTGTGCAACATCTCTTACAGTTATAATAAAAACAGTGAAATACAATTTAGCTCACCATTTGCAGATCTTTCATCTTTAAAACACATGTTCAGCTGACAGCAGTAAGTATACGGGCGTATGCACACAGTAGCAAATGTTAATTTTTTTATTCTTTGTCATTAAGTTAAATATTTAACAAAACAATCTTAATACTACTTTTCTCTCAAGATGTCATGTGTGTTTGGGAATAAGAGTTATCTCTTAGCATGAAAAATATAAGTACAAAAATTACATGTATATTTTCTAATAAAAGCCTGGGTCCTGGATTTGGGGGAGGTCTTTCATTTGCTTGCTGTTCTAAAAGCATGTATTGTTCTCTTTGTAGCATACTTACTTTATATATTTACTTAATACCGAAAAGCCAAAATCTATCCTTATATTGGCATAACTAGGAGCAGAAATGCAACCTGACATTTTAAAAACTTTTTCAAACATGCTGCAAAATGTCTTTATCTGATGCTAAACTTAGGTTTTTCAGCATACAGTTGCACCAGGAATAAACTGAATGATGCACATTTTAAAAATGTAGCTCTACTACTGGTCTGGGATTGTAACTTGCTTTTGTCTGATGCTTTCACTACTGCAGAAATGATGATGGAGTTATTTACGTTAATTCATTTGTCGTGTTGAAAAAAATGTGCCCACACTCCTCTACTTAATGGGATTCTTTCCTCGTTGCAGTGCAAACGGCTGGAGCAGGAGCTTCATCATCTGAAAGAGCAGAACCAGACTTCAGCAAACAACATGAGACATCTGACTGCTGAAAACAATCAAGAACGTGCTCTGAAGGTAAATCTCCATTTCTTCTTGCAGGCAAATTAAGGTTGTAAGCCCCTGGTGCCAGCTTTCTGGGCTGCATATATCAGTTGTGTACATTTCGGCAGAAGTGAGCTATGGTGTTTGCCAACAACCCCTTCTTTAAACACAGATACAGCACCCTTCTGTTATGGTTTTATTTTATTTTGTGTGTGAAAACAACAAGAAAAAAATAATATATCCTTGAAATTATTGGGCAGGTACTTAACACTAAATTCTTGGGGTCTGTCCTTACAATATGACATTTTATAATGTGAAGAAAACTGCAACTATTTGCCTCACGGTACCTTTGCAAAACTAATATTTTAAAGCATGACTGTTTGATCTGCTCCCAGCAGTGTGTGCTATATTAATAACATTGTTGACCTATACTACTAGTGACCACATAGTTGATACTACTATTTGCAAAAGGGTAGCTAGTTGGAATTGGGAGGAGGAATAATAAGTCTTGTCAATAAGAATAAAAATGAGCAGAGAGGCGGGAGAGGGTCAGAGAAAGGACAGCGTGAAGTGACAGGTTATTGCTGCTTTGAGAAAGGGAAATTGTAACGTCAGTGGAACTGATAGCTACATAACCAGCCATCTCACCACTAGCCAGAATAAGAGGCTATGCCAGGTAAGACATGCAAGCATTGTGTGCACCTATTTAACCACTGTATTCTTAAAAATCTCTTTTATGGGTCGTGGAGAGACATTATAAATACAGAAGTTACTCTGCTGATGATGTGGTGTTGTTTTAAACCTGTGATTTAGGCAGTAAGATCCTAATATATGTCATTTAGGCAGATTTTCATCTGCCTCCTTTTTCTTTTATTTTTAAATTTGGGAAACATCATTATTAATGCAACAGCTTGACCGGTACAAAGTACAGGAATAAAGGTAAATTCTTGTATAGTTTGACATTTCTCAATATTAAAAAGTACAATGAATAAACGGAGAGAGGCTATGTGCCACAAAAATGCTCTATGTTCCATGGGCTTATAATTGCCATCAGAATCTGTGGTTAATATTACAAAATCAGGTGTGCAATACTGAAAGCAATCCATCCTCAGATGACTAGAAATAGATATTGTAAACATTCAGGGCTGCTTCTGACCACAATAATAATATTGGTTTGAATCTGATATCAGTAAAATTAGTGCTTGCTGAGCATGTTACTTATTGAACAGAGTATTGTTTTTCATTGATTCCATGCTGACTTGGTTTTTCTGTGTCATTGAAAATATTACGCATAGAATATTTCTGTTAGAAAACAGAAATGTTTTATTGAAACTACACTTTTTTACTGTTAATGTTGCCTGACATAGTGCTTACAGAATAATTATATTTTCAGAGGAAGAAGTGACTTAATAGTTCAGTGTTACAAGGATTTCATTCTAAGCCTGATATTGCTCTCCCAGCACCTAATCTTTAAAGAATTACATTTCTGGCTGTCACAGGCATTTTTTGATTTTTCAGAGTTAGAGGTTAATTGGCTGTAGTCTTTTAGAAATGAGAGTCTGGGAAGGAAAAAAGGAATGCTTTTCAATTTTTGGTCAAGTTGAACTTTTCAAAATACCGTACCTCTGTAGGGTTTGTCTCAGTTCATATTACTGTTGCCTACAGTGAGGACAGGTCCATCAGAGTACTTTTTAAAAGACCAATGGGTCAAGCTGAATTCTTGACCTTGAAAACTTTAAAATGCCTGTATGAAATGTTTGCAATAGTTGTTAACTTTGATATACAGCATATGAACAGTCACCTGACCTAAGCACTCGTAAAAAGCTTATCACCCCTTTTGGTGTAGCTGCAGCCTACTAAATATGAACTGACTAGCAGGGATGAAAGACATGTCCATGAGTCCTTTAGAAATGGATTTAACCGGTGCCCTGGGCCAGCAGCAGAAGTCCCTGAAGGAGAAATATCCAGCTGGAGCCCCTGACAGGTAACGCACTGTGTCTTGGCACGCACCTCCCCTGCGAAACCCTCTTGTTCTTAGCTGCCACCTCCTGCCTCTTGTATGCACTCAGTAGCTGTTGTAAGTGCCACACACGGAGTGCACGTACAAACCCAAGACTCCCCTCCTGTCTCCTCTCTGCTGCAGATCACCCTCTGGTCCACTGACTGTTTTCAGAGAAACAGGAGAGGCTGTTTGTCTCTGTGGTGTAGGGTCAACACAACTATTTTTATTTTTACCATGATCAAGAGAACTACATTTACTTTAACCACCTTGATGTGCAAACTGGAAACTGCTATGTACTATTAGTTCAGATGCAAACACCTGACCTGCAGAAAGAGTCTAGGTATTCTTTCTGTGCCTATCTAGGACAGTTTCTGTTAAGAAAGTTGGGGGGGTTTTTTGAATGACTTTAATTTTTCTTACTCTCTTAATGAATGTTGTCAGATTCAGTTTGACAAAAGATGGATTCTGGTGATACATGGCAGATGAGGAGTTTTATCCGCTTTAGATTTTCTTCAGGGAGAAAGTGTAAACATCGGATGTGGTGCAAGGATACTTGCAGTCTTAACTGGATAAGAATACAGTAATTCGGATCAGCTAGATTAAGGATAGTATAAGAGTTTGTGATAAAAGATGAGATCATTATCTCTGTGGGGTCCTGAAATACAGTTAACAACAAAACCCAGCAGATACTGTTTCTTTCTTACTTTTTAAAATCATCACACCATAGTGAGAATAGAAGGAAAGAAGTAAAGAAACCTATTTTATTCCACTGATGATATGGTCTAATAGGTAATATAAGCTCCAATCTTTCAGCTTTATTTTTAGTTATAGTAGCTCACAAGCCTACTGCCACCCTTCTTCAAGGCAGTAGCAGCCTGTAGACTCCTGAGTGAGGCAAAGCAGCAGAGAGACAAATGGTAACTGTGGAAGAGGTGTGGTGGCAGTACATTGGCCAGATCCAGGATCTGGAAGTCACAAAGATGATGGAAGCACTCCTACATACTTATATTTTTACACTTTTAGATCCCATGTCACACCTGAGGATGATGTGACAAATAAAACATGATGCTTGACACAAGGTTTAGACCTATTTTGTGCCATTTCATCTTATTGTGCAATATAACATCTGCATGTCTTTGGTAAGATAGTTCTTAACTAATCTCTGTCATATGTACTAGTTCATGTATTTATTGCATAGAACTTTCCTTATAGTGATGTGGGCCATTCAGTCCCACAATGACAAACTGGTACTCCTAATTTATATAATACTCTTACTGGTCATAGGGGATTGTATTAATTGAACAAAAAGGCCAATTTCAAATCTTCCCTCCAGGCAATGCCCACAAACTGCACAGAGGTCATTCAGAGAAGCACGTGGGCCTCTATTTCCATAGTTAAAGTAAAATAATCCTATTCTTTGTGAAACAATTTCTTAAAAATCTCTTATAATATTTCAGATTGAATTATAGCTAAATCTTTTAGGGATAATTGCTTCCTAAGGGCCTATACATTTGCGCTCTTAGTACATTTTCATAAAATAAGATCTGCAGAGTGCTTTGCAGTTCTAATGTGTCAGGGCCTATACATAAGATTATTCATTTGTGCTGGTGTTCATAATTAACATTTGGTCTCTGCTGATTCTGGTAAATGTATTCCCACAATACACTGAAATAGGTGGTTCAATTAAACATAGAAAAGTTGAAGAATTGCTATTTTTTTCATTAATATTCAATTATTGTTGTGGATCATTTTATTGTTAGCTTTGTAGTGTGTAGTTTTGAAATGCAGAGTTTTAGGTAATACATTTTCCTAAAGAAAAATAAAGATTTTGACAGTGTGAATATCCTCTTTATGCAGTTGAATAAGAATAGGAAATAAGTCTTGTGAAACAATAACTTAATGTGAAAATTAATGGAAAATGTTTAACTGGATTTGAATGAACGTAGGGAGAGGTGACTTTTTATTTCTAATAGGCCTGATTTATTTTTAATTAGGAGGTACATTCTTCTTAAAGCAGCTATTAATCTGCTTTAAAGACCAGAGAGACATACTAATTTTACTTCCAAGCCAAAGTCTGAAAATGGAGAGGAGGGCTGTTTCATGGTGATACAGAAATCAGGTGCCCTTTAGTGACTAAATGAGTTTACTCCATTGAAGTATGACGTCATTAGAATTTGTAAAGGTTATTAATCTCCTTCAGAGCTGTTCAGATGTTAATTTCTGGTTATGATTAGCTCTTTTTGTTTTGTTTTTCTGAATAATCAATCTTTTCAGTTGTGATTTTTTGTAGAATTTGTTCTACATGCTTCCATGGTTTTGTTAAGAATATATAAATATGGACTCAGAGACAAGCAAGTGACCTGAAGGAGCTGTCAGAAATTTGTCTACAGAAATGTCATAAAGCAATTGTAGCTGTTGTCATCTGCTTTCCGCTGACAGATAAGAATTGTGTCAAGGGCAGGAAATCCACCATGAGTAGCAGTTTGGTAGTTGTTCCAGTTATAATACCTGTGAAAAAGCCACTCCAGAAGACTTAAGTACTCCCTGATGCTCGTCATAAATTATATAAAGCTCAATTTTGAATCCCACAATTTCCCAGATTCTTAGAGTAGAAACCATTTTTCCATATCTGACAATGACAATGCCAACCTCAAATATCACCCATGAAGAGGGCAGTTCTGAGAGAATCTAATGTCATAAGAGCTTTGAAGAAAATTACAAAAAGCTCTAACATGAAGTCTAAAATGTATGCTACTGTTGAAAAGCATGGAGTATTCATGCTATTTAGAAATGTAATATTGACTATGGAATAAAGTGCTTCTTTCAGAAGATAGTAACAGTGGTCCTTACCTGCAAAAATGAAGTAATTCTAACAATGTTTTTATGTTTAGAGCTTCAGAACTGAAGTTTTAGAACTTCATTTTCATGGGTTTAGAGCTAGTTTATGGCTACAAAGTCTCTGATTTCTGACAAAGACACATGCTTTTGAAATGCCCTGTAATCCAGGGAATCCTGCCTGAACCAGTGGTGGGAAACTGAAAGATTCCTATCTCATCTCTTTGAGTTCCAGTTCAGTGTACAATTTTTACATTTTATTATAGTTATTAATTGCAACTTAGAAAACTCTTGAGAAAAGCCTTTCAATAGTTTTATAATCATTTCATGTGAAGCAACAGAGATCAGGTTGGTTTGTTAGAAACCTAGAACTTAAGTTTTGAAAGTGGCAAGGCCCAGCCACCTCCAGAACACCACTCTGCCAACTCCAGCCATTTCGACTGTTGCACTGTTGTTAAGTGCCATGCTCCATGAAGGAAAGAAACCTGCTGCTGATTACCAATACTTCATAGCTAACAGATGAATAGTTATTTTATGCACAGTGAAGTACATGTTGCACCTTTCTCCAGTTTCTAGCTACAAACTACACATTACTCTGTAAAGAGTTTAAAACTTGCTGTTGATCTTGTTGGTATGATGTTATTGTTTGGCAAAAGATACTTTATAATATTGTGCTTACTTCAGAGTTTTTGTTTTTTTTTCAGTGAAGCAGCTCAGCAATATTCATATGTTGGACAATCCACCCATTCCTCCCACATTTTGCTATGAGTTCCTCTGGCCAGTATGCGCTGTTCCCTTGGTATCAAGCAGTATCATCCTGTGAAAGCTCAACCTGAGAGCTCACCCTGTGGAGTTAACACTAAAGCAATCAAGCTTTTCATTTTGGATGTCATGTGCTGCTACCTATAAAAGGGACTGCTATCGCATTTGCAAATTAATTTATAGGTGTGTTTGAAGACTGGGATGCGAGCTTCATATTGGAAGTAGAAGGGGAGAAGTAGATTGTAGATCTGCTGCACAGTATGAGGAGATACACAGTGCTCTTGCATTTACGTATAATCTGTATCTATATGAACTATAGCAATGTTTCAGAAGCAATGGGAATAGTTAACAGGCTTCTTGGAGGTTATCTCCAGCAAACAGTATGTTGTTACACCTAATCCTGAAAGGTTCTCCATGCTATTCTTCCAATAACTTGCAGAAGGATAAAGTACTAGAGGATTTATCAAAGTAAGCAGCAATCTCTAGCTTTGTGAAAGAGCCATTCCAGTAGTTCAGTTTCTTCTCCTGAGAAGGGCACTGCTTCTCTTCTGCTTTCAGAAGAGTTGTCCAGTTCAGGTTGTAGAAAGTGACGATGAGTTCATTTCACTCTGCAGTAGCTACTCTAAAGAAGTATGTGCCCTCATTTAAATGCCTGGGCAATGTGAGAGACAAATTTGCTACCCTGTCAGTAATGCTATAAAGCACATGAGATGACTATTACTTTTTAGAGTGGAAGTTTGTGAAAGTTTTAATGTATGAATTGCTTTTAAGTACATAGTGGAGGTGGAAATAAAAGGCCTGGTAAAACTGGGTTCATACTGCTGATAATCTCGATGTGGATAAGAATGCAAACATTTTTCTTCAGTTGCTGCTTCCTAAACACTTTGTCAGACAGAGTAGACACAGTTGCAATCTTAATTGCATTGAACAGAGCCTTTGCTTGTGCTGCTCCCAAAAACAATTAATCACAAGGTCTTAAATGGTGTCACTAAGGTTAGACCTGAGTGTGTTCAGCTCTTATCCATGCTAGAAACATGATTAGTCACTTTATGGTGGTATTAAATAGTACTGTACAGGGATATCAGTGTACAATAGTGCATTATGCCATAAATGAACACTAAAATGAGGCTGTGTACAGCTCTTGAAGAAATACTTCTGTCTGTATTCCACTTCAGTAATAATTTTCTGCATTCCTTCTTTCTTAAGTTGTAGTGTCTCCAAAAGCTAGTGCTACAGACTTCTGACAGCATAACCAGCTACCTGTATATGTGGAGAGAGAGGAAATAACTCGTATAATCCTACCGTGACCAAGGTTCCCCCTCAATCCCAGTAGAAAAAACGTGAGCCCTGGTTGAGTGATATTTATAGCAGTCATTTGAAGTTTCCTTGGACCCAATTGTTCCTTTGAGCCACATGTCATAATGTGGTCCTCTGGTCAGTTCAGGTCAAGAGATCCTCAGCCAAGGATTTCTTCTTCATCTGCTGTTAAATACTTAGAAGTGTTAACAGTTTGCTTATGTGTATCCCCTATAGGCAGGAGGCAACTAATGTACATACATTTGACCATTTGTCAAAAAGCTAAGTTCAGAAATTTCATGTAGTAGTGTCACTTTCGGTGGCCAGTTTTGTGAAATATTCTTTTGTAGCCATCCAGGCTAGTAGGCTGTAATTAGTTGTGCAGATCTTGACAGAATAGTTTTTCACAAATGACGACTACCTTCTTAGTGATGGTCTCTTCCCATCTCGTAATCAATGTTTTAGCACTGATAGACAGTTGTATTCACTGACCAAAAATATCTTTACTTGTATAGGGCATTGAGAGTTTAAATAATTGATTAAATGTGCCATAAGCAAATAATACAATGTTTTGCCCTGATGGGAAACATGGGAAATAAATTGAGATGAGACACTTGCCCTTCACTGAGAGTGAAGTTGTCCAGAGTCCCTTTAGAAACACAGGCTTCCAGAGTCTGATAAATCAGATTTATATGAAATAACCAGCTGGGAGTTGAAAAGAAATAATGTTTAATAAGATTAGTACTTCCATGACTTTCAGTGGTCAGCTTGTGATGTCATTAAAAGGCTGGGTGGATAGGTGGCAGGGCCATTTGTACTGCTCTTGGTTCACTAAGGCATCACTGCGGGCCACAATTTTGAACTCATTCAGTCCTTTGGGTTGTTTTCAAATTGAAGGAAACAGACATACCCAAGTTCTTGTCTTTGCTTCCTCAGTTACCACCTTCCTGTATCTGTAAGACTGTCCTTTCACTGACAGCACCATCTGGCATGGCAGCCCTGTGTGTACAGCGTTCTCTGCACAGTAGCCACTCAGGGTTTCTTGGACTGACTTACTGTGACCTCAAGCCTTTCAGAATTGTTTCAAAGCAAAGTAATATACAGGTGAGAGTGAACATTTATTGGCAGAACAACATTTGTCCTGAAAATGGTCCTGAGGAGAGTTGTACCTGTCTAATTAATTATGCTTGTCAAGAGTACTATATGTCTTAAGGAATTTTAACATACTGCGTATTGCCTCTAAACAACCGCACACGAGTGGCACTGGATTTGTCTTGATAGACTGAATGGTGTCTTGGCTAAAAGAGTTTATTCACCTTGCCTGAGGAGTGTAAGGCTTCCTTCTCTCCTGTTAACAGATGCTGAACATCTCTTAACCAAAGCAGATATATTTATTGAACTTTTATTCAGTTCTGACTATTAAGGAATTCTTCACTCATTCACACTTGGTGT
Source organism: Eurystomus gularis (assembly GCA_013400335.1). Lineage (NCBI taxonomy): Eukaryota > Metazoa > Chordata > Aves > Coraciiformes > Coraciidae > Eurystomus > Eurystomus gularis. Next base: position 48,390 of record VZZY01015730.1, read on the forward strand.
TTGATGTCAGTTTTCATTTGCTCTGCTAAAAATTCCTTGGAGGTGTGTTGCTTTTTACTTGACAGCCTGCAACTTTCTCTTGGCACAAGATTACTCTTGACAATCTTAAACATCAACAAACTGTATATACTATAAATGTCCCTTTGTCATAGGGGGTGATATGGTCATTCAAACCTTTTGGCTGAGCCTGGGTTTGGCTTTTTTTGTTTCCATTTCATAGGTGGAAATTTTCTTCCCATAAGGTCAGTCAGTGTTACTACGTCCAGTTAGCAGAAGTATTTCTGATGAATGCAGCAGGTTCTTGGAATGCAATGTTTTGGTTTCAGGTTATTGTAAATTGGGATCATCATGCTCACAGTCATCTAGGCTGCTTCCACGTCCTCACCTTTGGTATGCAAAGAATCATTGCTTTCATGGTAATAGGCTTCTGTGACCATGAACTTCCTGTTGACAAGGCCCTCTCATCCATGTCTTTCATTTAACCATTTTGTAATTGTGTATCTGCGCATATTTGTAAAATACCAAGTTAATATAATACTTTGCACTTTCATGCACCTGTTTTTCCTTCTAACAGGATAGATTCTACTATGTATGGTTGATTCATTTCATAGCCATTCGGGTGACTTCCTGGAAATTCCTTCCGTGCTCAGTGATGCTGCCACTTGGCAGCCTTTTTAGGTTTTTATCTAAACTCCGTAAAAGGACCTCAAAACTGGAATAGTTTATAGGCCTGGGGCAGATCTCAGTTATGTGTATTCTAGAAATACATATCCTGAAATAAACAAGCATTCTGAAGTTGTAGAAGATGGAACAAACTGTACAGGCATCCTGTGGCCAGATAGAAAGCTGTCTGCTACCTGCTCTTTCCTTCCTTGTCTTCATAAAGATGACACCCTTGCCTTAAACCAATGATTTTTAAAATGGTGTATTCTAAAATATACTGAAATTCATCAGTATCTTGTAAATTAGAATCAGAGACTGACACATAAGCAAAACACTGTGGAAACCACAATCATGTTAGAAAAGCTACTTATGTGGAAAGTTGAGTTCTTATGAAAACAAAACCTCTATTTAACTGTAATGGTAAGCTCCATTGCCACCTCCAATGGTATAGTTTATCACCCTAGTCATGGGTTCATTTTGCCTTCCACCCACTGGGCAGTGCTATAGTAGCCAATAGTAGTGCTACTATGAACCTTTGTAACATCTGAGGAGGTGTCATATTGCTGCACCTCAAGTAGCTATAAAAAAATTCCTTTATTTTCTCACTGGTATGGAGCTTCATTTCAGGATTACATGGATCAGGAATGAAGGCCCTATGTTAACCTAATTGTAAAACAATCATGAAGCTTTATATATCAGACTTACTATAAGGAAACTAGGATTCACCCCTTCTCTTGTCACTTTCTGATATTAGAAAAAGAGATTCTAAATGTGAAGCCATTTTGTACATGAAATAGTAACTGTTTTCTGCAATGTTTGAAGAAGCCCTTAGCATTAGTTTCTATTAATAATATCATCCCTAATCTTCTCTTGCATGGTTTTCAAATTATCTACCAACATCATACCATAATAAAACAAAGGAAGTGCCAAAAATATTTAGCCAAGTTAATTTTTTCCTTTTTCAGAGGCACTGAGTATTAAATAATGCTGGAGAAAAGATACCAATTTAATGAGTGGAGAAGAGGAGTGACATTGTTATGTATTGTTTTTTATTTCATAAATCTTGTCTCTTTCTCCATATGAAATCTGTTATTCATACATGCAGAAAGAAAGTGTAGTAAATTTTAATTTTCAGTCATTTTTTCAGTATCTTACTGTACACCCTTCATTATTTATGCTGCACAGGAAAATGATCCTCTTTTGTTTGAGCAGCAACTGTAAACAAAATCTTAAGCCTGAGTGCATGATGACATGTCAGTTATTTGTCCTACAATAAAATGTATAAAAGGTAGTAACCTAAGCTGTTGTGCAAAAGGCAAGCTACAGGGTCATTAAATAGCAAAGGTCTTACTCTGACCCATCCATGACCTCCTTATCTGAAACGCCTCTCAGAATTGATAGAATCTACTTTAGATCTTGGGTAGAGGAAACCAGGGATAGAATAAAGGATCAGTATAAATATTGCAGAATTTTAGGTATTTACTAAAAAGGAAACTCTGGTCTTTGTATATTTACGTTTATCCAAAATTCTTTTCAGAATTGGAGAATGCTTTCCTAGCGTTTTGCATGCAAGTGATCGTATGAAGTATGGTTCAGAGTAGAAGGGGGGTAGGTGATAAAGGAAGACACTGGAACATTAGGTCTTATTATAGTTGTAAGGCTGCAGAATAGCCTTGATTCAGAAGCCTCAATGTGCTACATATTTTGCTGTTATTGATCTTTTTACTGTAATCTGGAAGTCTGTCCTGTTCTATTCCCAGGTGTGAAACTTCAGGTTTTAGAATGAGCAAGTGCAGTTTGGTGCTTAGCCATCATTTACCCAGAGGAGTCAGGACTCATTTTGCCTGTCCTTTTTAATTCCCATCTATTTATTTGGTCTGTTGCAGAGACATGTTTTTGATGCTAGGGCACTTATGCTCCTAGGTCACTAGGCTTTTGAAAATCTCTTTCTTTCCCCCGTAAATGAGAGCAAAATCCTGATTTGGCTTCCATTTGTGTGATGCAGAGGTGTAGAGGGAAAGTGGACCCTGCTGTTCACAGATGCAGGCTGTTAAGGGGAAAAGACTCCTTGTGTGCAGCAGGTGTGTGTTTCTACTCTAGCAGTATGCAGGTCATTAGGAGAATGCTTGAAGTGCAGGAGGAATGAATGGACTTCAATCTTTTTTTTTTCTTCTATGAAAGTGGGCTTTATGAAGTAAAATATTCCTCATCTGTCTTCCAGTAGATCTCCACAGCTTTTCTCCTGAGATTATGGACAGGCAGCTGGACATTGACTTTTCTCTAGGAGTAAGCTTTGGAGTAGCGAGCGATATGTTAGGGGTCAAGTAGTAAATTTGATAATTCAGTAATTCTGAGTTTCCAGACCTTAACTATAAAAAACTTATGCAGGCACACAGGTGTCCCACCTATTCAGAAAGTATATTAATATTGTCTTTACTGATTAGCACAAGCACAGATAGAAATTTGACATGTGAAATACGTAGCCTTGTTTTTTTTGTTTGAAGACTTGAAAAGGTATAAGGTAAGCTTCACATCAGCAGAAGTATATCAGTGCATTAGGATTTCAATTGAACCTATATTAGGTTTATCTTCATATTTAGAAACACTGCATGCATAGCTCTTTCATGTAGCTCAATCAAAATTGCTCATTACACTTGCTCAAAAAATGAATTATTGACTGAAAACACTCAAAGAAGGCGTGATTTCTCCTCTAAAATGTTTGTAATTAAAAGTTCAATTTCTTATGCCTCCCACCAAAATTCACTCAGCTGCGTTGTTACTTCAAGAATTCAGCCTTCCTTAGGGGTAAGGTAAATATATCTTAAAAAGAAAAAGCAATAAAGAGGTGCAATTAGAAAAAAAGCTGAAGCAACAAATGCTATTCTGTAATAGTAAAAAAGTGTGTATCACATTGCCTGAACATGGTATTAATGTATATTGGTTATTGTGTTAAGCTGCTAAGCAGCCAAATTTGCAATTTAAAATTAAACTCAAAGACCCAAATGTCATTTTGTAGGTAGATTCAATATATTAAAAAACCTTCTGGGACTTTGTTTTCTGAACTGTGTTGGTTGATACTGGATTTTCCATCTCCAGGACTGATTCTCTGCTGAAGAACAGATGTAATCTTTCACAGTTTTACTAGACATATTCAGATTCCATACAGTTTCATAAATTTGCCATTTCCTCATGGATCATAGTCAAGATTATTACTTCAATGCTCATTTGTTTATTAAAGAAATATCTGCAATGTTAAGATGGTGGTGGTGTGACTTGTGGATAGAGTTCATCCTTTACAAATATCTTGGCCACACATTTTGAAAAATTGAGATAACTTAATTTTTTTAAATCAATACAATTTAAATTATTTTTTACATTAGAAGCATCATTTGGACCAGATTTTCAAACACATTGATGCTTTGCTAGTTCTTTCAGAAGAGCTTGGGCCGGAATACGTTTTAACAGGAAAAAATCTTTGATGTCCACATTGAAAGAATCTATTCTCCTTTCTCAATGAAGAACATTGTATCCATTCAAAACCTTTCCACCCAAAATCTCATTAAGTGCACCTCTACTTTAACCGTGCTCCTTACTGAGTTCTTTGGAAAAAAGTGGATGAATCTTAAAATACCTCATTGCCCTGGTACTTTAATCTTTTATCCCATCTTCTGAAAAATGAAACCATTTAGTACAGATTTCTAATTTAAAAATGGAACAGTGTTTGCTCCACTGTTAAACGGCTGAGCAGATGGTTTGAGTACACTATTTGGTATCAACTAGCTGTGTTTTGAAAAGACAGCTTTCAAACTTTTTCCTTGCATATAGTCTAGAGGAGAGGCTTAGTATACCAAACATCATTTTTTGTATTGTGTTAGACTTTTAAGCATTTAAGAATACACATAAAATTAATTGGTTTTAATTGGTTGTCTGCTCCTATTTCTTACAGTTGAGCTGTAATTGTCTTAGATCTTGGAGGAGAGTGGGTGGGTGATTGGGAGGAGAGTGACTGAAACCTTGGAAATGTTGCTGATAGCTTCTTCCATTTGGAATTGCTATACAAGAGTAACAGCAAAACCACTCGTTTTCCAAACTAGATAAAATAAAATCTGTTTATCTAGCCTATTAAATCTGGGTGCCAACTTTCAAGCAGATGCAGTTTTAAGCTCTGTAGATGCTAAATCCTGAAACATTTGGTCTATAAACAGAAAGCTGATATCAAACACAGCGTTGCTGCTAGACATAGTAATGGTGTATATATGCTGCACTCACACAAAATAGGGAGATGATTGCTTTTTTTGTATGTTGCTTAGGGTTTTTTTCTTATGTTAGAGTATTAAAACAGATATTAAATTTTATCATTAATGCAATGCGTGGTCTCTCTTGAAATCCCCTTAATTACAGATTGACTCCAAGGATTACACAGCATGGATTTTAATTTTAACTGAAACAAAAAGAAAAGCTGCTTAAAAATTATTCTTGCTGAGTGACTTGTTGGACCACAAAACAATTTTTTACATCTTTTGACAAGTGTTGTCAAATTTAAAATATTAGAACAGAGTGAAGTGCACCTTCAAAATTGTAAGATGCATGATACTCCAATTGTATCACGTCTGCTTCCCAAATAAAATGTTTTATTAAGTTTGTCCTCACAGAGGAATGTCTGCTTCTCATATTTTTGTGTTTTTTTCAGTTATTCTTTAGCAGAAAAAGGCTCACAGTCTTGCTGAGATTTGTTTATATTTGAAGTGACATCAGCCTTCATATTTCCTTTCTTTGGTAATTTGAGAAAAATTACCAAGCAGAGTTGACTTTGTAGCAGCAACAGCCTATTTCACACCCTTGCGTTGTTTCCCTTCTGACCCCTATCTTTAGGACTTAGGAGCTCCACTCTGAGAACTTCGTTCCAGCCTGAAACTTAGAATAGCAGATCTGAGTCCAGAAATAACATTTTCACAAATTGGGGCCTAATCCAGTAAGCTTCACACAGGAAGCTACTTCTCTGAGTACCTATTATTCATCAGAGTAAAACTTAAGGGATCAGTTTTTAGTCTGTTTCTTTATGTCCCCCCCCCCCTCCATTTCTTAAAAGATACAATCAGCTTCCCAATTTAATTAAGTAAAACTCATTTTTTGCAGTTAAAGCTTCTTAGTATTTTTTTATGGTTTTACTGTATATCTCCTGCTGGTTCTTTAAAACACCTTAAAAAAGAAGTTGCTCTCCACAAAATCTCTTGAAGTTAGGTGCAGCTGAAAGTGCCCCTTATCTCTCAAAATGTAGATGCAAGATTCTTATGTCAAAAATCAGCTCCTTTTGAGACTGAGTACTAACCTTGAATACAAAAGGCTGGAGGAATGAGAAATTAGCTTTTGGCCAGGAGGTCACTGTAGCGCTGAGGGATAAATCTATCATTGCTGTTTAATGGTAGTTGAAGGTTTGTTAAAGTTCCCCTAACACAGTTTGTTAGCTTAAAGCATACTTTCTGAGACTTCACAGATCTGCAGGTAAATAACACCATTATTCCTGCATCTTTGTATGGGGTGAAAGTTTTGCACTTAAAAAGGGTTATTTCAGCAAGCATTTCTCTCTCTCTATTATTTTTAGCTGTTTCTGAATTGTTGCTATCAGAATATTTAATGGTTTTCTTCATCAGTGTACTAGTGCACTTGTTTTTTTTAATGGATCAGATTAAACTCTATTGCTTTGTATTATAGCCAAGCATAAATCCTTCCTGTTTTAACAGAAAAGTATTTCTAATGCAGACCAGTGGACAGGGTAATTTACACACAATATTGTTTATTCTAATTTGTCCATTATGTGTAATGTCTCAACAGTTTATGATTTTTGAGTCATATATGCTTAATGCAGAGGCCAGAGATAGCAACAAATGAGGTGAAATAGTGAATACACTTGCTCTTTATAGCTTTTGTTGCAATCTTAACATACGTAGTTTATTAAGTGTGGTTGTGTGTGTGATTTATTGTAACTATTAGGTAGTGCCCAGCGCTGTGAGTGACACTGGCTGCTGACAGAAGTTTTGTGCTTTACATTCATTACATTTCTGTTCTCTTGCCTATTTTGTATACTATAGAAGTTTATAAAATAGTTCAAAATTTTTGTCAAAAACAAGATAAAGTGGCCTAAAGGAAATCACAATGACTGATTTTTAATGTAAAGCTCAAATTTGCAAGTTGTCTCTTGAGGCCTGTTTTGTGAGATTGTGAACTATTTTGAGTGCCCAGGGAAGCTAACAGGGGAAGAGGAGGCTCAGGGCTGTTCAGACAGATCCTTTGATAAATAATACTGTCTCCTTAGCGCAGCGGACAAAATCTGGAAAAAAGAAAAGTCCTGCTTGTGTCCTAACATAAATAAATGCATGCATGAGCGCTATCTTATGAAGTCTTTTGTGTTTGTTTAAGTTGGAGCACAGGACACACGGTAAGTCTGGTGTCTGGTTTTTGAAACCGGGGTGTGTATGCGTCTACGTCAAAAAGAAAATCATTCTGGAATCTGAAGACCGAGCCTGACAGGAAAAATCACCCTTTATAATAAGTAAGACCTGATTTTGACGTATGTTATGTTTTCAGCAATGTTGTATGTTTGCAATACTTTTGCTGTTGGTATAGCTGTGAGGGTCGTACCGCTTTGAATATAAAATTTCATGATATTTTGCTGGATCTAGACTTTGATATTTAGGTTATGAAATGGTTCTGCATTTTGAGGTGAGGAGTGTTGCTCGGGCTGTTAGTTTCAGTCCAAGTTTAACCATCTCTGTTTAGTTTACCACTTTTTCAGAACTAAATTGTGTCAGTAGCCATTTCATCTGTTATTTTTTGTTTTGTTTTGTTTCCTGCACACATCAACTTCATAAGTAAAGAGTGACTGCATAATTTCTGAGTATTTGTTCTGCTTTAGCTTTCTGTACTTTTTCTCTAGTTTGTCAGTACTTCATGGCTGTTATAGAGAATGTGCTGTTTCCTGGAACAACAAATTTACAAGCGAGTACTTTTTCAGTTTTGTATATGCTCTTGCACAATAATAATAATAAAAAAAACCCTGAGACTTATTATTTTGGTTTGGGGGATTTGTGGCTTTTTTTATTTTGTTATGGTTTTTTTTATTTATCCTCTCATCCACTGGATTAAATCTCTTGTTTAGTTATTGCAAAATCCCCTCGCTGTCTTTTTAGTTAAACCTGAATCCTGAAAACCAGGAGTCAGATTTACATTTAAGGAAGGAAATGTTCAACTTAAAATGTGGTGCTTGCAGGTAAATCAGTGGATACTGAAAATAAAATAATTAGAAATAGAATGGTTCTTTATTTTATGTTGCTGATTTGGAGTTGGCTACATATGAAAAGGAATGAAAAAATGATCTCTTTGCTTGAGATTTGCCAAACAATGCTCCAAGTTATTTTGAGGTGGTGAAAGGTGAAACATTTGACATGTTCTTTTGGGGCAATGCTTTAATAAAAGAGAGGGCGGGAAAGAGGCGTTGCCACATCAGAGTTAAGGGTGTTTGTGGTTGTCCATGACAGCGGCTCCAGTTTTAAAACACCTGTGTTTACTTTCCAGCTTTTCTCGATCGGCCTGAAAGTGGCCTAAGAATGGCACAGACAGACCTGCAGTATGGCTGTGTTGCCTTTGCAACACACACACACTTAAAAAAAAAAGGAAAAAAAGACAGAGATAAATCTCTTTTTATGCAGCTAATCATTAACAGCATATTTGTGCCTAGCTGAAAACATTTTGAAACTTTTCTAAGTTTTTATAGTCTATCAGATGGTTTCTGTAATTTTTTTGCTAATTCCTTAAGCTAAATTTTTACCTTTACTATTTTATTTTCTAGCAAAAGTAAAATCAACTTAGTTTGAGGGGTAAATAATAGCAGAAAATAATAACAAAAGTTGGTATTTTTGTTGCAAAGTGATATTTCATTCTGATATTTGGAAATACATATAGCAATACTCCAACTAAAAAAAAAAAAAAAATGCTAGCTTGCATTTTATCACATACATATGTTGTCCTTGCAATGGGTCATAGAGTAAAATCAGGTATAAAATAGACATCTCTTGAAAACTGAGTAATGGATATTGCATGCTCATAAAACAAAAGAGACAAGCTGAGATATCATGTTTTCAGTGCTTGCTCAAATTCTAAAATCATTTGTGGGTCAATATTTAAGATATTCATCTAAAAAGAGACATTTTTTACTACTGCTCCAAATTTATTTATTATTACCCTTGAAAATTTTTCACATCTTACAAACTTCTTTGACTTTTTAAGAAAACCTCAGCTACTTTCTCGAGTATTTTTGATGTAACATCTCTTCAAACTTCTATTCCAGATTACAGTCCTGTCATTCCTGTTTATAAAAATATGTCTGTTTCATAATTGTTTGTTTTTTTCTTTATGGATCACTCAGTATAGGTCAAGTTTTCTTTTCTGGAAGCAGGGAAAAAAAAAGCTAAAGAAAATATAGTACTGATACAGGAGCACAGGTGATTTCTTCCTTAAACTGATTTCTTTTTAGACTTGTGAGTTTAGTAGACAGTTTCAAGATCAGTGTATGAGGATGAACAACATGAAACTCTAATCAATGTATATAGCCTAATGCATTATTTTACAGAATTACTTTAATACTGTTGGTAACATGATGACTCAACAGAGCAAACTGGGAGCACACCAATCCCCTCCAGATCAGCGACCTCTAATAAACTGAGAAAAGGTACCAGAAAGATCTTCATTTGTGATACACAGCAGAGCAATCACCTTTCCATGGCTTTCCCATGGAGTAGGAATAGCAACATGGGTGCGTGCTCTGATGAAGCTGCCTTCTGCAAACACACAGCGTGCTCTCAACTGACTGCAAGGAAAGGTGCTCAGGAAATAGGGGATTTTTAACATCTGCCTTTTTCAGTGATTCAACTAGAAAATCTGGAGGATATTCATCTGAATCAGCTTTGAATACAAAAAGCTTGTGAGCTAGCTCCTCACCTGAGTATCTGCACAGTACTATCACTGAAATCCACATAGCAGTACTCTTTCATACCAGCAAAGGATATAAGCCAGTACCACAGCTAAGGAACAGGAGGTGTAAGAGATTTGAAAAGTTCACATAATTTATTCCAGGGGGCTGTAAAAGTGATTAAATGATATGTGTAAAAGATAGGGAAGTTGTCACATTTATTAAATTACCAGGTGTAAACACGTGTTAAAAGCAAGCGGATTATGTCAATATACAAAAGGGGAAGAAAAAGCTTTGTGAATGTAATTCTGAAGGCAACACTGGGATCTTGATAAGAAAGAGGTAAATAGGGAGCTAATATTCAAAGTATGTCCAAGTTGTTTGGAAGCCGACCTTCCAAGACTTTTAATGGTTTTTAGGTTTCTAACTCACTTAGAGTTTTTTGAATCCCACTAAGTACCTGTTGTGAGCTGCCTCAACATCTCTAAAAATCTGATCGTCTCTACTTTTTGACCTCTGTTAAAATTACTCTCTGCTCCCTGTAAAAGCTGATGACTAAATAAGAGAAAAATTAAAGACAGCAGTTTCCTAGCGGTTAAAACTTGAGTGACCTTAAAAATGGCAATGCCTTTGTGAATTTTATTTAATTTGTGCTTGTGACCATCTAGCAAGTCACTCTAGCTGTTCGCTTGAGGATTTTTGGCATTAAAATACCTGTGAAGTTCCACAGAGTGTTTACATATTCATTACAGATGTAAGACAAAATCAGCCAAGTATCTGAGAAATGGCATAATTATGTGTCCTCTAAACCAATTGTCCTGTGGGGGATGCGTACACAAATGGGTACAGTTGTTCACATGGTTGCTTGGCCATAGATTGGCTGTCTCTTCTCTAGGCTGTGTAGCAGTTAGGGTGGTACTGAATCCAGCACATGATACCTAGCATGTCTCCTGTGAATACTTTGACATAGACTCTAGACAAGAGCTTGTATGGCCCCTTGTAGTGAGTCTGCGAAGCAGGTGTTTGGTTTCCCTCCTAAATTTACTGGACTTTTCACTTTTCCTGTTCCTGTACTGGAATTGCATCAGTATTGAAGGAACTCTTCTGTCTTGAGAAAATACAGCCAAAAAGGGACAAATACAGAAGCTACAGTCTCTGCAGCTTTTTTTTTTTGTCATCCTAACCAACACTGCGTTTGATACCACAGATCTTGCATATCTTGCTACAACTGAAATATCATAGATTCCCACCCTTCAGTTTTGTCAAGGCCTGTGTGCTGGCAAGATTGCTTGTACCATCTTGATTTTAGTCACTTAACACCTTTCTGATCCAGGGGTAAGGAAAGATCTTAAAGGCAGGATATATTTTCATCAGCATCAGCACCTCCTCTTACTGTGTTTTCAGGGGATATCACATCCTCAGAAGAGTGTGTGTCAGGCAGTAGTGCATCTGGTTCTGCATGAACCAGATGGTGTTGTCTCACCTAGTCTTATTCAAGGTGCAGTCATAGAGAAGCCAAACAGTTTCTTTGGCTTGTTTCTAAATTATGTTGATATCTGAGATTTGCAAAACAATTCTTATTTGTAAACATCACACAGTGGATTTGGTTTCTCCATTAAGTACTTGATTTGGAAAAGTTGCATTCTTAACCACGTGATACATCAGCTGCTACCTCTGATGCTTTTGGAGAAATTGCCATCAGCAAAATCTTTACTTTTAGAAGCTTATGGGTCTTCCATTCACTGTAAAAACTCAAAAATCCATCTGCCTTTTTCACTTTTCAGTCAGAGGCTCTCAACAAGAACAAAGAGAGAGAGGTTCACATATGTTCCACATTTATGCCTGTGTTTGCAGCAATTGTACATACAGTCCACGGGAAACAACTGTTTAAAAATGTCCTGTTTTGCAAATATGAGGCTCATCTTCATCTTCTTGATGACCTTTCATTGTTCCGTTCTTTTCCTGTGTACCAATGTGACTGGAAGCCCTCAGTGGTCTTTAGATCACAGACTCTTCTGGATAGAAATGATTTCTCAAGAGAACACTGCATGAGAATGTACTTTAATTTTAATATGGAAGAAAAGGAGAAAGACTTTTGTATGAAGTGTCTAACAAGCAGTTTTGTAAGCTTCATTTCCTTTAGAAAATAGGAGTTATATGATTATGCAGTCTTTGTTTTCACCCTCTGAATTTTAGCTACTTTAAACCAAATCTGATAGAAGAATAATGGTTGGATCCCTAACAGAGTTTCGCTCTTCTACTCAGTTGCCAATTTTCTTGAAACTCCTAATGTCCTACTCAACAAAATGTCGAGAACTTTATCAGTAGCCATTACTGTTTAGCAGGGGACAGCTGTGCAACAGGCTATCACTACTGTCCAAATGATGGACCTAAAATGTTAAGTAGAATGAGCTGGATGTACTGTAGAAAGCTATAAAAGATATAGGTAAAATCCCTTAATTTTGTGAAGACATGGGAAGGAATATAAGGTTGTTATTAGGAGGAAAGGTGGTAGGAGGAGAGTGTAAGAGGGAGAGACAGGATGAAGATCAGTATCAGACAGAGCTTCATTAGTATTTCTAGTACAGAAGAACTTACTTGATTTTTTTCTATATATCAAAATACTGCATCTAGTAGCAGAACTGCAAATTCTAAGTCTATCAAGAGCAGTACAGCCATGATGAAGAGCTTCAATCATTTCTTTCTGTTGCTCTTTTTATGCTACATTTAAAGTGATGACATTAAGCCTTGAAGGGGTTTTAACTTATCAAATTAAAGTCTACGCCTTTCATTAGTTTTTAATAGCATCAACACCAGCTGATCTCTGGTAGTTTTGGGGGCAGTAGTGGAGATTGAAAGAGATGGTATTTGAATTAAGTTGATGTTGAAAAGATACTGGCATCAAAACCACCTCTCATAGTTTTAAACTCATTTACTTTTGTGGTCAAAGATTCATTCAGTGGCATTTCTGATGTGGAAAAATTATTTTAATGTTTTTCTAATATTTTTTAAAGTCAAAGAGAAGTGAGTCTTATTTTTAGATACTTAATTTCACTTATTTCTCTTTAGAAGAATAATCTCTTTAATATTTCAATATTAAAACCTTTTTAGATATATGTTGTTTACGCACGTACTTCAAAATAGAAAGGTTCAAAAAAACTAAATATAAAATGATCATAGAAATTTTGTAGCATAAAAAATGGGATGTGGAAAAAAATATTTATTTTTATTCTCATATTATGTTCTAGTCCTTCCATCTTTTGACCTACCTCTGAAAAGTTCATTGAGCTTTGCATTCTTCTCTTCCATGTTTCCATACAAGTTATTATGTCTCTTTTATCACATCTTACACCACGCCTTCAACATCATGCAGATTTCTTCTATTCTCCATTCTCAAAAATGTTTTCCTTTGTCTTCCCTCATTGTTTTCCTAACTTATCCTTCCTTTTTGCAGGCTGGATGTTTGTTTCTTCCTCATCTGTCTCAGCCACTTCATTGGGCCAACAAGAGCCTGAACATCCCCAAAGACCTTTGTCCCGTGCTAAGAGCTGTACCTAAGATACTCGTATTTTTGTGTATGTTGGCTTTAGTTGTTCTGTGAAGCAGAAAGATTACTTCAGGTCCCCACTAATCAGGCGGAAAATGGGTGACATGAGCAAGATGTGAACAGCTCATTGGTAGCCCCTGGAGAAGTATTGCATTCAAAGTTGACAAATTGCAGGGGATTTAAGGAGTGCATGATAGGGCAAGCAAATGGTCTTGCTTTCAGCAAAGTTATTCATCAGAACATTTTTCCTCTGAGGAAGACAGGTTATTTAGACAATTATGAGTATTGTGTATGTGCACACTTGTACAGTGCTATGTGCTATACATGCAAAAAGTTACACTGAAGTAGCCAGTTAATCAAGAGTTAACCTCAGTTCTGGTGTTTCCGAAGTAAGCATCTTCATTTACTCCCCTTTCCCCTGAAATGGTATGTTAACATTTTTCATTACCAGATCACGTGTGCTTTATTTCACAGCATTCCTGCTCCACACAGTATCCAGAGAACAGCCAATCAATATATTTTTATATCTTCTGTGTTCATTATGTGTGCCAATCCCTTCTTTACTGGATACTGTTCAAACCTTTCTCTGAAAACAGAATTTTGAGTAACCGATTTTCTATAGTATTCAATGTTATAAGAATCAAAGGTTTAATAAATGATGATTTAATGTATTCTTGCAGGAGTGTTTTCTTCAGCATTCATGGGGAAAACACATTAAGAAATTAAGGTCAAAAGTACCCACAAATTTTGCATGCCTATTTGAGACATATGAGATTTTACCGTGTAGAATATTTATCATTCATAAATTCCCAGCATTTAAGGCCAAGCCCAGAAGGTATTTTTATGTAATTTAATGTCTTCTGACCATCTATCACAGATCATTTATTTCACCAGTTGTCCCTGCATTGAGCCCAGAAATGTAAGTTTGTTTAAACCTGCTTTCCAGAGAGGTATCTAGGTCTGATGTAAAAATTCCAAGAGATGGGGACAACACCATATCCCTTTGATAGTTTGTTCCAATGATTCAAGTTATCCATACTCAACTAGATTAAAAATTCTTTCATATCATGTATTTTCCATCCATTTATCGAGGGACAATGAGAATCAATAGCAACAGAAAACTATTCCATTCCTGGTTCTTGATTTACCTTGTTCAGAATTAGCAGATGTATCTCTGTAGATCTTTATGGAGTAGGCATATCCTTGGGGGTTTTTATACTCTGAACAGAATAAGCTCTTTCACTACATGCTTTTCCCCCAGTGCTTACATTACTGGTATGGCTCTTCTCCACACCTTCTCTAGGGTTTTAACGGCCTTTTGTTTTAGAATGTGGACACAGATGCGTATGCATTTTTATATCCTTGTTTCTCAGTGTCATACATAAACTAAAATCAGCTTAATTGCTTTGTGGAGATGCTTGCTATTTTATTGTGTATACACCAAAAGATTGCATTTTTCCCCATTTTTCCACAGCATTGAAGTCCCAGATCTTTTTCCAGTCAGTGCTATTCAGAATATGGTTACTCCTTCCGTGTCACCTGTTTGCTGTCCTTAAACTGAGAGTTTTGCATTTGGTTTTATTAAAATACACTAGATTTGAATATGCCTAGCTGCCAAGCGGCCCAGAACATTGTTTTGTCATCCTTATTTACTTTGTTGTTCGTGAACATTGCTAGTATTGTCTACCTGGTTCCAACTAATTGAAGGATATGTTGAGTAAGAGTATGCCTAGTACTGATACCTGTGCAACCTTACTGGTATTCTAGTATTACTCAGTGACAAATGTCTCTTGGAATGTGGGGTTTTGGAGATTTTTTTTTTTACTATTAGCCTGTTCTGAACCCACTCAAGTTTTTTCTTGATAGTGCACAGTGAATTTTGTCAGTCTGTTATGTCTGACAAGTCAAAGTCTAACAAATCTCTGTACAACATCTGCTTCTAATCTCATCAAAGAAAGAAATCAGATTTGTTTGGCAAGACATTTTACACAAAAACATGTTGACTGCAAGTAGTTATATTCTTCCATTAAAATCTAGAATTGAATCCAATGTTTTTGCTTATTTAGCCCAGTTTTAATCCCACTAGTCTTTTTTTTTTTTTTAATATTGAGACAATGAGATAATTATTAGTGCTTTTCCAGTCTTTGGGAATGTCCTGGTATTTTAAGATTAACAGGGATCTTCTCTGACAACCCTGCAACACCGAATGTGAAATTGTTTGAATCTGTATATGTAAAACTTATCCCTCCTTCATTTCTAATAAACTGAAAAGTGCTTATTAGTTCCATATAAACTGTAACTATATCATCCTGTTTTTTCCAAAGACAGATCAACTTACATACTGAACTCTGCTGGGGTTTTTTGGCTTGCTCTTTATGGTATAGGTATTCCAAACTTGGAATGGGCTTACACCTGCACTATTCCTCTCATAATGAGAAATCCTTATTAACTGTAGTCCTGCCAAGGATGTGTTTTTCCTTGATGCTTCTAGGTACTCTTACCAATTGACGTTGCTTGAGAACCTCTACCTTTTACAATGTATTTGTACTTGTTTCCTCTTCATTTTTGTTACTTTTTGTCATAAATTTGATTTATTTACTTTCTGTGTGAAAAAGGAGTTCTTCTTTCACTTGGTTGTGAGGTCAGATATTTTTTAATAGCCATCCTTAAAGGTTGCCCCAATTTTCTGTCATATTCTTCTACACTTTTTCTCCCAGTTTGAAGTACTTTGTATACTTGTACAAATGATCTTGTGCATGTAAAGATTCTGGGTTTTTTCCCATGGGGAATTCAATCAGTTTATTATCACTTAGCTCTAAGTATTTATCTTCAGTACAGTGATTAACATCTCCTGTGTTATAATGAGATTGTTTACCTCATGCTCCTAAATAATAGATTGGTTTTGAAAGTGTATACTAGTTTATAATTGTCCACACAAGGCTCCTAGAATACATGTCCTAAACTGAAGTCTCCTAGAGTGTCATTATTTTCCTTTCCAAAGATTATAAATATGTGCTGTAGAAGAACTTGTCCTGTGCCCTCGTTGATTTGCTGACCAGCAAGTATTTCTTAAGTTATGTTAGTTAGCATATTGACCTCTACGTATTCAAGAGCTGTGGTCCTGTGTTACTGATCACTCTAAAAGGAATAATGGCATGGGAGGGGTTTTGAGGTATCCTGTTCCCTTACCGCCTCTATTATCCTTCCTGTTAATCAAATTGTAACATGTCAGTTCTCCACCAGGTTTTAGTAATGCTGGTTATATCAGCTTTATTCCTATCAATGAGAGCTTCCTCTTGCTGCTTACTGAGATTCCTAGGTTCAATACATAAACAATTGAAGAGATTCTTTTCATTCTATTCTTTGCTACATTGGTTCAACTTGCTCGTTAGGTGCTGAATTTAAGCATGTACCTAATTTGCCTTCCAAATAACCTCCCCTTGTGTTGCTGATTTAATATCCTGGCTGCTCCAGCTAGTTTCCAACTGAGAAGATTAGCCTCCTACTTGTGTGGTGTAGGCTGTCCTGTTCATACAGTCACTTCTTTCACTGATGTGCTGTTTCACAGATTGAAATCTGCTTCTTTTCAGGCATGGACAGCAGGCAGAAAGTGCTGTAAAGAAACTTTCTTACTTGTGATAACTGTGGATAGCCACTTAGATTTTAATTTTCCTCTTAATTATTTTCAGCACAGTTGAAGCCTTCAGTAATTTCATCTAAGGTCTGATGTGGAGGCATATAGCATTTATGTTCTGTCTCCCATGGACTTCAGTTGCAGCTGTTAGTACATGGTGCTTCTGCAGATTAAACATGAGGGGTTTATCTTGCACAGTCAGGAAATGGGTAACATACTATTAATTCCTCTGAAAGTTTTGAGTTAATTCATGTTAAAGTGCCTTGACCAAAGGACAGATAGATTCCATGACTGCTGAGCAGTACAGCTCCACTAAATATGAAGCACATGTCCTCTCTTACTGTGGTCCCATTCCAGTGGCTGTAACAAAAGAAAGAGGAATAAACAAGTGACAGACTCTTTCACTGGACAGGGCTGATTCATGCCCAGGTATAGGTCCGACCCATGCAACAGTTAGAAAATAGTCTGGAAAAAAAGATCAGGCAGTTAAACGTAGCACCATGATGCATATGTGCTGATAACCTTACCTCTGGCACTTCCTGATATCCCTATACTTGACTTCATGACCTTGTTTATGTCCTACCAAGGAAGGGGTTCACTCACATGTCTTTACCTGCCACTTTTTGAGGCTCCATTTATAGTCAGTACAAAGAGGGGGACATATCACCACAAGGCAGTTCTTCTTCCCTAAAGATAAATGCAGAAGGTAGATTAAATGTTCTTTTTGAAGTGCCTGGTTCACTTCAATTTTGGGTGGCTGAACAGAGGGGTGATAAATGGCTTAATTTCTCTGTAGTAGTTGTGTGTAGAATTATACACATAGGTCTGTGTGGAAAGGTATGCTCACAGGTGGGTTTGAGTGTGTGGCCCTATACACCCATAGACAGTGTTAACGTGTAGCTGTACATAATACAATTGTACATGTAGCTGTGTTCCTCCTTTACTTAGAGTACGTCAAAATAAGTCTGAAATTAAGCCTCATATTGTAAAGTTGTGTTTCTGAATTGAGCTACTAAATTTGGGCCAGGTCTCAATTTGATTTCTAAGTCACTGATGAGAGCTAGTAATCCTCTCCTCCAGAACATGTTGGTAAAGTTGTGTTAGACACATAGCAGTGATATGGAGGTGACTGTGGTTGGTAAAGAGCAGCTTCTTCAACTTGGAATGAGCCAAGAAGTACAAGAGAAATGGTGTGTTTAATGGGCTTCTGTTAAAAGCTTGATAATGCATTTAACAGTGAGACATTGTCTGACTTTTGTCCTTCATTGCTTATAATGAGACAGGGTAAAGATGTGTTGCCTGGAAAATCAGGGGGTATGTTTATTTTTTTCCTTAATCAGTTGCCAATGATATCTACTTTTTTAAAAATACATGTTTAAGAGATTAGGCTAACCTTGAGAGTGGTTCTCTAGCATTGTCCTTCCCTTTCTTGTAAAACAACATTAAGTGTAAAGCCATTAATTACCTTCTTAACAAATTGTTCTTCATAAAATTAGATTCCTAAAATGCATATTGGCATGGGAGATTTTTCTAATCAATAGTCTGGATTTGATCTTTGTTCCTTAGTATTGTTACTTATTTTCTTCCTGCAGAATAATAACTGCAAAATATGGATGTTACAGTTATGCTGTGGTAAACATTATGAATGGTTAGTTTATTGTATTTTTTTACAATCATTTGGATTTTTTTCAATAATAATTTGGTTCCTTGCAGTAATAATGAATTAGCAAGATAATTTTATTATCAAATATACTTTGAATTTGTCAATCAATATTTACTTTTTTTTACTGAGCTATGAAGCTTATTGTAGATATCAGCAGTTAGTTTGTGTATGTAGCAACAAATATTTTAACCTAAATGCTAAATTACGATAATGATGACAATATTTCTAGCTATTAGGAAGCAATTATTCCTGAACATAGTTCTCCAAACTGTAACATAAGGAGGGTTACCAAAAAAATCCTAATAAATAATGTATCTGTAAAATGAAGATTTTTTTCAAGACAGTATGATGAACAAAGGGGTTAGCTAGTAACTCAGCAACGGAGTAGTTACCTAGACTTGAAAAACCATTACTGATTACAGCCTCTGAGCTAACAGTTAATCTAGGAGAGATAGAAATTTTGTTTTATATGAAAGGTCTTATTTTCAGAGAAACTAGCAATTCAACTGCAGTCTGGTTGATGTAAATAGTAAGACTTTTGGTGGAAGGTTATACATTACCTAGATGCTGGATAAAGTTCTCAGAATTTTTCAGAATACCACAGTGCAGGAAATTAAAAAGAAATCTAAGTTGTATAATATGTTGTATTTTAAATTTGTGTCACACTGTGAAGCCTCAGCAGACAGTCTGAGTATTAAGTAATGCTTCTTTGACTGTAGAAGTGTCACTTTCTTGAAGCCTGAAAAATTAATTAATCTTGGTAGGAAATGGGTTCTTGCCCATAGTGACAACTTGTTAGTGACTAGACCAGAAAGAAACCCCTCACCCCTCCTGAACTTACAGTGACAACTTTTATTGACTTCAGTGGGAGCAGCGTTGGGCCCTCTGTAGTTAAGTCCAGGGAACTGTTAATATTTCTATGACATAATTTTGACAGATACAGTTTATCTTTAATTATTTGCATTTTGTAAGTTATCACTGACTCTATGCCATAAGATTTTATGTGGTATTTTTAAAGACCATGGCTTGTTGATGGCATCTACATTCAGCTGCTGTTACTATATCCCTAAGAGCTGGTATAAATTAGTACTTCAAGAGGTGCAGCATAGGTGGATTTCCATCTTTGAGGAGTGGTGAGACTTCAGTCTATCTTCACAAATCGTGAACTGAGACTGACTACCAACTTCACTGAAAAACAATTTCTTTTGGGGCTGAACTTGCAAATTCCTTAATTTTGTGAGTATACTCTTGGAGTATTTTATTTTAGTGTATGAGTTATTCATTTTATTAACTCTGATACTTAAATTAAATTTAGATAATATCTTTTGTAGAAAACGGTTAAATTTTACCAGCTGCCAGGATTCTGGGGAAAGGGCAAAGCAATATTGGTATAAATGAAACAGTGATAATTTATAGTTTTTAATATAAAAATCAAAAGTCAGTCATAATATGGAATACAGGAAAAAAATGATCGGAGGAAATTAATCTTGATTTCTTAATGTTTAACTTTAACTTGTATTCTCAAAAGCTTTTCCTGCTGCTTTGACCTCTAGCAGTAGTAGTGGTGGATATTAAGATAGCAGTCCATTTCACCCGAGGCTGTTGATAATTTAGTCATCCAAAACAGCTTCTTCTAAACAGTGTCTCTAGGATGTAGTTCCTCCCTCAAAGGGGAGTGGTCTTTTGTTAGATTATGTAAATCAAGAAGCTCATTCACTACCACTGCATTGCTAATTCCTGCCTTAACCTGCAGAACCAGGAATTGCACGGAGCTTTGCCTGCAAACAGCAAACATGAGAAGCCACTGTTCCTGCATTTGCTTTAGTTTCGTGGGGGAATTGAATGAAGGTAGATTCAAATCAGTGGAGGATTTGTTTGTCAAATTTTGCAAATCAGGCTGCAGAAAATCAAGTCTTACAAGCCCCGTTCAGCAGTCCAAGATATCAAACTCGCTTCAGTTTTCAATATAACATTCATACCAACTGTTTCAATCTTAATTTTGATTGATTACTTACTAGCAGAAGTTTATACTGAAATCTTTCCTTTGTCCTCTTTATCCCTTGCTCACCTTTTCATTCTTTCCGTGTCAATTATTAACACTGTGACGTTACTTGTTGCTGCAGTAACTTTGTTTCAAGGCAGCTGTTGCCAGGAGAATTTTCTTGAGCATTTGATTGTCACATTAACAAAGATTTTATAAGATATCAGAAAAGTTTTGTTTTGGGCAGCAGCCTTCAACTCCACATTCTCAGGGGACTGGCCTGTACTGTCTCTAGATGTTTTATTTGAAAACAAAATACAAAGGGAAGTGCACTGTGTGTTGGTCCAGGTTATGTATGGTAGGTTTTGTTAGCAAGGTAGATATTAAGACATTGAAGTATGTTAGATTAAATTCACTGGGACAGATTTTCTGTGTCCCTAGTGCAGCAGAGGTTCATGAGGAGCTCAGCAGACAGAATGTGTCCAATTCATGTGTTAATTCAGATCTTAAGTCTGTTTTTGGGCTGAGAAGCGTTGCTGTAATTAGATGGTGAGTCTGGTGAAGCTGTGTGTTGCCAGATTGTGACTGTTGCAAGACGCGAGACCAAAGTCCAGGTGCTTTTAGCTCTCTGACAGCATGCCAGTGGCCATGCAGTACACACCCTAGGGTGCTTTTCTGCTTTGAGTAGGGGCTGGTGGTTAATTCTGCAAATACGCTTCCAGTTGTGATCAGTTCACAGGCTTGAACTGGTCATCCAAATGGCAGAATTTAGGCAATGGAGGCCCTTGCTGCATACATGCAATTTGAAAGTTTCCTAGAGTATGTTTTGGCTGAAGTGAAACAATGTTCACCACCATTTTCTTCTTCAAGGCTTCACATTCCTGCTTAAAGTTCCTTTGTGGTAGTTTCTGCCATGGAAGCCCATGCAGAACACCAGCTCTGAAAAATTTCCTGATTTAAAACCTTTCTTCAGATCTTTTCCTAAGGCAGAGGAGCCCTGTACCATCCATTGCTCAAATTAGTTCCTTGTTAGCAAAGTCTGTCATCTTTCTCTTGGTAGACCAAAGCAGAGTGAGACCAAAACTAAACGAGTTTTCCGCTCCCCCAAACTCCCCTCCAGTTCCCTCCCCCACCCGCCAACGCATTCATGGATGACAAACAAAAGGCAAAGCGCCAAGTTTTGCCTTCCTGGGGAAAACCCAGTGTAACAGCCTGAAATCACTGCAAGGGTAGAGAGAAGCAGCTGGAAAAATAAGGAAAAAATGAAAAGCAAATGAAAAGCCATTGCTTAAAACCATTCCGTCTCCTTCCCTGTTCCCATCTTTTTTAGCATTCTTCCAAAAGTAGAAAACTGACAACTAGGCTCAAGTTCTGTTTCTTTTATAGCATGCTGTGGATTCTTATTAATAGATGTGAGGATGTGTGTACAAGGATCCATGACAATTTTCTTACTGTAATGACATGATTTTTCTTTTGAAGCTGAAGTGGGAACAAAGTACATTGTTTTCCTTTATTTCAAAGTAAACATTAATGTGTCCTGCAGTGTATCTTTCTTAAAATATTGCTCCCATGGGTTATTATACATTTTCACCCATTCCTCTTGTTGAAACTTTTTGGCTAAGTTGATTTCTTTACACATCTCTTAAAATGTTGATTGCCCCAGTGCCTACTGATGAGCCCAGAACTGATTGTCAAGCTTCCCGACTTAAAGCTCAGAGAACAAGCTGCTTATGATGACCCAGCAGAGACATAAGGGAGGTCTATGAAAGGGAGAGTATTCAACCAGCCTTAATCCTTGTTTTCAGTAAGGCAGTGTCTTTAAGTGCAGACTAATTAGTGAATAGACATGGTTGTAGATTCTTGTAGACGTGTCTTTTGTTGGCTTGAGATGAACTGAGCAACAAATAGAAACGGTTTAAAATCTCTGCTTGGCTTTTCTTTTAATGCACTTTAGTAGGGTATGGAGATGAGAAAATATAAATCAAAGCAGGAGAGCAAAAGTAAATACAAACCATCCAACTATCTATAATGATATATTCCACTTAGATATTAGCAGTTATGCTTGTGACTCCCATTTGTGGAAGTCTGGCCCTGTGCTTCTGTAAAGAACTGTTCATTTTATAACCATTTACATATATCAATACTAGAAAAGCAGGCTTTTTTTCCTGTTACAGTAATATATTATGCAAGGATTACTTTGCATTTAAATAGTATGTTGAAGTGATCAATCACAAAGTGATCGATCAACAAAATCAATCAAGATAAACATAGCTCTCCCTTTTTAGCACTAGGGAAACCAAATTCCGGGAAGTGAAGTAAATTTCCAGAAAAATTGATGTTATGCCTGAGACTAGAACCTAACTCTCTAGAGGTATGGTCCTCCTCTTTAATCCTTTATTTATCATATCTTGTTACATATTGTATGATAAAATTTCACAACGTGTAGGAATAACCATCTGCACATTCCAAAAAGTCATTTATGGTAAAATTGAAAGCAAGGAAAGGCACAGAGGGAAACTGAGTTAAGGGTGAATGACATCTAGTCACAGTCATCTGAAAAAGAAGGCATTCCTTAAAGATCAGCAGGACATTTGAAATATAGTAAGAAGGTTAACAATAAAAAAAAAAATTGTGGGATTTTTACCTGGTTGTATTTCCCCTATTTGCATGTTGCTTGACCTTGGCACAATGCAGATAGGATGCAGAAATAGCAACTTACTATTCTACTCATTTTCTAAAATTAACCATAAATTCCAGTGATATTCAATAACAGTACCTTGGTTATTGAAGCTCATAACCTTTTTGCTGCCTTTATCACCTGTATTATCGATAGGAGATAATTACTGCAAAGCAGCTGGCTGTTGGTTTTAGAGAGCATCAATTGTTCTCCTGTCCCAGCTGTTGGCTAATAAGGACAGTCAACACATCTGTTTCAACAGCTGGTAATTAACAAAAGCCTAATTGCTGCAACTCTTTTAACAACAAATCTATGAAAGAGTAGGGATGTGGAGGAATATTATTTACTCTGTGCTCTGCACTTTCTGTGACCAGTTTCTTTTTTCTTTTTCTCTTTCTACTTTGAACACCACTGCCTTTGTCTGACACATTGAATGGCAGGAGAACACAATATGGTAATCCAGAGCTTAAGTTTTTCAGATCTTTGTTGGTGTTTCTTATTGCAACATTTCTTTGCTAAGTTGCAAGATAAAATGGATCAAAAGCATTTTGTGGAGTTTCATACAACAGCTACAATCCACAGCAGTATGCTTACGCAATGGGGCTGCCCATCCAGCAGCTTCCAAAAGAAAGTAATGGGTTTCCCCGCTTGTGTGTAGGTTTAATAGCCCTGCACCACTTCCCAGAAAAGGTATCATCATTCTGAAAGTGGTGGTGATTTGAAAAATTTTATTACTGACTTTCAGATCCTTCACAAAATTTATTGCACGGTGTTTTTTCCTTCTGGTGAAACCAGCATACATTGGTCAATTTAAAAGTAGCTACCAGGTGGCACCTTGCACTGCACAAATATCTCACCATTTTGTCATTACAGAATTGGAGGGGGTTCTGCACAATGCTTGTCTAAATATCTACATTTATAGTATCAGTCAGCAAACAAAGTCAAAGACATTTCTCTTAATTAAACTTATTCTGTGTGCTATCCTTGTGTACAGCACGCATAATTGGAATACTCATCACTAAACAGAATGTATGTACACAAATACAGGGAAATGTTAATCCCATTGAAGTCAATAGGAAACTTTTGCTGGCTTTAATGGGTCAGGATTTTCCCTGCAAACCCAAATTTTCTTAAAGGCTGGAGACAAATTTGGCATTCATTATGCTACCCATGAAAGGAAAGTGTTCAAATATTAATGGAACTATTACCTGAAGTATTATTCAAGTCAGGCATGTATTGCAGGTTGTATGAATGACTAAGTCAATAAAAATTTCTAAGAAATATCATTTAAAGTGGTATTTTGAAGCAGTAAACTGATAATGAAAAAAATTGTGATTCTTTGCTAAGTTGGTCAAGATCACTCGTTTAAACTTGTCTCACTAACATTTCAATTGGCAAGAATTTCTGTACACTGAGTTCTTAGTTGTCTGTTGGGTTTGGTGAAAGGTATATAGGAAATTCGACCCAAGTGCTTGCCATGGACAGAATACAGATTGCATAATTAAAAATATTCTGGCAAGACAAGTTCGGTTCAACAGGTGTCCAAGTGAAGAAATGTATAATAGGTGCAGTGAAAAAGTATAAGATACGCTTTGAAGAAATTAAAACAAAAGCATTGGCTAAAATTCTAACTGTAAGATAGTGACATAGAGAAATGTTTTTTGTCTGATTTTATCAGGATGTGATTTTTGTACACAACAATCTTTGGTGATTGAAATGGTTTCTTTTCACAAAATAAGGGGAAAGAAATGCACCTTCTGCATTAGATTATACTGTGGAACGTTGCTGGAGCATTTGATAGTTGGCAAAAATGTTTATCTTTTCCATGGGATATTTTGTTTCATTTTGCAGGTTATGATTTTAAAGAAAATGACTGTGGGTAACATACCACTCTTTTCATTCCTTTCCCTTCCTCTTCCTTTCTCTGAATATTACAAGAACTATCAGATATGCAGCGAGCACCTATTTTTCCAGTTGAAATGTAGTTGAGTCTGAGTGGCTTGCAACAGAAATTTAGACATGTTCTGCAACTATGCACTAAAACCTAGGTAGAAAATTAAATGAATGCTTTTGCCCAAGGCAAAGCTCTAACAGAATCTAACCAAATAGTTATGCAGCAGGGGGAAATATGGTTATTTCATATAAGATTTAGTAAATAGATTTTTAGAAGAAAGAACCAGAAATCTTTACTATCAAAGCATATTTTTGAGTCCTGAGTGAAGGTAACTCACTTATATCAATAGATCTCATCCATCAGTATAGCATCAATAACAGTCCATAGAGACCTCCATCCTCTGCGGATGGTACTATCTATTGAATCCTCCCCTTAACTTTTTACATCAGATACATGGTTCCTAAAAAGACTCATGAACAGCTCTATTCACTTTTCTTACTTTAATTTTAAATTCTTCATCTGATTTCTACTTGGGTGGAAAACATTGCAGTAAGATCATGGAGAAAGCAAGATTCAGGGAGTTGTTCTGGCCAAAATCAGCACCAGCTATTCAGACTCAGAATGATTGATCTCTTTCACACATCTATAACTGCACAGGTTGAGAGTAAAACTTTTTAAAATTGTCTGTTGAGGATCCTCTCATCACAGGAGACACAACAGTAGTTTGTTCACAGTGTCTCAGAAATTCACAGTCACCACAGTTGCACAAGTTGCTCAACATAGTGAAGACTGCAGCCAGCCTCAGGAGCATGCCTGCAGCTTTGTTTTTCCCAAAAGTGCTAGGCACAACATTAATCCAGCTGGAGGAACAGCCCAAATTGTCTTGCTACATTGTCTGATGGGAACTTCAGATATCAAAGCAGCAATAACAGGCTTGTCAGATTCAAAGTTGGTTTGATAATGTCTTGATAGTTAAGGTCTGGATGTGTCAGTGTGGGCCATATACTCATGGATTTTTTCTTATTCCTAATTTTACTGCTGACAGATATATTTATTCAATAATTATTTATTATTTTCTTGAGTTGCTTTTTCTTAAATTGAGTTGCTGTTGAATTCAGCAATTTGATTCTGTGTGTACAAAAATATCAGGTAAATTTGAATATGTGTACCTGCTAGTAATTCGTTTTCCATACAGTGAAATACACAAGGTGAAGTACAAAATATTAACCTAAGCTCTTCCTTAACTCTTCCATGATTTAGAAGGAAGGGCATGAACTGAAGCAATCCCACTGAAGTCATTGGGACAAATCATTTTTAATAATCCTATACAAAATAATGGCTTTTATGAAAGATTTGTGCTTTAATTCTGATAGTGGGATTAGACACTGCTGCCTTCTGCAGAAGTACTGTCTGTCAAGATGTAACAGTCATTCTGACTCTTTGCATGAAAGGTTATAATTTGGAGTATATTATCACTTGGCATCAGTTAGAAGCTTTGGAGCATAAATTGTTAACTCCTTTTTTTTCTCAAGTTACTGCCTTGCATGCTTTTTTCTGCCACTTTTATGAAGTATGAATGATTTCAGTGTACATATTTTGTTACAGAAAAGAGACTTGTGACATGTTGCAGAGTATCTCAGTTGTGGACTAGTGTCATGCTGAAGTCAGGGGTGAGGAACTGTAATACATGAATGTCTCCTAACAGAGAAGCTGAAAGTTAACCAAGTCTAAATGGCAGTGGCAGGGCATGGTCAATGGCTAGTCAAAGGTCAAAATCAAGAACTTGGACTTGGTTTTTTCCCCAAGGACTTGGGGAGCCTGCAAGAGAGGTTGAGTAGTGAAGTAAGATTAGAAGGATTTACCTGAGCAAGAATTACTCCTGCATCCTCGGAGTGGAGCTGTGGGTGACACCTGCTGAACAGTCTAGAGTGCCTCACCAGCCTACTGAGAGCAAGAGAAGCAAATTGTCAGTCAAACTCACATGTAAGTCAGGTTTATCCATCTTAATCAAGTTTATTAAGCACTTACTAGTTGACAAGCCCAATTATCTGTACCTACTCGAGTACTGAAAATAACACCAGAGCATGGACTTGCACAGCGACATGCAATTGTTTATGCTTTTTGTTAGAAAGCTCCCTGACACAATTTTAACCCACTGTCCCAGACAGTTCCTGTTGAATGATACTGTGTACCGGGGCCTATTCCCCTTTGACAATCTGGTGTTAGCAGCCCTTCTTTTTAAGGGTGGACAGAAGAGAGACATGGTAACACAGGGCTGGTCATGCCGATAGATCTCAAGGCCAGAGCATGAATTCTGGCTGGTTCTTTTTAGCAATACTGTGGTCAGTTTTGGGTCTGTTACTGGAGCCTGAAAATGTACCAGATGGAGAGCCCTGAAAGCACACAGACTTTCTGGCTGCAACACAGGTAAAACATGTCTGGCTGTAACACGAACTTTCTTCTGTTCTTCTGCCAGTTTAGTTCCGCCCCAAACTGGATAGGACACTTTTAGGGCTGAGGGGAATGTTGTTTTTATTGAATAGGGTCTTTGTTACCGTAAAGCTTCTGAGACAACATTACAACACTACCTTTTGGATCCTGTGCTGATGACTTGCTGTTTGTGGCAGATACTGACTTGATATCCTAAGTGGCCAGAGTCATTTGCGTGGACAACAGGTTTATCACGGGTGCTGACATTTGAAGCTTTCCCAGAGTAGTCTGCCAGTAGGTCCCAGGCACCGCCTGGAAGGCTTCTTCAGCTCACTCCAGCCTACATGGTCATTTCCTTCTTAAATTCCCTGGAGGATATTGCCCTTAAAGTTTATTATAAAGTGTAATAGTCTTCATGGTGCATATGAAGCAGATTAGGTCTCTCAGAGTTGAGGGAAACATGCCTGTTATTAAAGTAGATCGGAGAAGTTTTTTCTTTTTTATTTTAAGCTTGTATTTGATAACCTGGTCTGCCTTAGAAGAGATATGTGTGTTTCCTAGATCTATTACCATTGCAGCCATGAAGGGGGATACAAGAAGGCTTCCTCAGATAAACAATATACACCATGCCCAAAACAGTGTGCTTTATTTTCCCTTCAAATGAGATGAGTTTCTCTGTATTGCTGATGTCTTTTCAGTATTTATTTGAAGTTGCGTTTTTCCAACTAATTTTTAGATCAGAAACAAAGTGTGCGATGTCGCCAAGGACAAATCTGAATTACAGAACATGGAGAAATGTGTCCTTTTCACATGCTTACAGCTGTAAGCAGTCTTTAATCTGAGAAATAAAAGAATTAGCTTCTGTTATTTTTCATGTAGATTCTAAAGCCATAGCTACTAAGCAAAAATAGCTGTTGTGAATAGCTTTTTGCTTCTCTATTAAGGTCTTCTTGATTGTTTTCATTTTCTTTTTACAGTATGCATCATGATTTAGCAGTGAGACAAGTATCTACCTATCTGTATACAAAGATCTAGCTACTTGCTATTTTAAAGTGTCTCCAGCTTGTGTTTGTAGTAAAATCCCTCATACTGAAATATCAGCATCTCTGCACGTACCATTATTTCTGTGCAAAGCCCAGTCCAGCAATGAATTTGGAGCTGTCTTCCTTGAAAATTTTCAGGAGTCTTTTTGTTGTTACTAAGGTTATGTCTTACCTGAAATAAGCTTTGCAGTATCCTTAGGTAGTTATCCATATGCACATAGTCCGTATGTATCGTGGTATCTCTGGGTTTTTTAGCTATATACTCAAACAAATGGAAACCATAAAAGAAATCTTGACCCTGGGAAGTTAAATAAACTTTTGGGTCAACCTCACAGGGGCAGAATTCCCAATTAATCTTCCTCACACCATGAATCATTCTTTAGAATAAAATGGTTCCATGTATTAGTCTCACAAACTCATCATGTGCCTTTGTATTGTCCTTTGAATAGCTAATTTTTCCTGCAATTTCAATATACCTTATTGAAATATACCATATTCCAAGCCATACTTGCTTGGAAGAAGTATAGTATATTACAAAATAGTACTGAAGATAATGAAGAAACTTTATATCAACATCGTATCTAAGGTTAGATGAGCAAATTCGTAATTCTCACTGAAAATATGAGCATTTCATATGGAAACTTCCTTGCATAATGTGATAATGGGCAGAATCTTCCTGTAACATGCGCTTCTTTGGGCACATCATTAGGTGAAAGAGTGAACTGCTTGTCAAATACCACTGGTACAGCATGCTTCCCGATGTGATGTGACCTTGCAGTACAAGAATGAGACATTCACATCTCAGGTTCAGCTGGTTTGCTTTAAAATAATTAGTAGATATTAAGTTTGCTCTTAGGGTAATAACTAGATATGTACCCAGTCTGGGCAAAAATGCTATTGAATCCTTTCATTTTCTTTGATAGAGTAGTAAAAAGCTCTTTGGTTATTTTTAAATTTTTTTTCCTAATTCCATAATCTGCATAATATTTGTTGTGGCCTGATGCCATCATCCCAGTCACAACAGGACCTCTCAGAAATGAATGACCATACGAGCAATATTCATATGGTATGATCATGTATTCTTAGTGGGGATTTTGTTGTTGTGATGAAGACAAGAGTCTGGACCTCGGATAGCGACGTCTTTTACCAGTCTTCTGAGAAGCTCCCTAAAAATATTAAATTAAGGATAGCATAAAGACAGAGATGGGGAAGGTGGCATTAGGTAGACTTGCAGCACACCACTTCTTGAAAATAATAATTCTATTTTGGAATAAAAGGGAGATTATGGGGTTACTATTTTTAATTCCAAAAGGAGGAAACATTAAGACATTATTTGTAAAGGAACTGAAAGAAATGCACCTATATATGCTAAAAAGCTAGTGTTGATTCACTTGCATCATATATGTGAAAACCCTGATTTCAGCTCTCTGATCCAAGTTGAGCACGCTCAACCATTTCAAAGGCTGGGCTGTAGAGTTAGTCTCCTTTCCCACAATGCATCTTCTGTCTGGATCTACTTTTTGCATACTTAGTAATTTAATTTAAAAAATGTTTGTGACAGTCACAGAGGACATAGACCAATGGAAGTGACCAGAAACATGGGCAATTCACATGACTTTAGAGCAGGGAAGTATTCTCGCTGGTGTCCAGATTGAATTAACATGAGACACTGGGACCCAACATTAGGTTTCTGCATCCAAAATGAATAACCTAATTACGTGGCTGGAGAGTTCTTTCTTCTGTCAGAAATTCTGCCCAACATTCCTCAGAAATATTTCCATCTAAACCTGTGCATGTTCACAGGGCATTGTTGTTCCAGTGAAACAATGCTTTTTATTAAAAAGGCAAAAAAGTTTCGTTAACTGATATTTATTCTGACCAATAATAGTATTAGATAGTAGAGTAAAATCTTATTATGGTTAATTGTTTGATCCTGATACAAACTCATAAAGGTCATGTTTACTGTTGAGATCCCATTCCTTTGTGCCCAGAGGGAATGTCAACCTGGGTGTGGTTGTGGCGGTGTGTTGGGGGAAGCTGTAGCTTAAAGGCTGGTAGAGTTCCCACCACTGCCACTGTTGTCCTGAAGTTCACACAGACAAACAACCCTCAGCTGGGTCTTCAGGGCAGTTTTTCTAGCTCTGCTGATCATCCACTGCAGCACAGATCTATCAGAGATCAGTAATACAGTTGCTTGGTTAAGATGGGTTTAGTAAAAACTATTTCCATTAGAAAATGGTGTATTGAGTAACAACTTTTCATGACTTTCTAATGATTTCAATTAGTATTCCAAACTTCTCCAACTCTGGTTTGTCTCAGTATACAGAAGTGTTACTTGGTGAATATTTGAAACTAATTTCAAACTTCAAAAATTCAAAATGAAGGTTTAATTTTACATTTTAAATTTGGATTTATTATTGTCAATTATGTATTTCACGATATGTAAATAATTTATAACATTTACTGTAGTACAGTTCTAATTTTCACTTTTCATTTTTAAAATCATCAAGGGCAGCTGATACTTAAATGTAAGTTGAAACATTTTATCTGATTTTCTAGATCAATGTGTCCCGTTTGTATTGTAATTAAACAGTTTGACACATTAGCACCATGATTTAAAAAACAAGGAGATCACTTAGTGTGTTACTAGAGTGCAAGGCATTTTCAGTCCCCTAATGTTAGCTGGAGCCTTTTTCTTGACCCTGAAAACCTCTGATACCCTAATTAATAAGACAAGTGCTTATACTCTTTTCTAGATCAAAGCGTCACCTGCTTCTGTTGTTGTTGGAACAGTTTGATATGTTGACACTTTGATATAGAAAATAAGATGAGCTGTTGTAATCTGCACTAAGTAGCAGCTGCTAATGTAAAAATAACAGAATGGTTAGAAGTTGGATGTCATAATGTGTCACAACATGACCTACTCTATCATGCAGTACGTGCTTCTCTTATTGATGTGATGTGCAAAATGTAAAAGCATTAGAAGTAGTGTAAGATAAAAAATATTCCTTTAATGGTTTTAAAATACTTTCTGGACTTTTCTTCTTTCTTATACATTATAATTCAGAATGAAAGAAACCTTTGTTGCCCCTCCCAGTCTTCTGCTGCCCTGACAAGACACCTGACCTCTTGCTGTCCAGGCAGCCTGCTAATATCAGCAGAAACATACTTCTGCCCTGCAAGAAATGGGGGCAATTCTCAGTTTTCCATTTGTAGCTAGATTCCATTTCTGACCCCAAATAGCATAGGACAAAAGTAGCAGAAGGAAATCTTACTGCCTCCTTTCCCCATTATACAGCTCTGCCAAGTGTAAATGATTGAGTCAATAAATTGCAGAAATTACCTTTTAGACCTTCCAGACTTCTGATTCAGCCACCTTCCAATCAATAGGAATATCCTGGTTCGGTAGAAAGAAAGCTGTTGGTAGCAACTGTTACAGAGTTGATGAATACTTGGCCTGTTAACAGCTATCTCTGTCAAACCAAAGGAAAATGCTTTGGGTCAGAAGGGTGTCAGTTCTAATTGGGTCAGTTATAAACTCGGTAAGAATAAAGTAAGAATACCTTTTCTACAAGAAGAGAACTCTGTTAAGCAAGAAAGTTATGTCTTAGAAAACAGGAGATATAGACACAAGTGAAAATTGCCGGAGGTTAAGCTAAATGGGCCCTTGGAAAGGAAATTGAAACAATGTAATGACTGAAATGATAAAAAGGAAAGAGGAAATGTGCAACCTCTCCAAGAATGGCATGGAAATCAAGGATAATCCAGATTAGGTCCAAAAGTGTATGATTTTGTTTTGTTTTTTTTCACTCAGCATTGGGCAATGATGATGTCAACTATAAGGACAAGGGTTAAGAAAAGTGAATGTATGGAATTGGGAGTACATCATAGCTGTTCAGTAGCTTATTGTGCTCATATTGGGATCACGGGTGGTTTCCACCCTGAATTGTGAAAGACCTTGTAGGTGAAGCTGCAAGAATTATAGTCAAGTTCTTTAATAAATCCTATGAGGCTGTGTACAGTGTAATACAAGGAATTAGCAAAGGCAGCATCTACATTTAGAAGGATAAATAACGTAATTCTGATAATTGTAGATCAGTTAGTCTTTATTGCAAAGCTTCAGAATAAATTTGGAAGAAAAATGTTTTTAAAGCATGGATCCATCAACAGTGAATTGAAGTACAGCTTTCATCCAAGTAGGATCATGCAAGATTTCATCTTTGGTATGATAGTTGGTTATTTAGACAAGGAGACTTGTTAAATACAAGCTGATGCGTAAGCTTATATGTGGTGCCATATGGAAAGTTATTAATTACAATGGAGAATGTGTATATTGTTATTTTACAAGCAGGCACAAACGTAATGTGAGAAATGCTGCTTGCTGTTAACTGGGTTGGCATAGCATCTCTTGACTGGAAGGATGGGCATGTTGAGCTCATGTCTGTCTGCAAAATGTCACATATGCATGAAGGAGGTGAGGGATTAGTCAAAGGTCATAAGGAACTAGTTAGCAGGAAGGCAACAGCAAACAGTTTTGAAAGGAGAAATGTTAAGGTCCAAGGATTTCACTAGTGGAATTTCTCTCCGATTTCTCACCAATTGGTGCTGAACCAGTTTTCTTTAATGCTGTCATTGAGAACCTTTGGCATGAACAGCAACAGTGTACCAACGAAATGCTTGATGACGCAGAGCTGGAAGATGTTATTAATACGAAGTGGAGATATTTCTGATACAAAATATGTTCAGGCTATCTTGCAGAAAGATTAGAATGGCCTCAAGTAAGTAGTGGGGTTTAATTCAATGGCAGCAAGTGTAAGGTATCACAATTTCAGGATGAATAAGAATTTCTACTGTTAGCTGGGTAATACCAGTGGGCAGGACAACAGACAGATACCAGAGGGTGACTGTGAGGAAAAGTGGTGCACGAATGTATCAGGTAACATGTTTCCACTGGAGTGAGAACATACTGCTAGCAGAGTACTGATGAGTGATGGGTTTTAATTGATCAGGAGAATGGAGAGCCTGCTTATGGAGAAGGAAACAGAAGAGGTTGTTTAACCGATGTAAGGAAGGAAAAATATATGTTCTCTAGAAATATATATAGATGGAAATATATATACTCTCTAAAAACACATGAGAAAAAAAATGAGTAAAAAGATAAAGCAATAAAGCTTTATTACTCAAGTTCATTGATTTATTTTTTTTTCTTTTTTTTTTCCTTCTCTTGGATGTTGAGAAACATTATAAAATCCATCTTTCACCCACAGGGAACCTGACAGCATAAGATACTATGTGTTCTTACGTCTTTCAATTTAGATTGGAGTTGAGGGTGCTCGTGTTTGCCCTAGAGGAATTAGGAAAAGATAAAAACTAGTTTTATTCTCTTATTTTCCTTTACTTAAGTTCTGTATTTTTCAGCTTTTGGATTAGGAAAGCACATAGCATTGTGCATTTAAGTATTTTGAAACAAAAGCAACAGCAAAAGGATCAGTAATGAGAGTTTCTTAGCCAACATCTGGCTATTTAAATTTTCATAGGTAGCAATTATCTTTTAGATTTAATGGGAGAACTTAAATTTTCAGCAAGGAACTGTTTGCTAAAATTCAAAATGGGAGAATTGTGGAAACAAGAATTCTCTTTTGCAGGTAAGCAGGGTGGAGGACAGAGAAAGAGGGTAGATCTATCCATGTTAAACCAAATATGAAAGCATAGGAACTTGTGGGCAAAACAAAATTGTGAGAAAGAGACCATATCCCAGTGATCAGAATACCCTTTCAGAGTTAAACAAGAACTTCACTGAGGGTGACCCCTATACCAAAGCAGTGACCCACCTAAATTGAGGTTTTCTTAGGGAAAACCTCCACCAGAGGAACCTGAGTGTAATTATTTTTCTTCTTGTTGCTCCTTCTTTACCTTCCAAAAAAACTTTAACCAAGACCGATCCATTTCTAAGAAGAGTTCTGATTTCCACAGCTTGACATTTTCCAAAGGAATAAGATTTTGTTTAAAAGTTCCCAAGCAGCTATTGTTATTACTAGAGGTGAGCTCATGTAGGATTTTTGCCATGTGCAGTATGGATGGATTTCAATATACATCATGGGAGTCTTCCAAAAGTTTTATAGTAGTACAGGCACCATTATTTAAGTTAGTGATCTAACTTTGTGGTGGGCACTGTTTTGCTTTGCATCTCTCTTTTGGGAGGATATTTGAGTCATTTATTTGTGTTTACCACTCCTCAGGCCTGTGAGTGATGAGTCGTTTTGTCACATGGTTTTGTGCTGTGCACAAAAACTCTTGTGTTTGAATTCTTGTTGGTCTCATGCAGCTCCCTAGTATCAACCCCACTACATATGCCTGAGAAGATTAGCAAATGTCTACTTTTCTTCCCTTCAGTTTTTGTAGCTGTTTGGTTTTTTTTTTAAATCCAAAGCACTTGATTCCGCAGTTATATATACTGGTGCAAAACCAGATGCAAACAAAGTCAAATCAGTGCAGTTTTCTCTGCTGAAAAACTGACAAAAAATAAGAGTCTTCAGACTCTAGTGCTTTCTGACTTCTGTCCTGAAAAACAAGTGGAACATTAGGTGTATTTTTTATGATAGTTCTCCAAAGAGACTAGCCGTTAATCTCTCTGTGAGTAGGTGTGTCAGCTGCAAACATTTCCTTCCAGTCTACCATTTCAATCACACTTCACAGTACACTGAAAATTGGCAAGGATGTTAATTATTGGCTTCTAGAACAAACCACCTACTTTGATTCAAGTGTGTTTTCCAATTTTTAAGAATGTTGTTTCACCTACAGAACAGTATAATTACAGAAAATAGCTTGGTTTGGCTAACATCCTTGTGTTCTGTGAGTTCTGCTTGCAAGGCAGCAAGCAGTACCAGGCAAGAGGCTCACCTGCAGAGGATTTTAACCTCTTGCTGACAGGAGTTAGGGCTTGCCAGCATTCAGTATCAGAAGCTCTAAACCACTGCCACTCAGAGGTTAAACATTAACACTTTCTGCTTTTAAAGTTGAAAGAACCCTCCATATAGTACGAAAGTTTGTTTTTATTCTCCAGGGAACTTCCTGTTAAAATTTTATGTCTGTATGTTACAGGAGCAATTACACCAGTCAGTCCTGTATCCAGGCAAGGCAAAGCCCTGGGTGCAACACGACACACTGAGCAGCCCAGTGCAGAGACTGGTTATGTAGCTGCATTTGTGCAATGTGGTGTTTAATAAAATTTGCCAGGAGTCAGCCATGTATCCAGGGCATGATTAATCAACCAGCAGAATAAATTGCCCATAGAAGACTGGGAGTTGACTGTAAACAGTAAAACACCTGCCTTGAAGACTTGCAGTCATAATAGACAAACAGGAAGCAGAAGTAAGTGGGAGCCCTGTTTTAGGAGAGCAATTTTGAGGCATACAGACAGAGTTGTTCATAATTATACAGTGAGTTTGGCAGAGCTGGAGGCTGAACTCTGTGCATTGCCCTTCATGTGTTCATAGCTCATGTAACAAGTCTCTAGTTTACCAAGAAACTTTTCCACAACACTGTCCCGAAGAGTTGGCAGAACCCACAGTCAGCGGATTTCTCACACATGTGCCTCTTGGTTTGGGGCTCTACAATTTGTACAATTAATAAATTACACCATGAATTAAAAACGTTGGAAAGCAGCCCAATGCTCAGGCTCATGTGTCAAAGAATTGATGTGCAAGCCCAGTCTTATTTGTTGTTACAACAATTAATCATCCACTGATTTTAAGGTAATTTATATGGTTCCTAGGCCCTCAAAGGAGTCCTGCAGTGCTGTTGAAACTGAATATTTTTAAATTAATGGTAATTAAGCTATAGATCCATATTAAATATACGAGTACTTATTTCTCCTGCCTCTTCTTTAACCATAAGTCCATCTTGGGGCTGGCTACCTTCCTGACTTAAAAGCCACATGCTGCAATTTCCATATTGGCTGTGAGTCACAAGCCCTTCACAGAACGGTGTGAATAAACAATGAGAGGGGGAACATCCGGGAGGGTTCACAGGTGGGAGATGACAGGAAAGGCTCAGGGACTCACTTACTCCACTATAAACCAGATCCTGGATGAGATTGCACCCAGATCCCAGAGCAAGCTGGTGGTGCCAGTCTCAGCAGCCCCCAGTGGCTCCATGCCTGCCACCGCTCAGGGTGTGGGTTATCCAGCAGCACTCCTGCTGGAGACATCAGCCAGTGGCTCCCACCAGAGAAGCCATGCTTAACAGCTGGAGAGCTATGTGCAAACTAAGAGCTGCACATCAGCAGTTGGTGGCTGAGTGCATTGCTTCACTCTCTATATGTTGGTCAACAGTTTTGCGTTATATTATATCAATATGAAATATGTTTGCTCATAAATGCTTGGCTGAACTGAAGAGGTCTAAGCTTAGCCATTCAAAATGTTTACCATATATGTGAGGGAAGCCATTCAAAACATTGTTCTGCTAGGGAAAAAAAAAAAAACAAAAAAAACAAACCTTGACATAATTGCAGTGCTAGAATAAGAAAGGATTTTTCATAAGACTTAAATGGGCATTGTTTCAAAGCAGTGTGAATATTCTGAATAAATTGTTTATCATTTGTTTATCATTTCACAGGCAGAATTGATAGCCTTGCAACAAGAAAAAGAGGCTGCTCTTCAACAGTGCAAAAAATTAGAACAAGAAATCCAGGCATTGCGTGTTTATTACAGGTAAAATAATTAATACTAATATAAATCAGTAGTGACTCATAAGGGAAATTTTCTGTACTGTGTCTGACTGTGGGTGAGGAAATGGCCTTATCAAATAGGTATTTGTTGGAAATGTGAATACATCAATCACTGAATCAAGGCCTGCATTTCTGCTTTGCTGCTCACCAACCATCTCTTTGAAATAGAAGTCCTTTTCTTATAGCCTAGACTTTCTATTAGTTTCTTCTAAGGCAAGGAGAAGGTTGCTGGCAGTTAATTCTCATAAAAATGAAAAACCTGTGTTACAGCAATGAATTCACTTAAAAACAAGGACAAAAGAACCAGTTGACGTAAGTGATTGTTTCTTCCCTGGTTGTTTGCACATAGCTAAATTAATCAACATAGACTTTAAAATAATAAAATGTGTAATTCTAAAAGACTGTTTTCTTTCTCAGCCCCAATGTAATATGCATGTTTTAATTTCTTATGTTTTGTAGCAGTACATAGAATGAGAGAAATAGCCATTCTCTCATTAATTTAGGTGGGCTGCGCTGAACATTTGCATAGATCAGTGGACTTTAGTCCCTAAGGAAAAACCCTGTGTGGTCCAGTGAAGGACTTAGGTTGTTTTATGGAGTGATGTTGGGTTACAGCTCTCATTTCATTCTGACCTCCTGTGTGAGAGGGGATACAGAGCTGCCAGCAGGTTAAAGGCAGGAGAATTGGCATCAACACAGCAGAAAATTGTGAATACGAAAGCTGAATGTCTGTGATGAGGGATGTGGGCTGCAAAGGTAAATAAAAAATGTAGTGTGAATATTATGTTCATTGGAAATAAAGAGGACTAGTTAGTTATGACTAAAGAGCATTTGCAGTACCAGAACTGTGTATGTTTTCAGTGAATAAGCATTTACAAGTGAAAAATATTTGGGTTTCTAGAGGTTTTTCGAGTTTCCCCTTCTCATTAAGATTATTAAAACCTTGGAGGAAAGTTTCAAAAACAACTTTTGTTCCTAAATCTCATAGGCTTTTATTTAAAGCCTGTTAATAGTGAATAGAAACCTCAAGCAATTTGTGATTATTGCTTTTAATGAATTTGGTAAGCATTTAGTGTGTGCACAAATTATGGTATGATATACCAAGCTGGAAAGACTTTATTATAGTATCCTTATTACTCAAGTTTTGTAGGATAACTTAAAAACTAAAATACAATTTTTTTAACTGATATTTCAAAAATTGAGAGTTTGCTTGTGTTTCTCTGCACATTGCAGTAGATTTTTCATTGACTTTTGAGTTATATCTTTGACACAGTGTATCAAGTTTGCACTAACAGGTAGCATTTAAGAAGTGTGGTAGGTAGCTGCTGCAGTCTAAATGCTTTAAATCTCAAAAATGTTAGCAATAGTGACTTGCAGGAAACACTGTTAGAATGTACTGTGTTATTGACTTATGGTCCTTAATTTGAACAGGCAAAAATTTCACTGTAATTTTGATCGTGGCATTTGCAAGATTTAGCCATAAGGTTTGGAAATGCTTACCTCAATATTCCCTGGGGCAAGAATTATGCTATCACTACTAGCTTGTACAAGTTACATACTAATTCAGAAGATCAAAAGTGAAAGATTTTGTCTCCTACCTCGCTGTCCTTAGAGGGCTTTGTTTTCTAATGCTCTCTGAAGCAGGCCTACAGAATTACAGATTGATTGAGGTTGGCAAGAACCTCTAGAGGTCATCTTGTCCAACCCCCCTGTTCAAGCAGGGCCACTTAGAGCAGGTGCCCAGGACCACATCCGGACAGGTTTTTCGTGTCTGTGTGGATGGAGACTCCACAACCGCTCTGTATAAAGACACACAGACATATGTATGCTCAGACATACAGAGACACGGCTTGGAAAGACAAAGGCCACCTAAAGTTGAGCCTAGTGAGGGCACCTGAAGTTGAACCTGTAAAAGGCAACAAGAAGGACTCCTGTAAGTGCATAAGTAGCATTGTTTGAGGTCTTGGCCCTATATTTTGCTTTGGTTAGAAATTAATTGCACTATTAATGAACTTTTTAATGTTGCAGTTACAGTTTCTTTTAGGTTACGTGAACATCTGCAGCCTCTGTCATCCAATAGCATGGCAGTACTTTGAATACAAGCCAAATGAAACAGATAAAAAAATGGGGACTGTATCAGGTTAAGGGTGGGATGGCTGCAATAATCGTGAATGACAAAACAGAGCATGCATTTCTCAGGCCGTCTCAAATGACTGAAAATTTACTCTCTGTTTCGTATGTGGAAGCTAGTTAAGGAATGGTTGTGTAGATGTTTACTAGGTCTTTTTTGTTTCCTTCTACTGCTTGCAACGATACAGTAATATAGAGTAACCACGGGGTGTTTTTCAGACAGCCTGTTTGGGACTGACGTGGAAGTTTAATGCTTTGATCCATGTGAGTTAGCTAGATGTTTTGCTGTTCAAGACTACATTTCCCTGGAGCTATTTCTCTTTTGGACTTTGAATCTCCCCAGTGAGCAAAACATAGCTTCCACATACACTCCACTCCTCATTTGAACTGAAGGGGTGCAATGAGACATGTTGTTATGCAGGGGGTGCATTTTCTTCACCTACTGTTCTTTCATCCCTTTGCCAGCTTCTCCCACCTTCAGTTGTCTCTGCAGTGCCAGCATGACAGCGTCTAGGGAATTTTGGCTCCATTTGGTGTCTTCTCCTCCTTCTGCTCTTCAGTCTTCTTTGGCCTTAGAAAAAGCATTTTCTCATACTTTTCTTCTTTGCTTCCTTGTTTTAACTGAGATTCTACAATATCCTTTAACTTAGGAGAAAAAAATTTAAGAAAAAACAGGTGCCAGAAGCTAACATTAAAGTGTACTAAGGATACCTAAATCCATGCCTTACTGCACAATCACATTTAGGGGTTTGGTCATTAAAGTGATGACTGTGCATGTATTAACAATTTTTGAATGCATACATGTGTAAACAGTAACATTAAAATGTGTATTTTTATACTGATCTTTCACTAACATTGGTATAATTCAGAAAAAGCCAAATACGGTGTTATTACACAAAATCCAGGAAGAGATATTTAAGTCAAGAATATCTGTGTGTGTGAACATGCGACTGCATGTATACACAGGCATGATCAAAGGAGGGAAACAAGTAGAGATCTTCAGGAGAAAAACTAATCTCTTTTTTTTTTTTTTTTTCTGGGAGAAAGATTCCTGGTATCTAGAATACTGCATCCAGTTTTGGGTCCCCAGTAGAAGTAAGACAACTATAAAGTGGAGCAAGTTTGACAGAGGACCACCAGTATGGTCAGGAAGCTGTAGTGTTTGCACCATAATGAAAGGCTGAGGGTACTGCTCTTGTTCAGCTTGAAAAAGAAAATAAATATTTTCCTTGGTGGCTCCAGGGAGACCTAACAGCAGCTTGACAGTATCTGTGAGGAAGTTATCAGGAAGGACAAGCTCTTCACACTGCTGCATGACAAGAGGGTGAGAGACACCATACTTGAATTAACAAGAGAGTTTCAGACTGGTTATAAGGGAACACTTTTTCGCTATGAGTGCTGTTCATTATTTGAGTGGGTTGCCCAGAGAGGTTCCATAGAATCAGAATGGTTTGGGTTGGAAGGGACCTTAAAGATCATCTAGTTCCAATGGCCCTGGCATGGGCAGAGACACCTTCCACTAGACCAGGTTGCTCAAAGCCCCATCCACCCTGGCCATGAATACTTCCAGGGACTGGGCATCCACAATTTCTCTGGGCAACCTGTTCCAGTGTCTCAGAACCCTCACAGTGAAGTATTTCTTCCTTATATCTAATCTAAATCTACCCTCTTTCAGTTTAAAGCCTTTACCCCTTGTCCTGTCACTACATGACCTTGTAAAAAGTCCTTCTCCATTTCTCTTTGACTGTGACTATCCAGCCAATTCCTTATCCACTGAGTGATCCATCTGTCAAATCCATGTCGCTCCAATTTAGAAAGAGGAATGTTGTGCGGGACAGTGTCAAATGCTTTGCCTAAATTCAAGTAGATGACGTCAGTTGCTCTTCCATAATCCACCGATGCTAATCCTGCCATAGAAGGCCACCAAATTTGTCTGACGTGATTTGGCTTAGTGAAGCCATACTGGCTGTCACCAATCATCACCTTATTCTTCACGTGCCTTAGCATAGTTTCCAGGAGGATCTGTTCCATAATCTTGCCAGGCATAGAAATGAGACTGACTGGCCTGTAGTTCCCCAGGTCTTCCTCTTTTCCCCTGTTTTAAAAAATGGGGGTTATGTTTCTCATTTTTCAGTCAGCAGGAGCTTCACCGAACAGCTTCAACTTCTCAAATGTGATGGATAATGGTTTAGCAACTTCATCTGCCAGTTCTCTCAGGACCCATGAGTGCATCTCATCAGGTCCCATAGACTTGTGGACTCCAGATTCCTTAGATGGTCTTGAACTTGATCTTCTCCTACACTGGGTAGTTTTGCCATCTCCATCCTTGGAGATTTCTAATGCCTGACTTTATCAAGTCATGAGTAACCTGGTCTGATCTCAGCTGGTACACTTTGAGAGGAAGGTTGGTTGAACTAGAGACCTCCAGTGGTCACTTCCAACCTGAGTTATTCTACAATTCTGTGATCTGGTAGCTGCTGCTGTTTGAAACCATTTGATATTTTTCTCCATCTGTGAAAGAAATCTATGTTGTACACCATACTTCTTTGCAAATGAAGTGGAAAGTGAATCTTAGCTGAAATTGGAGTTTCATGGAAGGCCTGAAAGACCCAAACCAAAATTAAAATGAGCTTTTGGGGAATAAATGATGAAACATTTTCTCTCTGAATTTTGACTTTGTGAAAAGAAAGCATATCCCAGAACAATTCCAGTCATTTTTAAAAGGAAAGAGAAATGAAAAGGAGGAAAAAGAATAGGAGGAATAATCCAGTTCAGATACAGGTGGGAAAGGAAGTTGGCTCTGAATAAAGTTGGGCAGGTTCTGTGTTTCTGTTTGTTCTTCTTGTGTTGTTTCTGTGTCACGTCTCAAAAGGAAAATTGCATTTTCTGGACAGTAACCCAAAAATACATATCAGAAATGAAAATTTGCATAACATTTAGGCACAGTGTAGAGTTTCTAGCTTACTAATATAATTGTTTCAACACAGTACTCTTTAATCCAGGGATTAATGCAAATCATAGATCCTCAGTGACTAAAGAAGGCTATATCCAAATAATCAGTTTTGAAGTATGTGGGAGTGTTAATTCCACTACCTCTTTCTCACATAGATCTGTTGTTTGAACATCATCGCAAGTTTTTTGTTTGCATATTTTTCGGTTATGTGGTCTTTTCATTTTTACAATCAGTTTCCTTCTATTTTGATAATGTTTCAGAACGGTACTTCTACATATTGATATGCTGACATAGACATATGCTATTGCATACTGCTTATTTTTCATATATTAGCTAAAACAGCACAGCTGTGTATGAGAAATAGTTTTCTACATAGGGAAGTACATAAATATTTTCCCAATTATTTTTATTTTAAAGTCTACTGTATTTCACTGAAAAGCTCTGGCACACAGTTTTCACAGGTGTGTAATTTGAACCAAAAATACAGCAAAAAGTATGCCTCTAACACATCAGCCCCATTGCAAAGAAAGGTAAGTGAATAGAATAAAAATACAGGACTATACTTAAAAGTATGTTTTTGATAGGTTTCCTGTTGGGGTCAGATGCACTGATACTCAATTCAATAAAATTATTGTTTACTCTCCAGCTGTGTAAGATATGTACATCTGAATTCATTCACACACCTTTGAATGAAGCTGCTGAGTGTAAGAATTGGTATGTCTAGTCTCTAAGGTAAAATTTAGGCATACTTTCAGTAAGTTTCAGTAGTTCTTTCAAGGACAATTTAAGAGTCTCCTCTGTAACTTAGTCAAGTGCTCTAAAAGCCATATATTTACCAAGTATGATGTTCATATGGGAGGAGGGACAGTGAAAACCTTTTGCAAAAAATAAAAAAAAAAAATCCTTTGGATAAACAAAGGTTCTTCCCATTTGCTTTTAAAATGTGTGAGATGCAGAAATAGCTGCAGACTGAAAGTCTCAATGGGAAGAAACTTACATTTATCTCAGCAAATTTCCCAATGAACAGACATTTTAAAAAACTTGCAATGTTCAAATGAAATTTAATTTAGAATTATTTTTTACTCTCCTGAAGTTGAGATGACGATCATCTGAGTATTATATTCAGTAACATCAACATGGACCATGGACTCTGTGTGGATATATAATGGTGTATTTCTTGCTGTTAGACTGTTCTTTAATTCTAGTTCTAAGGATTATTAAAAACTATAAATTATTTCTACCTAATATGTCAATATTCAGCCTCTTATTGTATTCTCTGTGGCTAACAGCCACTGTGGCAGCAAGTCAGTCACTGCCACTGCAAGGCAGTACAACTGCCTAAATATTCAGCCTCCTGTTCTCTGAACCCCTGCTCAAACTTTTCAGCCTGTTTGTTCTGCCATTTCTCAGTCTTTTTCAGAGTTTCCTCCAGTGTAAATTTCTCTCAGGGACTTGCTGTGTAGCAAGATTGGGCTTCTCTAACATCCGGCTTCTCAGTCCAAATGACTGGAACCCATGTACAGTGGGATTAGTGAGGCTGCAACCTCTAATGCAGAGCAGTGATCTCAGTCCTCCCTCTAAAGCAATACTAGGATACCTGGAGCACCTGCCCCTGCAGTTTACCTTGGAGAACTGGTCTTTCATGGCTGTTTTATCTCACTTTTTTGGTTATGGCCGTTGACTTATTTTCCTGCTCTTTTCATCCTGTCTGCTCACTGCTATTCTGGCGGTTGCTGTCATTGTTTCAGTATTAGTTGCTGTAGACATAACATGGTATAATTACAGTCATTAAGAAGAATGACTGGATAATTATATCACTATAAACCTAGAGTTCTTTCTGCAGAACAATTTTGGGGATATCAAGGAGGAACCAGCAGTTGTGTTTTAAATATTCTCTGTCCTTGCAGCAGTGACTTCTGTTTTATCCAAGAGTTTCCGACACCTGACATCAAACATAAACCTTGAGCTAATTAAATTTCCCGCTTCCAAGCAGAGGAAAGAATCTCTTTTATACCAAAGAGATGAAGTGCTTGCATCTATTATACAGTGGATGTATAAAATGGTGTAATTCTTGCTGTTAGACTGTTCCTCTCATTCCAGTTTTAAGGAATTTTAAAAACTATAGATTATTTCTGCCTAACATGTCAATATTCATCCTCTTACTGTAGTCTCTGTGGTTCAAAGCCACTGCAGTAGCAAGTCAGTCACTGCCACTGAAGGAACCTAACCCACTGCAATTCGATACACCTCAATGTATAGGAAACAATAGCTCTGTAAGGGAACACTAAGGTCTTTGTCTTTCATTTTTCTAAAAAAACTCAAGTACTACCCAAACTGTATTTCTTAGTTTATACTCTACATATAAAGTCCCACTGATTCCTGCTGGAGATTTGGATGTGGAGGGAATGAAGATTTAGCCTTTTTTTGTTGTTTTTTTTTAAGCATGCATGCTTCCTTCCTGCTCATTTATCGAACTGGGTGCTGAAACTAGTCAAAAATGTTTGTAGGTTTTTTTTTAAATAAGATTGGTTAAAACCACACTTTCTCTGAGCAACCCATGGAGGTTTCAATTAATTTTAGTCAATTTGTAGGGGTGAG
The DNA here is from genome assembly GCA_013400335.1 of Eurystomus gularis. Lineage (NCBI taxonomy): Eukaryota > Metazoa > Chordata > Aves > Coraciiformes > Coraciidae > Eurystomus > Eurystomus gularis. The sequence goes on from VZZY01015730.1 coordinate 93,296, forward strand.
GGGAGCCAAAACCCTGGTAACTGGGATCTTGGATACAATCTGCGAGTTCAAGCTTCTCATCTGTTATTGTGCCACTTTCCAGTGGGGTGCTGCAGCCCTGAAAGAATTGAGATTTTAGGTTGGCGGGTCTTTCTCACTCCATAGTCCCATAAGCATTCTCCCACGGGTATGCTTCTCTGTCTTCTTTCCCTTTGTCTCCTTATTGCTTGTGCAATCACAGCTCTTGTTAGTGTTGCAGGAGATAAAAGTCCAGGATTTAGGGGATGTTTCATAAAATGGATCAGACAACTGAAGGGGGAAAAACAGGTCAGTGAGTGGCTCTTGTTTGGCAAAGCAGCTGCATGAAGTTTACTGGTGCTACAGAGATGACTGTAGCTCACAGTGTCTTGGTGCAGGTGAGCAGTGGAGGCAGAGCCCTAGCTTATTATCCTTGTTATCCATATGTATTTCATACTTCATTGGATTTATTATCCTCTTTCCACTGCCCCATTCCTAGGTGTTTTGTTCTATAGCCTGGAATTTATTATTGTCTCTACTTCTGCATTTGCTTTACTTTCTAGAAATAATAAAGTCAGCAAGACCAACTTTATAAATCAGTGGGTAGGGAACTTCCTTGGGAATTCAGTGGCAGATCAGTGGCAGATCAGATATCTCCCTGTACTCCAATTAATGTTTGACCATTTGCACAGAGAAGGGTTGGTAGAAGACACTCCGGTATATACCATAGGCTTGGTGTTTACGGTGCCTGTTTGGCAGGTAATGAAAAGCCAAAGCAGTATCTGAGCCTGTTGAGGGGATGGAAGTATCTTTTTTTTTTTTATCTCCTGATGGACTATCTTACCCATTAGAGTGGTCTCTGAGATTCCTGTCTCTCATTCATTTAGAGACACATATTAAAAATACTTTTGAATGTTTCTTTTTTTGCCCAGACATGGTTTTGAAAATTCTTCCATCTCACTGGGGAAAAAAAATGGTAGCATGGAAAAAAAATTTCCTACTCAGCTCTAGTGTTTTATAAAAACTTTGAGGGAGAGGAAGCACTGGACTGTCAGAGATGCCAGCAGCCTGAAGGAATAACAAGCCACCCCATGCCATCCCTGCAACCAGCACGGAGGTGAATGTAGTACACTCAAATATCCTTGTGCTGCTGTTGACTCAGGCTTGGATTGGTCTGACCTACATTTCATGAAATCTTTGTGCCTAATGTTTCATGGGACTGGCTCTTGGCCTTCAGAGGTGCCTTGCCAATAGGAAACACTAAGCAGCAGGTCTGAAAAGAAACATGGGCAGCATGTGTATGGACTAAAGTGCTAGACATGCTCTGTCATGCAGTTTTAGTTTGTATCATGTAGTATGTTAGCTCTGCTACTGCTTCTGCGTGTGTTGTATTGGCATGCTTTCTCAAGCTTTTAAAATGAGTTGAGGACCAACCAGTCACTTGTTGTGCCAAGCACATTAAAGCTAGAAGCACTCTGCAACTCCTTATACTGTATTTCATCAGACTGGAGCAAGCTTCTTCCCTACCTAATTGCTGTGGTGAGGTAACTGGAACTAAAACAACTCTTGTTGGTTTTGCTGTGATAAACTGTTTCAGATTAGTTTCTCTCCCTGTTTAGGAGCTGGGATTTGTTTGACAGAATGGAATTCCTTGCCATTGGATACTGATGTGGTCTCACGACTGTATACCCAGCCCTCCTCACTTTCTGCTAGCAGCTCTCCTTCACCTGCCTGATTCTTTCACCTTCTCCTTCATATCCGCTCTCTGTGGTTTTCTGTTATGACTTCTTGGTTTTTCAGTGAGTTGAAAAGTCTAGGAAGTGTGATTTTGTTCTGTGCTTTTTGGAATAAGTACATAGCTAGAGGTTTCTAGGAACTGTTTTTAAAATTTGTTAAAGCCTAATAAAATGGAGTTATTGGAAGAAAAGTTTCAAGTCTCTGGAGGAGCTACCTGCAAACAACCGATTGACTGCTACTGATAGGTTGGAGTGGATTAGCAATACAAAGTATTGTACTCCTGTAGAAATACTTGTAAAAAATTAGGATATTGAGATCTGTGTAAATGTGAAGATACTCAAAAGAAACATTGGAAAATCTGTAAAGAGCACATGCAGGATTATGAAATCTGTTGCGTGGTAGAAAGGGTGTGACCAAAGGCTACATATTCTGATTCTGCCATTGAAATGTTGCATGAACATAGGTGAATCACATCACTAAACTCTGCTCCAGCTGCTTTGTTTGTATAAACTGAATAACAAGTTTTACCTTTTTCCTCAACACCTTTAGAGGTTTAGGACCATGAAACTCTTACTTTAAAACGAGGGAAGGAAAACAGATACAGGATAAGAAGCAGCCCTCTCTAGAGCAAGTTAAAGAAATACAGGAAAACTGTGTGTGTAATAAGAGCTGTTTGAAAGACAATTTTTCCCATGAGAAGTTTGAAAGAAAATCTAAAACTGCAAAAAAAGAATTCAGCTTGCCCTATAAATATTGCATGAATGAGGATTTCTTTTGTTATGAATATGATATTTAGAAATAAAGTAATAACATTGTCAGGAGGACTTTACATGCAATTTCTTTTTTGTTGATTTTTCACAGGACATGTTTTTATGTTAAAATGTCAATTCAATAATAAAATGATCGTTTTGATGTGTTTCAGTTCAGTTGTCTTCAACTGAAGAACTGGAACAAAATTGCATTTCAAGTTGAAATGTCAAGGTGAAAGGAAAATTTTCACTTAGAAATTTGCCACAGGAAGCCAACATATTTTTTGTCTTGGAATTTACATCTCCCAATATAAAAATATTTGTTTGGTGAGAAGACTTTCCAAATGAGCAATGTTCAGCCAGTGCTAGACATACCATTGCTTTTCTTACGTTGAGCTTAACCCTGCTCACAGTGGAGTCAATGGAAAACTTACATTAGGAATCATCTAGGAATTCAGATGGCAGAAGTCCTCTACCTGTCACAGAACATGAGCCAGAAGACTACCCACCTGTTGTGTTTGCAAAAAAAGAAGCTGAGAGTAAGGTCTCTTCTTTATTCAGTTGCTTTTTTTAAGTTAAAGCTTTTATGAAATGGCTACATGTATGTCATACTGATGCCTTTTGCTGGAAATTTTCCTGGTTTTATGTTCTGTCCACAAGCTGCTTTTCTAACTAATGTGATAGAGGTCTTGTGTTTTGGAAGTTGAAGGTTTTTAACACTGTGTTCAGCATTGCATAATGATGTGTTACTCATCAGGTACAGATAATTCTTCCAGCATAGGTGTGAAGGCTGTCATTTTTAGAAAGGGTAGGGACGGACCTGGAAGCTTCAGCCACAGTTTTCCAGTGAATAAGCGGGCCTGCTGGGATTTGCACAGCTCTGAGCCTCTCAAATATTTGAGTAAAATGTAACATATTAGTAATAGTTTGCTTTTATAAGCTGCAGTTCATATGGCCATGACAGGAAGGAGAACTAGCACAGAGCAACTTGGGTTTTTTCCTGCCACCACCAGAAAAGCATGTAAGCAGTGGTATGGAGCTGATGTCTCAGGGTTAATAGCATGTGTCTGTACCATTCAGTAGCTGTCAGGATGAAAACTGATCACCACAACATAAGCTTTGAGATACCCAAATTGTTTCAAGAGTTAAGAGTAGGAAATGATGGCAATTGTGTAAAATTTGTCCACAGATGTTAACATGATAAAAGCTGTAACTGTAAGGGATCTCTCTTTTCAATGCAGATTTGCATTCAGTGCTGGCCAAACTAGACTCATACATGCAAACAGTATCTGCCCAGCAGCCAATAGCCTAAACTGTAAATACAGTAGATTATTTGGGATTTGTTTGCTTGTCTTCTGTGTCTTTATTTTTAAAAAACAAAGCAGGAAACTAGTGAAGAAAGAAAAGAGTCCTCATCTGTCTTTAGTATTATTTATTTGTTATGTATTTATTTTGTTAGTATTTTTGGTGCTCGCAGCAGGAAAAGAATCCTTTTATTTAATTTATCTATTGTTTTAAAATAACATAGTAAGTAAGAAGTGTTGGGTAGAAACTAAGCGAAGTCACAGTTGGATATTACTGTTACAAGATAGGAGATGACAATGGTATCTTTTTAGTGTATCTGTTATCTGTGGTGTCATTAAATCTAATGATGTGCTAAATAATAAAAGCAGCCTTATCACATCGCAAGGCCCTGAATTGTCTCAAAGTTGCCATGCCTGTGGGTTCCCTTTGGCTTTTGGAAAGGGTTTGGAGTGAGTAGACGCTGCAGTTCAGAGTACGTTTATGTGATCAAAGCTCTTTAGACAGATGGCTGCTAGCACTTCAAAATGATTAAAATATGTTCCAAGCAACATCAGTCTGTGGGCTTGGGGACCCAACCTTTCATTAGTCAACAAAGGGTCTTGAGTTCTTGAAAATGAAATCTTTAAAAGCTAATAAGGCTGCTGTTTTGCTCTGAGCTGTTTCTTTGGATTTGCAGTTGTGGATTGGACTTGGGCCAGTTTCTGTCCAATAATACAAGGCTTTAAAAAAAAAGAAAATCTGGTTACAAAAGGCCTCCCAGCAGATCTGCCTGTTAAAATTTTCAGTCTTGGATATGTAAATTTAGGCACCTGAGTTTGCACTTAGGAACCTGGGAAGGGACCTGCAAGTGCCCATTTGGAAAGCTAGTCACTCACTGGAGCATAGTTTAACTATAGGCACCAAAGCTGTATTGTTTTGACTTGAACTACTTTTTCTTCAAACCTTTATGGGTTAATCCAGGAGCATCTCTAGAATACTTCCATGGTACCATACCAAGATCATTAAGCAAGTTTTCCAGAGTTTCGAGAAATCAGCAATATGACTTACAGTATTCTCAAGTGTTGTCAGTGCTTGCCAAATATGAACATGTCATTGTATAGTTTGGTGCTATTGTGCAGTTGGGTTTATTCTGTTGTCTACACCTCGCTTGTGAGAGATAGCAACTGGGGGCTTGTGCAAATGCAAAGTGTGTGTAATCACTGCATGTCTATGTGAGGACAGCAGCAATAAATGTCTGTTTAATAAGATATTAACAAGTTCAAGCCTTCTGTTTCTTTTTTTTTTTCTTTCTCTGACAGAGGAAAAACTGCTCTCACAACTTGTAAATTTCTGAACTTGAAGTGTTCCTGCCCCCTGAATTCTTCCCACACAAGTCTCAAAATTTGAAGATATGTAAATTCTCTCAAAATGCCTCAATATTTAGCCTACTGTTGTAGAATTTATTTTAAAACACATCAGAGTTTTGACATACACCAATAGAAGCTAAGCAAGTCATGATGATCCCATTAGCTGAATGTGATCCCATTAGCCAAATTGTTCAGCTTGTCTTCTTTCACCTTGGGAACAGCTCTCACATTCCTTTTGTCAGGACTTGATGGGGCCAGCAACTGAAGTTCTTCCCACCCACACACCATAGTTACTCAGAGAATGTCATACTCCATTTCTCTTTCCCATAGTCTCCCTCTGAAGGCTTGCCTGGGATTTAGCTTACACAGCCAGTGAATTTTACTCATCATAAAGATAAGCAAGATGTTATGGTCTTTCAATAAATGTATATCAGATTCTGGGTTCTGATTATTTTGATGAGCTGATACTTGGTTTTGTTTGTTGTAAAATACTAGGTTTGTGTGTCACAAAGCTTTTTGTCCACCACCTAAACAATCCTATCATGTACTCTGCTCTTACAAATTACTTCTGAACTGGGTCGCTTTCTCCCTAGCTCTAGTCATAGGTTTTTAACCTCTGTCCTTCAGATTTGTGAACTATTTTTTTTCCTTAAGACAAAACTAAGAACTTATTTTCCCCTGAGTAGGCAAAACAAGGCAAAGGTCTACAATAAAAGCTCAGAATGTAGCGAACATGCCTGTTTCTCTTAGCGTCTCCATTTCTGGAGTTCCTTATGAACAGGTATATTTACGTTGAACTTTGAGAGTTCTCCCATTGGTTTAAGTGTGCTCTGAAGTGGTCCTGTTACTCTATCTCTATTACTGTTCTGGCTTCTAGAATTTAGGGAGTTGACCTAATCACATTAATCACTTTTCCCTCTACTCCAGGGAATCAAGTAAACCCTTTTATTAAGTAAACCAGCATCCTACATAGCCTATGTCACTTCTATCTTGGACCATTCTTCTGAGCTCTGCAGAAGCTCCATTTCCAACAATGCCATGTAACAAGAAAGTGCTGCTGAATGCTCTATCCATATACTCAGGTCTGAGGTTTCCAGAGAACTAAGCAGGACTTCAAGAGTGACATGACTGGGAACAAGTGGATGATTTTATACATGCTGCTAAAGTGTTTGGGAGGCTCCTGCTTTGAATATTCTGATTTGTCATTGTTTTCCTCTGGAGTTGCAAGTTCCTGAAACTTGTAAACACCTCATCCTAAAGGTCTCATTTGGGGAGTTGAAATGAAGGGCCTCTTCTGAAATGTTTTTTCTTTGCCTCTCAATTCCCCTAGCTGTAAGATGTGAATACTGCTATTCGTGCATTTTTGAGGAAAATACATTAACTTTTCGTTATTAGATTCTGCTAAATGTTAAGTGCGGTAAACCTAAATTTATCACAGTAGCTATTGTATTGCAGCAGTCCTTCTGAAATGCAAGTGCGGAGCTGCCTTTTCCAGATGAACCATACACTGTGAGTGCCCCATTAATACGTTTAATATTTAATGACCAACTGTTTATCTTGCTTCCTCTAAATTACTGTAAAGTTACTATTCCAAGGAGAAAAAGTAGCTTTTTATTCTGGAGAAAACTGTGGCATTCATTGCTTTGAGTGAGAGCGTAATCTCAAGCAGTTCATAATATTTCCTCTGCTAAAAGGCAGCAAGAACTTGGAAACTTTAGAAATAAGGATGAGGCTGCAAGAGAGGAAAAAAGTATCTGCTTTCCAGGTAGGTGAGTTCAGTTGTTGCACTAAATCAGGTTTTGGATTGTTGAGGCTTTTTGGTCAAACCAGTGAAAATATATATATGTATATAACTTTGTTGTAGAAATGTTGAAGAGTTCCTTCTTTCTGTTTGTAACAGTGCAGCTCTTTATGATCGGGGAAAAAAAAAACCTGGTTTAGTGAAGGAGGTGCTGAGCCTGCCAAAGTTGATGGAGCTGAATTTGGATAGCAATTTAGTGTGGGACAGCTATACAGGAACAGAGAAGAATGTAAAATGAGTAGATTGCTACAGATTTATGCTTGCCAGAACAAAACAGGTAAATTGTTTGTAACTTTAAAGACCCTGAGCTTGCAGACTGAAGTAAAGACATGCCTTTAAAAAAAATCCAAGAAGATTGTATGATAGTTCTTTTGAACATTATGCTGGAGGAAAGTTACAAGAATGTCAAACACTTTTAAATGATTTTTTACTCAACTAATGTTTCCATAATGGACGTTAATACTGTTGACATTACTCATGGATTGAATGCAAGCAATTTAGACAATAGATAGTATCAGGTGCTAATAGATCAAATGTAATTACTGTTGATGAAATAATTCTACACAGTTTAGCAAAATTGTTTCAATTATTCACTGTAAATGAAAACTGGGAGTAAAAGTGCAAATACTAAGCTTTCTCCTCTAGGGGCATTATATGCATTTCTGAGTCATATTTTTTCCTCTTAGCAACCTTTCCTCTGTAAGAGCTTCCAGTGCAAGTTATTACAATTCTTTTTGCATAAGACAGGTCATGTGAAGTTCAGCTGTGGGTGGGGCCACTGTGGTAGATTGGGGGACAGTCTTAATAGATCCGTTTCATTAATTAAGTCATGCATTTTTTTATTAACAAAACCTGTATGTCAGGTTTAGCCAGCTGGGAGCCATTCTTATGGTTGTTATCTTTGTCAGAAGGAATATTGTGAAAATAAGGAATTACTGTACACGCTTTAACTCCTGATTAAACAGAGGAATGATATCAGCTCACCTGCTGTCCATGAAAAAATAACTTTGGGGCCTATCATAGGCTTGATTCATAGGTTCTGATCTTGCATATCTCATTAAGGTAAAAACTCTGTACATTGCATTCAAAATTTACCCTGAAGGATTTACGTCATACCTGTCCCATGGTCATTGAGGTAAACAAGGCCAAAATTTCAAAAATCTAGATTATTTATTATTTCTTTCTACTCTTGAAGGAACTTTTTCTTCTTGCCCCTCTTTTTGCATGTATAAAATAATATTTTCTTGCATTCTTTCTCTTGGGGTGTTCCATTCCCAGAGATCAGGAGAAAGCAGTAAGATTTCCAGGAAGTATTTAGTTGTACTAGACATCTAGAACAGTCTAAGTGCCTACTTATGGCTTCAGCCTTTAGCTTCTTGGTAGAAATAAATTCAAGGCATTCTTTAGTAAGCTTTCTCCTGGTCCTCAACAGGAAATGCACTAATGACTTCCACTATCATTAAGCAAGATTGAACTGGGAGGAGCTCTCAGCAAAGAGGAAGGAAAAGTGCTGTGAATTTGTCCCTTACACAAAGCAGTGAAGAGGAGAGAAGGATGGGTAACAAAGTTCATATTATCTGATTTATCTTTCCTTTTCTTCTGAGCTAAGCAGGATCTTAATGTTATCCAGGCTCATGTAACATCATGTTCTGTTTGAATCATATTCTGTGAAAGGGACTTCCATCCTAAGGTCTTTGGTGGAGGTACAGAAATACTTTTTCTTCCATTTAGCTCTTCTTCCCTGCTGTTTTTGCCAAGAGAGTCATATATTATTACACTTCCACAGTTCTGACTGTAAAATGAGGACTATCGTGATGTAGGAATTTAGTTCTCCCTCTTGAACAATGTTGCTGCTCCTGTCAGAAAAGAGTATCATATCTGTTGAATGTGTTTAACCATAGTAGGCAGTATTCATACTAATAATTATCTCATCCTGTTCAAAAACTAAATAAGGAATTAAACAGTGTTAAATTCAGTGTTGGCTAGATTTCACAAGAGCTTTCATACTAATTCAGTTTCCTTGTCAGGTCTTGAGAAAATAATTAATTCTCTGGTTCAGTGCAACCAATACATTTCCTGCTACAGTATTTCACTTTTACCTGCTGCTTATGGAGAAGTTACATGCTGGCAAAAAGAAAAAGCTGCAGTTTTTCTTGTGAACTCCTGCTTCATGAAGTTAAAAGTGTTGCGTTCCTCTTCACACAGGCTAAGTTATAGTGCACAACTGTATTATTCTCTTACAGATTTTATTTCAGTAGCCCAGTGGTAAAAATCATGAGGGTAAAGAAAGAGAGAGGTGAAGGAAGCTGATTTAACAGTTTTAGGATACAGAAATCAATTCAGCATCCATTTGCAGCCTCTTTCCAAGCCCTACACTTTGGAACTCCCTCTTCACTGATTTTTCTCCAGCAGCCAGCAGTCTAATCTCTCACGTTTCAAGAGGTACATGAGTTGTGCAATTCAGCTTCCAGTCAGTGGGCCATATCCAGCTGATGGCCCCTTTTTCCTGGGAGGAAGCCAAGAACATCTTCTAAGGTAACACGGATCTTTGTGCTCATGGCAGGTCGACAAAGCACAAGAGCCTGCTGTCACTGCCTGCACCCCATTGTGGCAATGGTGGCTGAAACTGCCTCCTTGTGTGAAACTGTTGTGGTTTTCCCGTAAAGGTCCCAAACCTGGATCTGTCTGCTGAGGTTAACCAGGCTGATGTGTGTTGCCAACTCACGCATACTGTTAATTAGCTCTTTTGTCCAGCCTCTTCAAAGGTTGGACTTGATGACCCTGGAGGTCCTTTCCAACCATAATAATTCTGTGATTGTGTCTTTCCATGAATAATAATTTACTCCAAGACCTGAACCAAGATTAGGGCCTCAGTTTCCAGATGTGGCACACATAGGTAATAAGAAGCAATCCTGGGCCCCCAAAGCTTAGAATTTAAAGAAGATAAAACGTGAGGGAAAGGCACTTTACTTCCAGTTACAGCATGGCAGGCTGAGCTCTGCATGTTGTGACCTGCTTAGTACCACACAGAAGACATGAAATAGAAGAGGGAATTCAAGACAGAGCTCTGATCCCCAATCCACTAAATCATTCCCCCAGCATGTGTCCTTGTTTCGCATTAAGGAGAATGGCCCAGACAAGCCTGCCCAGTTGCTTCAGTGAGCACTGGTACAATAGGGAAGCAGACTTCCCCTATATTAAGTTTCCCAGGCGTTCCTTTTATCATTTAAGTCATCATTTTAACTGCCGTGTTTCATAGTGCTTAACTGTCCAAGGAGCTGTATGATTTATATGAATAAGGGTTTGGCAGCAGCAGCTAGGTAAAACATGGCTTACCGACTAGCAAAACGTTGCCATTGTGTTGTTTACAGGGCTTTCAGGAGGTGACTTGCTAAGTGTGTATCTGCATAGCAATCCCCAAACCAACTGCATTTTTGTCTGGGAGAAGCCCTAATAGCTTTAAAGTAGACATTATAGGACATGGACCTGTTGGAGCAGGTCCAGAGCAGGGCTGCAAAGATGATCAGAGGGCTGGAACACCTCTCCTACAACAACAGACTGAGAGAGTTGGGCTTGTTCAGCCTGTAGAAGAGAAGGCTCCAGGGAGACCTTATTGAGGTCTTCCAGTATCTGAAGGGGGCCTAAAAGAAGGTTGGGAAGGAACTTCGTACAAAGGTCTGTAGTGATAGGACAAGGGCTAATGGTTTGCAACTGGAAGAGGGTAATGTAGGTTAGATGTAAGGAAGGAGTTTTTTCACTCTGAGGGTGGTGAGACGCTAGAACAGGTTGCCCAGGGAAGCTGTGGATGTTCCGTCCGTGGAAATGTTCAAGGCCAGGTTGGAGGGGTCCTGGAACAACCTGGTCTAGCAGGAGGTGTCATTGCCATGGCAGGGGTGTTGGAACTAGACAATCTTTAAGGTCCCTTCCAACCCAAACCATTCTATGATTCTGTGATGATGGGTGTCTGTACCAGTCTGGAGGAAGGTTTACAGACTGCAGCACATGCAGTCCTCCAAGTGACTCACCAGCGATTGCAGAGTAACGTGTGTTGCTGTGCACAGTACCAGCAAAGCGGGGAAACTATGTGTTAGGCACACTCACCTAGAGTTCATCAGTGTACCTCGGCACACTGGTGACCACAGCTGGGCATGTGCTAGAGTACAGGACACCTTGTTCGCCTTTGGTCAGAGTTACTTAATATTTTTCAGTAACACCTTTGAGGAAGATCCAACAAAACTGTTTAAATGCTCTCTGGTTTATTTTCCTGGGGAAGGGGGGCAAGTAAACTCAAACCAAAAAAAAAGGTATATTTTAATTATTTTTTTTTTAAGTCATTTGAAGATTTTTAACCAGCTGAATCATTCAGCAATAAAGACAAGACAAGAGGGCAGAGGGCCATGTGATTCCCCTTCCCAAGTCGGTCACACTGAGGGTTTCTTTAGGGCTACTCAGCTCATCCATGAGATCATCCCTCTCTCAAATTCCATATGTATTTGGTTATTCCATCTTTGAAACATGTTTCCATTCTTTGTATTTCTTTTAATTGCCTTCTCCTGGAGAGACTCTTCTCTTCCATCTACTCAGCTGGATGTTCCTGGCCATGCTGGAAGGCAGGGCTGGCTTCCAGCCCTGGGTCCAAGACAGCTTCGTCTCTTGCTTTTCTGGTTCAGTGGGGGAGTTAAGCCAAATGGTCACAATAGCAAATCAGGACAGCCATAAAATTCACAATCATGTCTGATTTATAAAGATAACATTGTATAAAGTACAATATATTTTCTGAGGTTATTAGTAACAGGCTTTATTCAGCCAGTAATTCCTGAATGGTGCCATGCACTTTACTGCTTGATTGATTTATATGTCTTTATGATTTTAATTAATACTGTTTTCATCAGAGTCAATTACTAGTGATTGGAAAACTCCAGGCTGTTCAGTTTATCTATGCCAGTGTTTTGGAATTATTCCTGTGATCTTTATTTTTGAAATCTATTGAATAGCATCAATAGCACTAAAGAGGTGAAATTTAAACACTAGGGAAAAAAAAATGCTGCTTATACTTCTGGGAAAACATTTATGGTGATTCACATTTTGGAAACTGAAACACTATCAATGTTTTATTCCCAGATTATTTTCCAAGAAAAAGCTTGGATCCTCTGCTGAATCGGTTTCTTCAGAATACTTAGGCTTACACTGAAGTTGAATCATGCAGAGAAGGCTGGAAGACAGTGCTGGGAGAGAGGCTCAGGAAACTTGTCCATCCTCTGTCCTGTGACATTAGCACAAAGGGATGAAATAAGCTGATCCGAGTCTATAAGGAGATGTTTGGATCCTACCTGGCTGTAGCAGAGGTGTACACACACTAGATGTTAGAGGATCAGGATAAAAGTGCTTCTCTGTTTAGTGATCTAGACAAGCTGCTTTGCACAGAAAAACAGAAAATAGAAAAACACTTAGTAAAAATCATTGGTTGATAATATACCCCCTTGAAGATTGGAATATTCACTATATGGGAACAAGAAGTCTCTGGATCTTAGTATAACTATTTTAGAGTTGTTCATTTCCCTGGTGAAAAGAGGCTAAAATTCCTACACCATCGTGATGTGAGTGAAAGCTAAGAATTTTACAGAAACTGAAGCCTTGTAAGAAAATCTCAAATGTGCACTTGTATAACAGGTTTTGAGCGAGTCTGGTGCAGTGTTTACTACTACAGTATAAAGGGCTGGGTTCCTTGTTGTATATTTCTAGCTGGCATTTTATCAAGGAAATAAACTTTGATTTTTTTTTTCATTTTGTGACATGTGGATTGAAACTACATTTTCTCAATCCAAAGCCTTGATTTAGAAGCGTTAGATCATTAAATTAAGTGCTTTTGCATAAGACTGAAATTGTAACTGAACAAATTATTTATGCAGAGAGAAGCAAGATAAAGTTTCTTTCAAGAGTTCTTTAACATATCAGATTGATAAGAGTCAAAACACCTTTACTGCCATTAAATATTTACCAAGACTAGGCTTTTGGAAGAGGGGCAGTTCAGTGCAGTGTGTTTGGCTCCATGCAATGCTATTGATTAGCTATCAGAAGGACATAGTTAATGGATAACTGGAAGTATTACAGAGCACTCCACATTCTTGTCAAGTCTTTTCTCTGAAGATGACCTAAAATAAAGTCAGTTACAACTGGCATTCACCCTGCGACAGATTGCACAAGCGCACCTACGGTATGAACAAAAGGTTCACAAGAATCAGTTGACCAGGGCTTAAGCAATCCTTTCTAGTAGTTGTTGTCATCACTGCTGGACTTTAGAACTGCACATGTTTACATTTAATTAGAAAGAACACACAGTTTACATCGCACAGTAGCTATCAGTATCGAATCAGAATTGATTTCCGCTCTCCTTCTCAAATGACTGTTTCCTTCAGACTAATTAAAAAAAGGCACATAACAAAATGACTCATATAAATTTTAAAGCAAAGTAAACACTATTCCCTGGAGACAAAAATAAAAGTCAACAGCACATAGTCTGTTGACTACTGAGCTTGTTTTCAGGTGATTCTGATGCCTGCATTTTGATATATGTCAGTACTATCAGATTTATTTTATATAGATGTATATGTGAAGTACCCCTTTGCACTGAGTGGACACTTCAATGACTGGTTCAGTTTTTAGGGTCAGGATCCTTATTTGTTTCATCTGAATTGTTGCAGTTAATCTAATACACGAGGTGATTCATTAGTATTAATACTTTTGGCAGAAGCATTTTGTTCATTTCCAATAAAACTGCCAGTAGGTCGCTCATGTAAAATGGAAGTCAGAAGCCATTATCCTTACCAGTGAGAAGGTGCAAGGTATACTAAAGGCACAAACCAAATTAGCCTTAACTTCATGCATAATTTCCAACAAAGAAATCTCTATTAGATTTTGTTAGTTATGCAGGCAAATCTGAATTCAAACTATGGTGACAGGAGGCATCATTTAAGCCTCCCAGCAGAAATGCCTGACTCGAATGTGCATGTTCTTTGCCATCAGGAGAGATTTCCACGGTTGCTGTTTTGAAGAGTAAAGGTTCAAGGTAGCAAATTACTGTGTACTGTAAAGTCTGTGGGAGCTGGGGGGGTTGCAGACCCGACCAGGTTGGTAGGTAGGTGTGTAGAGCTGTTGGATCCTGAAATGCCTGCTCAGAAGGCCCAATGTTAATTTATGCCAGAATACCTGCTTTCCGTGTAAGAGACAGTGTTCAGAATGAAGCTCTTAGCAAGGATCATAAAAAAAAAAAAAAGAAAGGAAAAGGTGATACTGCATCTATTTTCTACCTGTTTTAATTGATATACTATCATATCTGTTATTTTAGCACATACCCATAGTTACTGCTTTCTTAATTTAGCTTTGAGGAAAAAAGTGCACTATTCTTAAAACTGATGTCAAAAACGTGGTCAAAGTATAACAAATAAAGCGCTATGACCTTTAGGACAAGATCCTCCGTCTCTTTTCCACTAAGTTGATGTTTCTGCAAATCCCTGACATAGGCAATTTCCCAGCTGGCCCAAAGCCAGAGTCGCTGGCTCTGCACCACCCACGTACACACCCCTTCAGCGATCCATGTCAAGTGAGTGGCCTCCAGCAGCCAGCAGAGAGGCGCAGGGGCTGCCAGTTCAGCCTGGGGACTGGGAAGGTGAAAGTACCTCTTATCTTTAAGCTAACTGTGCCCCTTCTCCCTGCCTGCCATCCACAGCTGAGCCAGGATCAGCTCCTTCCTTGCTACCATGCATGCACTTCCCAGAGAAAGTGGCCATGGTTTTGCGATACCCAGTAAAATGTGGAATTGCTGACACCACCTTAAAACATCCTTTATATTGAAATACTGAGGTCACTTTTGATGTCTCGATGCCAGTTCTGTCTTCGATTAATAGATAAAGTTCTCTCTGTGTTTGCAGTGTTACCTAAACAATCTATTACTGTAGGGAATTACTACAGTATTACAAATACTAAATTGAAGTTATTTTGTTAACTAAAGCCATGATGAGATGGATTAAGAACTGGCTACATGATAGAGCCCAAAGAGTGGTGATCAATGGTGCCAAGTACGGCTGGAGACCTGTAACTAGTGGAGTCCCCCAAGGATCAGTGCTGGGTCCAGTCCTGTTCAACATCTTCATCAACAACCTCGATGAAGGGACAGAGTGTCTTCTCAGCAAGTTTGCTGATAATACGAAACTGGGAGGTGTGGCTGATACACCTGAAGGCTGTGTGGCCATTCAGCAGGATTTGGACAGACTGGAGAGCTGGGCAAAGAGGAACCTAATGAGGTTCAACAAGAATAAGTGCAGAGTCCTGCACTTGGGAAGGAGGAACAAAATGCACCAGTACAGACTGGGAGGTGATCTGCTAGAGAGCAGCTCTGTGGAGCAGGACCTTGAAGTCCTGGTGGACACCAAGTTATCCATGGGACAGCAATGTGCCCTTGTGGCCAAGACAGCCAATGGTATCCTGGGGTGCATTAAGAAGAGTGTGTCCAGCAGATCGAGGGAGGTCCTTCTCCCCCTCTACTCTGCCCCTGTGAGACCTCACCTGGAGTATTGTGTTCAGTTCTGGGCTCCCCAGCTCAAGAGGGACAGAGATCTACTTGAGAGAGTCCAGCGGAGGGCTATGAGGATGATAAGGGGACTGGAACACCTGCCTTGTGAGGAAAGGTTGAGAGACCTGGGGCTTTTTAGTCTGGAGAACAGAAGACTGAGAGGGGATCTAATTAATGTGTATAAATATATGAGGGCTGGGTGTCATGAAGAAAGGGGCAACCTCTTTTCGCTTGTGCCCTGTGCTAGGACAAGGGGCAATGGATACAAACTAGAGCACAGGAAGTTCCACCTCAACATGAGGAGGAACTTCTTTACTGTGAGGGTTACAGAGCACTGGAACAGGCTCCCCAGGGAGGTTGTGGAGTCTCCTTCTCTGGAGACTTTCAGGACCTGTCTGGATGTGTTCCTGTGTGACCTGCCCTAGATTCTATGGTCCTGCTTGGCAGGGGGGTTGGACTGATGATCTCCAGAGGTCCCTTCTAACCCCTAACATTCTATGATTCTATGATCTTCCAGACTCTAATTAATCAGTTAGAGATAACAGAGATTCCAGCTCTGTATCATGTATGTTTTGCTCTGTTTCAATCAAGCATTATTAATCCACAAACTGTTTTTGTGGAGGTCCTGGACCATTTAATGCTGTGGTGAATGTGAGGAATGATAGGTGGTGCTGCATGTCATGTGCGTATCGCTGTCATGTTAAGCTGTGCTATCTGAGCAATTTGCCCAGTGGCTGCATGAAGTGAACTGGAGACATTTAATTACTGTGCAGTTCTGTAAAGTAAGGGTTTGTAATGGAGGTAGGGTTTCCAATTATTTTTTGTTGAGAGGATGTCTCAGCAGTCCTTCGACTTCGAGAATGGCTCAGATGATGAAATCACATGCCCCATGTCCTTACTACCTCTTCCAAGCTAGTCACAGGGGAATTATGTGGGTATTGCAGTGATCCTGGAGAGTGAAAATAAGGTTCAAAAGAAAATGTTTGCTGCTTGGCATCATCAGAAGACCATCTGGGTTTAGTTTTAGTCCTAAATTCAGGCTATGCTGCATCTAACATAGCTCTTTCAACAGGGATGGATCTCTTCAGTAGTGGAGCTCAGAGCACCTTGCAAAGGTAATATTGTGATTGCTCTTTTTATAGATGGGGAGACTGAAGCCCAAGGAGTAAAAATGTGTTTGCTAGTGGACTATAATTTGTATTTGTTGAAAACTGGAAGTTATAAGATGGATGATAGTTCAAGCTTTCACCGTAGATAATGAACTTGTGCTTGAATCATCTAGTGTCCAGGCTATTTGGAGCCTTGTACAGGTTGCGGGTTTCTCTAGATTGTTGCAGGAGACAAGACTGAAACTTGATCTACTGTTCACTGTGGATCTATATTCACATGCAATTGCGTTTGGACAGTATGGACATGCATGATCAGCACTAATTTGTCAGCATGTTATCCTATAAAATCCCGAGGTTATATCACCAAGCATCACAGAGAAGAAAACCAGTGATGGGCTGTGTTCAGCAATTGTCTAATCATTGGGTTTGGTGAGAGAATATAAAATAAAGAGCATGCCTGAGCTCATCCTAGGCTGAGAATGCATAGGCATACCATGTGAGAGAGCGATGCTCTGTGATGGACTGTGACAGTGCAAAGAACACACTGTGTCTTACGCACAGTGTGCACTGATGTTCGAACATGGTCTGTGGCCTGTATGCCACAGTCTTAACACAGCTGCTGCCTTTGATTAAATTAGTGAGAGGTGTTTGGGTGGTTGTACTGAAGAGAAAATACAGTCCTCTTAACTTGTGTAATTGCAGATGAAGGAAGGCTAGTAAAATATTTGTCTATGGTAGGGCAATGCTATGTCGTTACCAGTCTACCAGCTGTCAGGCTCCTGACTCACATGTAATGCAAACTTGACCATTTTATATCCTCCACTTTACAGCAAAGTGTCAAAGTCCTTCTAGATCTCACGAGTTGTTTTTTTTTTTTAAATATCATCTTATTGCACTCTTTCCTAAGAGCAACTATGAGGTAGTTTTTTCAAGGTATCAGTGCTGCCTGGCCCTTGAATGCACTAAGTGGTATGAAGGGACTCTCTTCAAAGCCATCCTGAGTGCAGGCTGAGGTCTGAGAGGTCTCCAGACCTTGAGTGTCAGAAACATTTGTGGTGAAAAACAAGGTCAGACCTATATACCTTTGGGAACACTGGATATGTGTATCACTGGGGTGGAGAAGGAGGGAGGGGATGGTTAGAGAATGTCTGGGTTTTTGCTGGGTTGGTTTTTTGCTTCTTTTAGGTGGAAAGTTTCTCTGTGTTGTTCAGTAATTGGTTCAGGTGGAAAATAATTTCCCACCTTGCAGCAAAAGTATGCCTGGCAAAAAAAGAAGTGTTATAAGAGCAGCACTTCATATAGTTGATTTTCAGCCAGAGTCAAGTCCCTCTGGGAGCAGTTTCAACTGGTGAAATTTTTTTGCAGGCTCGAAGCAACTCTGACTTTGGGAGCTGAAGAAACCTCTTGCTAGCTGCAGGAGCTGCATAAGTGACATCATCACATATCACTTTTTCTTTTGCCTGCACACAGTTAAGGTGTGCTCTTGAAGCTCTCAGACCCAAGCTGGAGTAAGAAAGGGGCTGTGCTGCCATAGTAAAGCAAACGGCTTCCTGTAAAGAACATGTAAATTACTTAAATCAAGGAACAGTCTGAATGCTTCTGTGACCCATTCGTTAGGCCTAGAACTCCCATTTGTTTTTTATTTATAGCATCAATATTCTTTGAAGAAGTAATCTTCCAGACATTAATGAAGGAATTTCAAATTAATAAGAATCAAAAGGGACTAAATAAATTTTAGCAAAGCACTTATTGATGGAAATCTGGCAATTGCAAACATTGAAAAAATAACTTTAAAAGATCTATCAACTGCAGTGCCTTTATCTGGAAGAATCACACTGGCTACAAAATATATACATGTCATATACGTCTTCATCGACGACCTCGATGAAGGGACAGAGTGTTTTTTCAGCAAGTCTGCTGATGATACGAAACTGGGAGGTGTGGCTGATACACCTGAAGGCTGTGTGGCCATTCAGCAGGATTTGGACAGACTGGAGAGCTGGGCAAAGAGGAACCTAATGAGGTTCAACAAGAATAAGTGCAGAGTCCTGCACTTGGGAAGGAGGAACAAAATGCACCAGTACAGACTGGGAGGCGATCTGCTAGAGAGCAGCTCTGTGGAGCAGGACCTTGAAGTCCTGGTGGACACCAAGTTATCCATGGGACAGCAATGTGCCCTTGTGGCCAAGACAGCCAATGGTATCCTGGGGTGCATTAAGAAGAGTGTGTCCAGCAGATCGAGGGAGGTCCTTCTCCCCCTCCACTCTGCCCTAGTGAGACCTCACCTGGAGTATTGTGTTCAGTTCTGGGCTCCCCAGCTCAAGAGGGACAGAGATCTACTTGAGAGAGTCCAGCGGAGGGCTATGAGGATGATAAGGGGACTGGAACACCTGCCTTGTGAGGAAAGGTTGAGAGACCTGGGGCTTTTCAGTCTGGAGAAGAGAAGACTGAGAGGGGATCTAATTAATGTGTATAACTATATGAGGACTGGGTGTCATGAAGAAAGGGGCAACCTCTTTTTGCTTGTGCCCTGCAACAGGACAAGGGGCAATGGATACAAGCTAGAGCACACCTGACAGGAGTCACCTCCAAAGACTGAGGGTCTGCACCTGTTTCCCAACTGCCTTGTCAATCTCTGCTTCCCTGGAGAAGGATCCAAATTTCTTGNGAATCTATTGATCACTCAGATGCCATCGTTATGAGTTAAAAGATGTAACAGTGTATTGCATACTGTATTATTCGTGGCCAGTCTTTAAGGAGGAGCCCAGTTGAAGCCACACAGGGCCAGTATTTTAGAATCTAAATAAATGACTATATTTTTCTTATATTCTGGAGAAAAAACCTCTCAGCTGGTGTGAATAATTTACAATATTTAGACTATCCTCTTTTATTTTTTTTTTAATCAAAGATCCATATATTCACTGAACAGTTTAGCTTATCATCTGTCTTTTTTTTTTTAATCTTGTGCCAGATGTTTAAGAAGCAGGCAGCAGTTGTATTTTGGTAACCTGCTTTCAGCATTATTTGTATACCTTTGTGTTTTTCCATGGTGATCAATGCTCAAACATAGTGCAACTTCAGTCAACAAATTTCATGTGCAACTGTTAAAGTAATTTTATTTTTAATGAGTCTGTTCTAGGGACTTAAATGTCCCTTTATAAATATTTATATATTCAATGTGTCTTCATTTTATTGAAAAGGTTCTTCACATTATTTTCAGACAACCGCAGGTAGCAGGCGTAATGACATATCAACACTCTGACCTTTTAGCTTTTGGATTTCTATTAGTTCATCCACATTTTGCTTGTCCATGTGTATTATATTTTAGTTTGTATATGATTTTCCTCTATGGGCTGTTGGAATGAAGGATGTTTTCCATACAAACATCTTAATAAACTGGAAAGGAAGAAAATATGCTATTGCATACTAGCAGCTGTCATACGGAGTGTGTCTTGAGTATTGTGATCAGTGCGTGCTGCTACTAGAAATCCACACTGCAACACTGTTTGGTATTTGCATGGTCATCAGTCAGAGGAGTGGTCTCAAGTCATATTCATCAATACAGCAACAACTTCTGATATTCATAAAGTTGTCTTGAAATTACTTAATTTATCTAAAAACACTGCTCATTATGATATCCTGTTGCCATCGATTTTGTTATAAATGCCTTCCATGAATTTCTTTTACTACCAGTGTCATTTTCCACTGGTGTAAAATTCACTGCTGAGTTATGGTGATGAAGAGATGGAGCAATTCCACAGACAGTTTGCTGGTGCAGGCTCCTCACCCAGTAATCAGCTATTTATGTGATTTCTACTATTGTACCTTAACTCAAACAGCTGGCTGCCTACTGATTCCTCGGGAAATAATTCTACAGTCAACAGGCTTCACTGAGAAATTTTACCATCTTCTTTATTCTCATTTTTCAATTTATTCTCATTATTTATAGGTAACCTGTCTATCTAATATCCTCCTTTTGGCTTATTGTCCATAGCTGTTGTTAGCTGATCTGGGCATATTTATTTCTTTTAGCTTCATTGATCTATTGCCTTAAGACCCTATTCAGTTTCATTTTTAATTTCCGACCTCCCTTTAATTTGTCCAGAACTTTCTGGCATACAAATACAAAGCATGTAGTACCATATTCTGGTTTGTGCAATGAAAGATAGTTATTTTTGTGCTCTGTGATTTGGTATCTCTATGAATCATGTGTAAAACTGAATGAGTTGTATATATATCCATGGCGCTTCACTGTGAAATAGATGGTAAATGTGTACTTTTTGCCGGAGTGAAACCAAAACAGGAGATCAGAAAGGACCTTGCAAGAAATTATACTATAGGCACTATAGATTGTAGGATCATAGAATGGTTTGGGTTGGAAGAAACCTTTAAAGGTCATCTAGTCCAACCTTCCTGCAGGGAGCAGGGGGGTGAGAGTAACTGAAACTCTTTAGCTAGATCTTGTTGCTCAGATTCCTGTCCAACCTGACCTTGAATGTTGCCGGGGATGAGGCATCTACCACCTCTCTGGGCAACCTGTGCCAGTGTTTCACCACCCACATTTGTAAAAAATTTCCTCCTTATATTTAGTCTAAATATACCCTCTTTTAGCTCAAAACCATTACCTCCTGTCCTTTTACAACAGGCCCTGCTAAAGATTGTCCCCATATTTCTTATAGGCCCCCTTTAAGTACTGAAAGGCTGCAATAAGGTCTCCCTGGAGTCTTCTGCAGGTTGAAGAACGCCAACTCTCTCAGCCTGTCCTCACAGGAGAGGTGCTTCAGCCCTCTGATCATTTTTGTGGCCCTCCTCTGGACCCACTTCAACAGGTCCTTGTCCTTCTTGCTCTGAGGACTCCAGTGCTGGACACCAAGTCTTATCAGAGCAGAGCAGAAGGGGAGGATCACCTCTCTTGACCTGCTGGCCATGCGTCATTTGATGTAGCCTAGGATACAGTTGGCCTTCTGGGCTGCAAGTGCACATCGTTAGTTCTTGTCCAGCTTTTCATCCAACCAGTACCCTCAAGTCCTCCTCCTCAGGGCTGCTCTCAGTCCCATCATCCCTTAGGCTCTATTGATACTGAGGATTGCCTCAACCCATGTGCGGGACCTTGCACTTGGACTTGTTGAACTTCATGAGGTTCACACAGACCCACTTAGACTCACAGAATTGTTTACCTTAGAAAAGACCTTTAAAAATCACTGTATCCAACCATTAACCTAACTCTGTGGTAAAGTCCACTGCTAAACTAGGTCCCTAAAACATCCCACTTCTCAAGCTTGTCTAGGTTCCTCTGGATGGCATTCCC
The DNA here is from genome assembly GCA_013400335.1 of Eurystomus gularis. Classification (NCBI taxonomy): domain Eukaryota; kingdom Metazoa; phylum Chordata; class Aves; order Coraciiformes; family Coraciidae; genus Eurystomus; species Eurystomus gularis. Next base: position 115,217 of record VZZY01015730.1, read on the forward strand.
TCCCTCAGGCATATCAACTGCACCACTCAGCTTGGTGTCATCTGCAAACTTGTTGAGGATGCACTTGATCACACTGTCACTGATTAAGATATTAAACAGTACTGGTCCCAATATGGACCCCTGTGGGACACCACTTGTCACCAATCACTATCTGGACATCAAGCCACTGACCTCTACCCTCTGGATCCAACCATCCAAACAATTCATTGTACACTGAACAGTCCACTCATCAAATGCATTTCTCTCCAGTTTAGAGAGAAGGATATTGTGGGGGACCATGTCAAAGGCTTTGCAGAAGTCCAGATAGATTATATCCATAGCTCTTCCCTTGTCCACTGGTGTAGTCACTCCATCATTGAAAGCTACTAGGTTGGTCAGGCAGGACTTGCCCGTGGTGAAGCCATGCTGGGTGTCTTGAATCACCTCCCTGTCCTCTCATGTGCCTTCACATAGCTTCAAGGAGGGTCTGTTCTAGGATCTTCCCAGGCACAGAGGTGAGGCTGACAGGTCAGTAGTTTCCAGGGTCCTCCTTTCTACCATTTTTAAAAATGGGTGCAATGTTTTCCTTTTCCCAGTCACCAGGTACTTCACCTGACTGCCAGGACTTTTCAAATATTATGGAGAGTGGCCTGGCAACTACGTCAGATAATTCCTGCAGGATTTGTCCCATGATAAAACCCTGATGCTGGCAGGTTACCTATCGCTGTCTACTATAGAGTGACTATTTAATACACGATATATTCTAGTACAAGTGTTACTAGTTTATTTAAATCAGCATCAAGAAATATTTTAAGTTTCTTCTCATAAAAATATTGACTAAAGACCTTTAGAACTGTCTAGCATGTGCAAATCATTTAGATTTCTATGTAATCCCAGTGATTTAATTATTTTAACTTTTGCATTGTAGCATTTTTATCGCTTTCTTTGTATTGAAAAATCTGCAGTTTTGCAAATAAAGTTTCTGTAGTTGGTGAGTCTGCTGAAAGAGAGTCCTGTGTAATACAAGTTAGTAACACATCAGTAACTTTCACTGATTGATTCAGCTTCATGTAAATCACACTAACAACTTTCTGCTGCAGCTCAAAAGTGACCAGGAAGATGCTACAGCTGAAAAACACTGCTTTTTAAGTTTTTGTTGAATAGATTTTTGACTTTTTTAAACATTGCAGTTGTTACATACTTCCTCGTGGAAACAGGATGTTCTTTTGTTCTCTGTCACCTTTGAAATAAAACTGGTTTTGGTGTTAATGCATGTGGATCCATATATGATAATATTAAAAATATTAATTAGAGTGTAGTATTCTTGCAGCTCAGCCTTAGACTGAAACTTAATAACATTTATAATTTTGTTTTCCCAGCTTATACAAATCTTCATCTGAAGGAATGAGTCTGAAGGACCAGCTTAACTGTACCTTAGGTATTTCTGAAGGTGGACTGCAAAGCAGGGAGGGTGTCGTGACTCTTACCTATCACCAGATTGAAGATCTGGCAGCTCAGCTGCAGCAAGCCCGGTCAGAGCAAAAGGACACAGAGCTGAAGCTTCAGAAAGCCCTGGAGGCTTCACAGGAGGCCAATGAAAAAGTTCAGAAGTAAGTCACTTGATTTCTTTCAAGAAAAATTGCAGTTGAAACCCAAGTGAAATGTTGTTTCTTCTTGTATTTTGTCTGTGAAAGTGTGATGGTACTCAGAAAACTTTCTACGTGTGCAAGGCACAGAGAAAGCGTTTCCATCTCCTGTGAGTGGTTGTTACTCTTTTTACCCCATGGCAATCCTATAGCTACAGAGTATTTGCATTTACAATTGTATGGTAGAATATTTAGGTTCTCATTTTTGGTCTGTTATGCATCTGGCAGGTTTCATGCCACAGTAAATGCTGATGGGGTTGTTTAGGAGTGGCTTTAAAATCTCATGGAAACCAACAGGAAGTTTCTGAGTCGGTGAACAGGGATTGTATTTTCTTTCCCATCATAGGCTTCCCTGTTTAAAGGTTAGTGAAATCCAAAACCTGAAGTTTCTCCCTACTGAAATGCTTATTGTCACATTTGTAATTGCTAGCACATAACCTTTTGAAAGTGTGATTGCTGGTACATAAGCAGACGCGTAGTCAGAGCCTCTTCACAGTCTGGCACTTCTCATCTCTGCATTACATTCATCAGCTGCAAAATACCCCTCTCTCACCCTTCCAAGGTGGTTGATGCTGAACTGATGCAAATTTTCTCGTCTCTCCATATTTGTCTTCAACTTTAATGTCTGCTGTGTATTCCTCGAGCAGCCAAAAATTGGCTTAAAATATATTGCAAGGACCTAACAAGAGTTCTTCCTGTTTGAAAAACACACATGCTGTTTACTCCTATTAAAAAAATAAATAAATTCTATCTTTACATATTTTACTTATTTTTAACTACATAAAATATAGTCAAGGTAGATATATATGAAAATACATGTTTTCAGTCATCTGAAACCATCTCCTGTGGTTGTTTGAGAATCATTCAAATCTTTATTCTGCACACTTAGATATATTTGAAACTTCAGTAGGTGCATGCCCAATAAAAATAAGCCTACCAAAAAAAATTGCAGCATGTTAAAAAGAATATTGGCTAACCCTTTTTGTACATTCTTTAAAGTTGTTATTTCATTTCATTTTATTTATAAACATTTACTGGCCATAGATTTAAGTGAAGGTTGTTTTTTGGTTGCTTTGTTGTTTTGTTTTTTTTTAGTGAAACAGGCTTGTTTAATCCCATGTAACCAGGGTGGCTAGAGTAGAAGTGCAGCCACAACCTGAATTAAAGTGGTGGTGATGCACTGCTGTAGTGAAAAGAATTTAAACAATTTAACATGCTCAACTACTTGGGAAAATTTTGGTCAGGTTAGTTTTCATTATTGCTGAGATCAGACCACTGAGCCCATAGCAAAATTAAACAATTGGGTGAAGTCTTTTGATGACAATAGCATGCCCTTTTTACCAAGAAACTGTGGAAATGCTCTCTGCGTCTTCCCAGCACCCGGAGTCATCCACCCCCATCTTATAATTCAACCTGCAAACAGATTAAGCAGCTGAGTTTGTGGAAAGTGTTTACTTTGAGCTAAGAACCCTTGTGTGACACTATAGAGATTCCTCTGACACCTCTGGGAGAGCTACACAGACAGTTCGTACTCATCAGCAGGGAAACCGGGCTGAGAATTCCCAATTTCTTTGTAACCTCAACCTCTTCATACAAATCAGTGTTTGGCAATTAGGCAGGAACTCATTTGTTAGATTAGCTTTTTATTTTGAAGACGTAGGATGTTCTACATTTCAAAAAGGAACTGACAATCTATAAACCTGTCAGTGGAAAGGCTTCTTGGTATTAATTACAGTAGTATTAATTATTAGCACTGTCTTAAGAGAATGCTTATTGTAATTTAAAATGTGACACTATGATTCATAGCCTAAATAGCGTCCTAAAACATCTGTTTTCTTAACTTCTTTTAAATGCTCAAGTAAAACTGAATTCTGACGTATGAAGGAAGTATTTTTAGCAGTTATATAAAGTGGTTTCTCAGTATTATTCAGTAAAATACCTGAATCATGTTGAAAATCAGAAGAGGAAAACAATTATGAGCTTTCTTAAGAAAGAACATCATTAGAATAATTAAAATAATGTTGAAAAAGGATATACTTTGTATCTTCACACCATGGAATTTACTGGTGTTCAGTATGCCTTTGCTAACCTCTTCTCTGGCAACACTAAAGAATTTTTTAATATTCTTAAAAACTTAAGTGTTTGCATTCAGCATCATATGCAGAGCTTGAAACAGAGATGTAATTTCTCCATGGTATTGCCATCATGTCAGCCATTTATGTACCCACCTGCAATTGTTGCTTCCTAAAAGCGTGATCCAAGTCAGAATAGTGGTCCTGTGTTTTCCATCAGGACATGAAGCATCTAAAAAATGTCTGGCTCCTATCCCACATGAAACAGCAGCTGTGAAGCAGAAGGGGGATATATTGGAATCTGCTTATAGTGAACTCAGACATAGTAAAATTCTGTTTATGCTGAAGTAGGGTGAACATCTCACATCAGCTCACTGCAGTGTGAGATACAAATTGTGACGGTGTGCTCTTGCCTGTGAAGATGATTTGCCATCATGGTGGTGGTGTGACATAGAAGATGTTGACTCTCAGAGAGTGACCACACAGATTTAGCAGCATTTGTTTGAATCTATTTTGGCTTTGAAACATTAACAAGATACACATTAGACTTTTAAGAGAGCACTATTCTAGTTTACAAAGCAAATACACATTTTAACTGTGTGGTGCCTGTATGTAAATAAATACATCTATGTGCACACATAACACAGTACATATCTATTCAATAGGAAATTCTGATAATCTGCACAATACTTAATATTTTTAACGTATACCTTGTCAAATGGCTATGACTACAATTTGCTATCTTTGATTCATGTTTCTAATTCATGATTACAAACAAAGAATTAGGACAGTGGCGCAGAATTCACCAGGAGCGTTGGCACAGTGCCACAGGCCCCCTGCAAGTTTGTCCTGCCAGAGAAGCCGGGAGCCAGCTGGTGCAGCCCCAGCAGGGAAATGGGGCTGACCTGAAGAAGGTGACTAGAAAAGCCTGCGAATTAATTAGTGCCTCTGCCAGCAGAGGAAGCAAGACATTTAAAACTGTCCTTCCTGCTGGAGCCTCTGGGATTGAGGAGTGGCTACTGGTGTCAGTGAGATCAGAGGAGGTTATAATGTAATACCAAATCAATATTAGCCAATTATCAGTAAAGGTTGAGGCCACTTTTGATGTGTTTTTTCCAGGAAATGTTCTCTATTTCTGCAACAGCTTTGCAGCTGGGGTGAATTTTAATGCCATTTGTCTGTTGAGGGCTTCTATTTTTTCTCACAGTTTAATGATTCTAGCTCAGTAAAGCTAGAATCTCTGTGTGTGAGCACAGTCACACTTGTTCACTCACACAGCTATGAAAGGTGGCAGTGGAGGGTGCACGTTTAGAATTTCTATGTAATCCTCTAAAAGTAAACACAAATCCACAAAGTAATGGTGCAATGCTAAAATACACGGCTATGAAGATAAGCATAAATGGTGAGAAACATGCTGTTTGTGGACTTTGTCGCGGTAGTTCTGCCTATGAACAAAGCAAATATAAAAGTGATGTAATACAGAAATTATTACTTCATCAGTCCTTAACTGTTTATTAAAGAGACCTTTTCATTTGATTTGGGGTTTTTGTTTTTTAAGGATGAAATCAGGAGAGTTACAGATTTGGATATAATATTTCAGTGGATTGAACACATAAGAAAACTAAGTAATCTTCAGAATAAGCAGACAGTTTTGTCAAAGGAAATTACTATGTCTCATAAAAGAAATACTTAAGAAAAAAATAGTCATAATAACATCTGCTTTACCCCTTAAGGTGTGAATTTTTTGGCCACCTAACTTTCTCTGTTACTAGAACACACCCTTTTTTGAGTAGTCCTGGATTTCCCTCCAGCATTTCTAAGCATGCTTTCTTGGCTTTTGTAGTTGTTCACTTAGTTTCTTACCAGCTGATGCTGGTAAATAAGTTGATCGATGACACAACAAATCAAACAGTTCTTACCAGCATTCAACACAGTTGAAAATAATATAAAAAATTGAAAGAAATAAGAAGCAAGTATTTATTAAGTGGTTAGAGTCCCTCTCTTCTGCAAGTAAAACTAATTTGCCTTCCAAGTGCCGGAGCTGTGTGCATTTCACATCAACATCCAAGACGTTCTCCAGTGCTAGCTAGAGAGTCTAATCTTTCCCAGAATGATCTAAGCAGTGCAGTTCAAGAACAAGAATGAGTATTTGAATAATCACACCACAATGTGAGGTGACCCTCCAACAGGGGACTGACCAGATACACATATGGATTTTGGGAGGACGCTCTGATGCTCTTTTTTAACACAGCTGTGAGAAGAATGTGGCTAAGACCCAGTAGTCTTTCTGGAGTATAGCTGGCAAAGGAAACCATGAGGAGAAGAGAATTTAACACATGGGTGTAAGAGAGTCCGCTTCATTGATGCGATCTGAGGGGAATGTCTAATGACTGGAAGAATCAAACTTGGCAATGAAAACACAAAGCTCTTTTCATCAATTCAAACTCAGACTCTAAAGCTGCAGATGGTTACCTCCAGCCTTGCCTATTCAATGCGGGGTTGTATAAAATGGCACTTTGGTGAATACTAATAGATCAAAACAAAGATTTAATAACATAAAGATGTGGTGTTCATTTTTAAATGAGGATACAGGTCAGTGTCTCAGAAAAGAGTGAAATAAGTATCTTTATGTATGGGTCTAAAGTCTCTGGAGATTTTTAACTGCAAATGTGCTATCTTTAGTGCGCAGATTGTATTCAGTACAGCACAGCTATGCAGGGAACAGGCTAAAAAGCAAGGTTTCTGAATTATTATACTAATTGAGCCTTTTTGCAACTGGCAAATGTTGTTAACTAGTTATCTCCCTTTTAAAATCATACCTGCATATATTTAGTTGAAGTATACATTGTATCTTGTATGCGTTCAGTCACTGGTAGATAAGAATGGAGCAAGTTAATTAGAAATTGCAGGCAGAAGCACTGCACAAAAGAAACAAGTTGTACATTCACTGGGACTTAAAGCTATTTGTTTTGGAGGAACCACCAAATGTTAAAGAACTCAGTTGGCTTTATTTTGAATTTTAGACATACATTTCTTTAATTTTCATCTTTCTAAACAATAAACGTCATTTGACTTCTTACTTTATTAAGAGGTTACATTTAGATGTTCAGACTTCCCTATTAAAACTAGATTGCTTTTTTTTTTTTTCACTTACAAAACTGTATTCTAGTGAATATCAGATCAGCGAGTTTACTGCTGGAGGCTAGGAGTACAACTTCATAGATATTAATAGTTTCACTGCTTCATGTCAGTAAATAATTCAGGACGTCAAAAGGGATTTTGCTTTTAATGAAAACACTGTGTTGCATGCTACTGTGAAATTTTGCTGGAACTGAATAGTTTGTACCCTCTTTTAATATCATACAGGGAATAATTTAATTGGTGCTGGCATTTTGAAATGTAAAATAAGTTCTGGTGACTTGCTGAAGAATGTAGATATAGAGCTAGTTTCTTAGTTACAGCAAATTAGCTTCACTTTGTTGTGCTGAGTTGCATTCACTTGTCCCAGTTAAGGATATGACCTGTAGTTTACTGAGAAAGAGATGCTGGTGGGTACATTCAAAAGATGAGCAAGTGAGGGCAAAGCACTAAGAATCTTTTATTTGCTACAGCAAGCCACAGAAGTCAATTGTTATGAGAGTCTGCATGGAAGGAAACAGGGAGCTGAGGGAGACAACTCTTGTAGCACTCTAAGATACCAATGAAAATTAGCAATAGTTCTGGACTTTCAGAACTGGATCAAAAGTTATTTAAGGAGATTCAGCGTGGAAAAAACTGGTTGATGAGGACTGATGTGTTGGCTGCCTTGTGCAATGATTAAAAGCAGATTATAAGCTCCATGGGGCCCATAAGAGATACACAATCTCTACAGGCGCGGTTTTATGGTGTTTAGGAAACCCACACTAGCCAGATGGAAGATTCCCAAACACGCAAAACTACTACATACCCCAAAGAATTTAGCGGAGTGCAGCACAGCTGATGCAAAATTTCTTTGGCATGCAAGACATGAATAGGAACATGAGAAAGTCTGAAACACAAAATCTAGTAACAATCACATCATAGCATATATGAAAATATTACCGTTAACTAGAATAGCAATAACAGGCAGCATGAATTTATTTAATTTAAGGGCAATAGGCTTGGAAGTAATCTGCTTTAGAAATTCAGTGAGGAATTAAGACTAATTGAAATGTGTGAAAAAGTCACGTGTGATCTAACTGAAAGCAGTACATAGTAGGTTCAGAATTATTTAAATGCTTGGAATTTTGCACTAATGCTGATGACTTTTCTCAGAAAAATTCCCCTCAGATGGTACTAATATGCATAGTGAAATGAGGAATTAAAAAATCATGCAGAGATACCTGTTTGTTGTGGTAAAACAATGGAGTAAGCCAGTGAGGTTACGTGCAGCCTTGGAGAAATTCAACATACAGAGTGAAATCAATTTTCTGCATCTGGAGGAAATAAAATACTGAACTAGTATTCAAATCTAAGGTGAGCTGAACAAATTCAGTCACTGGTGGCATATTCTCTGGATGTTGTGGGTATACAGTGTTTCTGTAACACTAGGCAGATCTTGCTTCCCTTCATAAGGCTAACATATTATTCACACTCTACAAAAGGAAATATATAACTTCTGCAAAGCTATAATGAAATGTGTTTTCCACATTGGATTTTATTACCTTTATTGGATAAAATAAAACTTCACTTACCAGTTTTTGAATTGTGTACTCCATGTCACAAGTCCAGGTAAAATTTGCAGGTTGTGATGGAGGAGTGATAACTTAGTACCACTAATACCGGTAACTTCCCAACCCAAAGAAGAGTGAACTTGAGTTAGGATGAGCAGAAAAATTCTGACTGAAAAAAAGATACAAAACAATGGGCCTTTTGTCTTTTCTGCCTAGATTCCTTAGAGGCTGAAATGGAGAAGTATGTGTTTAGCCAGAGTGGTACACACTGATTGCACCAAGATATGCACAGAGGAGCATGACCTAAGGCATTTTGTTTCAAGAGGTTCCTTGGCACCTGTACCACCCTGCACCCAGTTTTCTAAGTGGTTGTTGGAGAGCAGGGGTACTCCTCCGAGATGTGACAGAATGGAGCTGAGTTTCCTCCTCCATCTGAAGAGGTCCTGGTTCAGATCCCCTGTATGTCAGAGGGATGTTTTAGGTTTCATCTGGATGCTCTCTATTCCTTGCCTTAAACTAGTACTACACAGCAGAAAATAATGCAGGCTTCTCGGATCAGAAAGCAGTGTAGGCTACTCACCTCTGAAAAGTGAGACCTGGTTCTGACACTTTCCTTTAGGGCTTTTTCGGAGTTTTGTCCAATGCCTGTTGAACATAAATACAGAGCCAGTATCAGAACACCCATCTCCCATTTTCCAGGTGAGCACCCACAAGGACCACCTGCAGAACCACACATTCAGGTCTAATAACATTTCAGATGTTTCTTCTGAATTCATAGCTTCATAAAGAGAAGTAGAGAAGTCTCTTCATCCCCTGAGTGTACTGCTATCCTGAGAAGTGGCAGGTGTGGGTTAAAACAGTTTTCTTTAGCTTGGCTGAATGCTCTACCTGTCCAGGGCATGTGGAACTGCAGATCCCATTCTCCATACCAGAGTCCTGAAAGACAGATTTGGTTATGTTCAGAATTACCGCAGCTGAGACCCTTTGTAGGGTCTAATGTAGTACTAATGTAGTAGTAATGATTCATAATGTCTTTTGACATCTCCTTTTGATGATGGTCCTTAATAGACCAGTTTGTCGTATCAGTATCAAAAGTCTCAAACAATTATCACGTGTGATATTGCCAGAGCAGATTATGAGATATCCCTGTCATGGATATTTTGAGTGTCACAGGCCTTTAGCATCTGATGGTTTATGGTCAATGTTAGGATTATGTTCAGTGGTAAGCTTAACAGAACGAAGACAAAAAATCCCAACCAAAGGAAATGGCAGGTAAGACTTTCCTGCATTCCTTGCACACCCGAGATATCCATTGACTGCAGGAAGTTTCACATGGATGCAGAATGCAAAACTGAGTATACAGTCTAAGTCAAGTATTTATTTTCTTTGTGTAGCAATGGTTTACCTTTACTTAACCTCTATAAATTGTGGATTGCAGTGCAGATATTGTTTTCTTAAAGTATGGGTAGTTACAATATAAACACAAATATTTATCATCATTTGAATATTTATCATCTCAGCCTTTCACGAAAATATAAGCAGTGCTGAAACTTCGTTCTCTCAAATGCTAAAACGTATTCTATGAAAGTCAAATGTTTTCAGAGTCAACATAATCACAGCATCCTAGTTTTTGACCTGTGTGTTCATTTACAGTTTGCTTATAGCTGCTTCACAGAGATGGGAGTTTGTAGATTACAACATGGTTTTATTGATTTATCAGTAGCAAAATACACTAAGTATGCTCAGTAAACTGGATCAGCTGGCTCTTGGGCTTGTTATTGTATAATATCAGCTTGTTGTGGAATACTTCAGAACAAAATCAGAATGTTGGCATAGTTAACATCAATGGTGGAAACCAGACTTGCAAAGACTAATATTTAGTAAGACCAATAACACAAACAAATTAGATTTTGAAGTTGTTTGCCCAATAGGAAGAAGCGTGCTGCCACATGTTATAGTTAACCATTCTATGACAAATTATTAAATAACTTTGAACAGCAGATTCACTGCTCCTTGAAGAACAGTAACAAAACTTTTTCTCAGACTTGCTTCTTTTTCCAAGATGATAAAATGAGTGTCACAGCAAATAATCATTTACTTTAATATTTTATATCCAAATAAAATAAGTCCATGGCATTTACACTGCCGTTACTAAATAGTATTTGGTTTGTTTGCAAGAGTCATTTATTTGTGGCTTGGCTGAAGGAATAAAAATAAATTTGCGGTTCTTCCTGTTAATACTCACACTGTTTCTTAACATATGCAAAAAATTGAATACTGTAAATGTATGTGTAGAAGCTCAAAAAGACTTCAGACTTTCTGAAGCTTCTGAATTACATATAATCTTCTGGAGAATTACTAGAACAGTTCTTTACAGCAACAAATAGAAATAACTGACTAAGCCAGCAATGTATTTAATTTCAAGAAGACTTGAAATCATTGAAATTTTTCCACTTCTTAAAATGAAGTGTACCTTTACTGAAGCAGGGGCTAGTTCCCTGAGGAAAAAATTATAGCTCATGTCTCTAATCTAATGCTGAGTCGTTAATTAATAGCCAGATTTTTCCATAAGGCTTTTAAATTTTTTAACAAGATTTTGTAGAAAGGTAGCATCAATTGTATTTATAAGTATGAAAGCTAACAACAGCTTTAACCCCATAATCTCCACTGCTTTTTTATTAGCAAGTTGCTCGGCTTTCCTGTTCTACATTTTTGTATGTGCTGTGGGTATAAGAATATAGATCTAAACACTGAGTTGTTGGAAGGCAGAAATATTTAGGACCAAATTTTGTTATTTCATCTTCAGATTGTGGAATTTTTGCCAATAGAAAGTATTAGTATTCAGCCTTTGAATGGAAGACACTGCAGGTATTGGAGATGTGCATATCTATGCATATATATTGTGCACTGGAACACCTCTCCTACAAGGAAAGGCTGAGAGAGTTGGGGTTGTTCAACCTGGAGAAGAGAAGGCTCCATGGAGACCTTTTTGCAGCCTTCCAGTATCTGAAGGCGGCCTACAAGAAAGGTGGGGAGGGACTTTCTACAAGGGCTTGTAGTGATAGGACTGTAAGAGGGTAGATTTAGGTTAAAAGTAAGAACAAAGTTCTTCACTATGAGGGTGGTGAGACATTGAAACAGGTTGCCCAGGGAAGATGTGGATGCTCCATCACTGGATATGTTCAGGACCAGGTTGGATGTGGCCATGCACAACCTATTCTAGTGGAAGGTATCTCTCCCCATGGCAGGGGGTTTGGAACTCGTTGATCTTTAAGGTCCTGTCCAGCCCAAACCATTCTATGATTCTATGATTCGATAATAAAATCACTGTATTTAGAACTTTATTCTCATAATATACCCCTTTCTGTCACCTCAGTTTTGATAAGATAATCATAAATTATTTGAAGGATGTAACAGATGCACATCCACATCCGATAAAAGGGATATCTAACTGGTGGACTCAACACAAAAGACATTTCACAGGTCTCCAATTTTAAACACTAAGAAAATATTTTATGCTTTTGAAGAATGTCATGACTCTTGATATAAAGCCAAATTTTTATGCTTTCATCAGCAAAAATTAAAAAGTTTCTCTCCTACAATCCGTCCCATTCCTGTCACCACCACAAAGACCTGCCACCAAAGCCTGAGTCTGCAAGCTCACCAGTTCAGAAGAATTAGAGCTCTCAAAATGAGCTGAAGGTCCACTGCTTCTCTCCTGAGTCAGCCTTGCTTGGGAATTCACTCACCTCCCAGGAGCAGAAGCTCATTGCCAGTCGAATGGCAGGAACAAGGAGCAAAATAGGCCGAGAATGCTGTCGAAAAAAGATCTCATGTGAATTGTCTTGCTAGAATGATGCAGAAGACAGTTGGAGACAGTCTGTCTGCCAGCTAGTGGAGAAAGGTTACTGAAGCCTAGAAGTGGGAAGGCTTGTTTTTATCTTAACAGCCTTAAATGGCTGATAACTTTGTGAAAGGCCTATGAAGTATTTTAAGGAGCACTGTGCATGTGTAGAAGACACTCTGGTCTGTACTGCTATGTCTCAACTGCTATTTTTAAAACCCCTTTTTTGTGTGTAATTGAGCAGTTGGATATCTTTAGTAGTTTTATCCCTGCACGGGGGACCCTGTGGCAGCATCACCGTAATATATCCCCAAAATTAAGAGAAGGAATGAATGTTTCATCCATGGACTTTTTGTTAGTCCACTACTGAGGGAAGACTGCTCTTATTTTTCTGGAAATACTTTACAGAAGTATGACTGAGTGTGGATTGTTCCGAAACCAGGAGAATTTTGTGGGCAATACTAGATTACACTAGAAGCGTGGGGAGGGTGGGGAGTTCACCTACCAGTCTGAGCCCATTATGAAGGACTTATCACAAGTGGGAGCTTAATTAAATGTTCTTCTCTTATATCCAAACCCATTTCCATTGTTACCTGATCTCTCAGTGATGTAGAAGTCGTTCCAGCTTCGGTGATATCACATCAGTTATGCCAGGAAGGCAAACCTATTGGAATATATCAAACCTATGTAAAAAGTATTATTTTTAATGTGAAGTGGAGGGATCTGATGATTGTTTACAGAAGCAATTTTCTCCCCACAAGCTCCAGAACACTCTTGGTCATGAGGGTGGAACCATCTCAGGGACGTGGAACCATCTCAGGGAGGTGGAACATAATTGAGATCTGCCTAGAGCCAGCAAGTCTGTATGAGGTTTTGTAAAATGCTTGCGGAGTCAAGAAAAAAGCTCATGTTGTCTTTATTGTTTATGGTATTAAGAGGAGTCTGCCAAAGTTGTGCTTTGATGGGATGTACTTGGGAAACAGCCTGAGTAGTACATCAGTATATGCAATTTTACAAATTCATTTTAAACAGGATTTGATCTGAACATACGTGAAAGAGGTGAGGCTGACTTGGAATAGGCAGCTGAGAGGTTCAGACCTGGCCTTACACGGAAGGCTTGTTTGAAACATGCAGAAAGGTGTGATGTGGTGGTTTCAGACTAATACTTCTAAAGTTTAAAGTCTCTAATTAACCTCATTCTCTACAGATCCATAAATGATATTAATCTTCTGGTCCTGCATCCTGAATATTTTTCTCATGAGGACTCCTGTCTAGCTGGTTTTTTTGAGCAGGTTTGAAATAATGTTCATTTTAGATAGTAGATTTTTGACATTGCTTTTAAATATATTCCTGAAGAGGGATTTGGAACAACCCAAAATCCTCTAAAAAGTAGATCCTTTTCCAGCTTCTGAAATACATCTCAGCTGGCTATAGAATAAGAAAACTGGCTAGTTGTTACCAGCTGACATGGTTCAGAGCACAGACTGAGAAGATGAGAGAGAAGGGCTCTGTATCCAGCAGTTTTAGGTTCTAATTCTGCAGGATACATTTTTTTGTGCACATGAGGAACTCAGTTCAGCTCAAGACTACTTATAGATAAAATTAAACATGAGCTTTTTCAGTCTTCGTGGCTGCTTGAGCTTCAGAAAGTAATTTAACTTCTCTGTATCTGTTTTGTCACATACTACAAAATAGACCTAATGTCTGCCTTTTAAACACTTTACTTAAAAGTTCTCACCATCCCTCCATGTTGTAAGTATTCAAAGCAAAGAGTATTTGCTTTTCTGAGTTGTATGGTTCTCAAGAAGAAGATGGGAAACAGTTCAGAGACAGAATAAGCTTGCCTGTGATTCATGGTGCTCTAATGATACCAAACATCATTACCAAAGGGCAGGACTAGTGTTCATCAGGAGTTGATAGGAAGTACTGTTTTTCCCTTTTCAAATGAATAAATGTTTTTTATTGGGAAAATGTATATTAGCGTAAGGTAAAAGCAGATGACAGAGACTTCCAAGAAGTATTTAGCAAGAAAATCCAGGAGACCCTTGCCAATTCTTATCAGCACAAACTTTGTGGAAATGCTGTCACCATAAGGAGCAGGTGTCAACGTCAATTTCTCCTAAAAGAGACCAACCATGACACCAAATGCATGGAAACAGTAGTTGTCAGTGCTAAAAGTAATTCAAGCTTATGGAAGGAGATATAGAAAAGGTTTTTCTTATAGAAACAGAAGTAGTAAATTTTGAATAAAATTGGTATATAAGCTGTTAGACTCAATATGGAGTAGTTTAGTGAAATTCTGTGATCTGATTAAATAACCTGATGATTATCAGTTGGCATTAAATATACCAATATATCTTCTATTTCAGTTATTGTTAATTTTTTAACTCTTTAGTGTCAGCCACATGCTCAAATGTGAATGGTCCATCTAATGGTAAGAGCCTGGTCTGTATGATAAGCGTGTTGTAGATCTCAGTGTACTGAAATATAGATGAGATTACAGCATAGTTTTTTCAGGGTTTATTTTTCTTTCTCATAAGCTTGTTTATTTTAAGCAATCAGTGTATTCTGTCTCGAGAAAGCATTTGGAAGCAAAGGAGTGATACCTTTCACAAGATGGCATTAAATCCAGCACAGATACGAAGTCCTGATTTTGTATTACTCTATACTGTGTAGCAATCTGCCTCAATGCAAAGTAGGGTGAAATGCTGTTCAAAATAGTCCAACCGTGTTTACCAGTCACTTTTCCTGCTGCTAGTGATGGCACAAGGTGAATAGTAATGGTGAGCTAGCTCATAATCTTCCAAACAGAAGGTGGAGAGCAAACAATTTGACAAGATTAGTTATTGTGGACCACAGATAAAGGCTTAATATTTTAGCCAAGGCCTGTGTAAGCCAGGTTTATTTTGAAATATGTCTGCTGTCAGGAGCCCAACTGGCTGTATTTACTTCTAAGTTTAATCATATACAGAATTACTCTTTTGGTTTGAAAAGACACTGAAAGGGATTTAATAGGAATGCTTGTTTTGTGACGGTGCTTTTCAGAGGTAGAATGGTTTGCCCTGCCAAATTTAAGGCCTGTAAGTTTAATGGAACATTACAAACTGTTGGGCAGGCAGGAATTGGCAGCAGTGCCTGGAGTGATTAGATTCAACACTGTGGTCTGCCACAGTTTAGAGCTCACTGATGCTGCTAAATCAGTCTTTAAGACCTGTATTTTAAGACCAGAAAGGACCATTAATACCAGTCAGTCCAGCCACCTGTCTAATAGAGGGCACCACGTTTTACTTGGCCATTCCTGCGTCAGGTTTAAAACCACTGCTGAACTCCAGCATGTCGTTTAGAAAGACACCTAGTCTCCGATCCAAAAGATGCAGAGGGAACTTTGCTAAGCAGAGAGAGGCAGCCTGGTGCATCTGAACCACATGGAGTCTTTACCACTGTGATGATTTATGAATGAACTGTTACAGACATTAAATGCAACTGGCAATGTTTTTTAGTGAGTCAGTCAAAAATAATTTTTGTTCAAAAGGCAGGCTTTTGAGGTGACAAAAGTAATACCTGAATTGAGGAAAAAGAATAACTAAAGATTCACTGAACCACCCAGAGGGAAGAGGGCCATGCCTCTGTAGCCTGGTGCATAGGCCACTCTCTGCAAGGTCATACCCTTACATTCCAGGCTTCAATACATTGAATATTAAAGCATTTTATTCAATTGGAGCAGCTTCAACATATGAAACCAGGAACAAGCCACGCCAGCACTGGGTGTTAGCACACTGCTGCTCCACTGGGAGGGAAGCAGCTGGGGTCTACTTCCCTTCTACAGATAATAGAGCTGAACCAGTTTCCTCCAGCCTCTTGCAGAAATGATCCTACCCAAGCGATGGCTTCTGGGCAAGACTAGTATCACAGCAGACACTCTTCTCTGTGTCATTTGTCTCAACTTTTACAGAAAAGACCTGAAAATGAGTATTCCATTTAGGATTTGATTGAATATATGCAAGAGAAGGACTGAAGGAAAGGAGGTGGAAAGGAAAGGAGTTTTTAAATTCTGAGATGAAATTTATTTGTATGACCACTCACCAGTCATTCACTGAATCCTACTGCTAAACTGCTTGTAATGCTTTTGTCCAATGCATATTAGTTACCTAATATATTTTCAAATGCTTGGTTTCTGAAGGGAATTAGTGTTAGCAAAAACACATTCCACAAGAAGCCAGAAATCACACAAGTAAGGCCATCTTCATAGCCTGAGCCTAATCTTATCTACTGGAAAGATAACCAAGGGTTATAGTTTAGGTTTATAAGCCTTTATATAACATTTCCAAATCCAAGAGGGTTTTGCTTTTATCTCTAAACTCCTCCATCTGCAGGTAGAAGCTATTGTTTCAGCTAGTCTATATATTGCTTTGCCGATTAGGACACAGGCTACTTGAAGGATGCCCTTTTCTTTCAGTTAGGTATCCATTTTGGCTATCTGTGGGGCATGATGCCCTGGAAGATCACTCTGTGACACTTTTAAAAGTATGTATTTGAACTGATAATATAGCAGCAAGCCCCTCAAGGAAATCTTTTTATTTCTGTATTAAAATACAGATTCACCTACTTAATTTCAAATCTGTATTGAGGGAGCATTAAGCCACTGCAGTTCAGGACCCTTCACAATGATTCATCTTCTGCTAACTTAAAGATGATGATGGACCAGATGTCCCTTTCCTAGTTTGTGGGGTTTTATTATTTTCCCATTTCATGGAAGCACTGATATGAGCATTACAGAAGTAGGTATCATAGATAAAGAGTATTTCTAGCTCTCATCTTAGTACTTTTCATGGATGTAAATTCCATCTATCCCAAAAAACACAGGACTTTTTTACTTTGAATATGTACAAGTCAGTATAAATGCAACCAAAGTTGAACATATCCATCTGAATACCGAGTTTTTCATGTATTTTGTATGTCATTTTGTACTCATTTTGCATGCATACATACATTGATTGTGTAGAGCATGCTGAAGTAGCATTTGCTAAGAGAATGTATTTGCTAAGGGACAGATTTTCTTGAAAAGAAATAGTGAAGGTCACCTACTGGAATTTCCCAAAATCTCTAAGCAAGAAATTGAAATCTGTGAAAATGATGAGTGAGATCTTAAGAGGCTTTGTTGAACATTCCTGGAGGTGTCTGTCTGTCCTTGCGTGTTTGGATCTTTGGTACTGCATCAGAGCTGCCCACAGTATCATTCTTCCGTCTGACCTAAAATACAAACCCAAATACTTTCCTCTTTAATTACTTGTTTGGTTGCTTCTTGAGATGCAAATTCAGTGAGTGTCCATGTTTACATCTGAGGAGAAGATAGTGTCATATTGTGCATTTAATTTATACTGTGACGACTGTTTCCCCCACAAGCAAAAAGACAAATGTCATTTGGTAAATCTATGTCTTAGGATACAATCAAACATAGTCAGTACTGCTTTCAGTTAAGGAAAATATGGTGAGATTATACTGGCAGATATGTCATGATTGCACAAAGTAATACAAGTTGCTTTCTTCAGGTCAGTGTCTTACATATTTTGAATAAAACTCCACAAACAGTGAGACTTCGGGGGAAGTTCCCAGCACCTCCCATTCAACTGTTTAGATATTTAAGTTACCTTTGATCTTGAGGTATAAGATTCTTCCTTCAGTTTACCACAGATTAAAATGCTCAGCCTCCAAAAGGAGCTGCTGCAGCTTCACACCGGGCTTTGATGTGATACAAAGAGCCTTATCAAAAAGGAGTGATTCTGCCACCCTCACCCCTTGCAGGTAGTACATCATTGACACAAATGGCCATGTTAGCTGCCTTTTATTACTCACAAAGAAAAGTGTTGCATAGTGTGAGTCAGGATGGCAGAGTTGGGCCCTTGGTGAACAAAGAGTCCAGGATTATCATTCCAAAAAGCCCCCTGAGGCCCGTATCAAGAGTTATTAACCACTGATTCAGCCCATAGCATTATTTTGTAGGCTTAAGTGGGATTTCAGTGGTATATTGGGTCTTGTGTCTGTGTAAGGGTGAATTTTACCCTCTGTTATTTTATCTTATAAATAGCTGTTACAGTTTCTCTTTTACATTATTGTTTAAATCTCTTCCAAAGGTATGGTTTCTTAATCCCCTGCTGCTTTTTTTTTTCTTTCTTCTAATAAAGAATAAATAAATTTGCAAATCCGCACATGACTGAAACAAAAGGCAAATAAGCCCTGCATGGTTTGTATTTGGTGCGGGATACCTCGTTTTGATGATTTCAGTCATCATTCATTTGAAAAGCAGAAGCTATGATTGTTAAGCCTCATTATTTTCAATGAAGCCTGACAGTTTCAAGGTTAAACAGAAGACAGCTACTTTCATCCCAGTGGTATTTCTCTTCAAACATGGGCAGCTTTTCGCTAACTTGTTCTGCTCTGGTGTGCAGTGTCATTGCTTGGTCACAGAGTGGTGCACATCTAAGCCCAATTGCTGGACAGTTTGTAAGCAGTGACCTCCAACCTATGTCTCCCTGAAAGAAACCTCAATAATTGAAGTCATTTTCCCCAACTTGTATAAGCCTCACAGTATTTCTTTTTAACTGAACAGTGATTCAAATAAGGCATGATCTTGGGTTTTACTATTTTTCTCCTGTCTCCCATAAAACAATTTGCAGCCCAAACCTTCTGTTGTCCAGACAGTTTGAAATGTTTCTCCAGTGCTTTATGTCTCTGAAGCACATTAGAGGGGGTGCTAGTGTGAAAGAGAACTTCAGTGATAGCTGAAGTGTCTCAGAAAGCGGCAGTTCTTCTGAACATATATACATGCTGTTAAACATGAGAACTGATCTGCCATTGCTTTCTAAAATTGCACATGGACTAACAACTGATTTAACAGGGAAACTTCTCAGCAAGAGAGACTGAAGAAAGAAACTAGACCTATCAGTAACTGAGTTAAGAACCCAGAAAACATTGATTTATCCACTGTGAGAAAACTTTAAGGAGCAAATAACTTGTGAAAGCCCTGACTTTATACTTGCAATGACTGACTGCACTGTGTTATGACTGTCTGGGTGCTGCCTCCATAAAGACAAAGAAGTGCATTAGATGTACGCTAAAAAAAAAAAAGGAAAAATCCCCTAGTTGGTTAAAAAGAAAAAGTGATACTTGGAAAACTGAAGGGAGAGGAGTAGCTAAGCAGTAGTTTTTCATCTGTGCTTTTACTCCTTTAGATTCCCTGTGGAACAGCTAGAACCAGATGAACTTTCCACATACATTTCCTGGTGTCTGATAATTACATTAGGGTGGTGAATTCTTAATCTCATTTCAGGAATTAAGTCACCTGGTAAGTACAATGAAAGGTGTAGCTTCATGGTGCTTGGTGGTTCCTGGAAAACAAGAGTGTTTCAATACGTACCATGTGCATTAGTCATGACTTGTGGCAATAAATCCAAGACGTGTTAACTAGTTTTCCTGCACTGAAGTTACTAATGCACTCATGAGACAAAATTAATTTTGCAGTTTTGATAAAGCTGTGTTATTTTCATTTCCTATCTGCATTCCTCATGTTGTATAATATATTTTTTAAAAGAATAATAACTGTCTTTTCAGATAAGAAAAAATGGTCAACTTTGCAACAGTGAATACAGCTATTTGAAACTTGAAGTCTTTTTATCTGTTATGGAAGTTGTGTGTGTAATATGTTGAATGTGGCTCTAAATGTTCTACTACACACAGTATCTACTTTTATATAGTTAGTTTATTTGTGGGAGAGCTTTCATTGAAGTATTCCATAAAATATAGATAAATTGAAGAAATAGCTTGAATGCGTTTTTACTGCAGTGCTGAAGATAAATGTGTGTGCAAATGGAAAACCTGAACAAATTTAGCCCTTTGCATTTGCCTACATACTTTTAACAAAATGAAAGAAAAAATTAAGGCAGTTAGATGCTGGACATACTTATAGCCTGTGCCTTAAAACTAAGAGAGAATTAGGCAGCTCTCTGTCCTACCTACTTAGACTGTTAATTTTTCTGTAGTTGTGTTGGCATAATAATTATACAGGCCACCTTCAAACTATCATCATCCACATCCTCAGAAACTTCGCTTGTTGAGTATTTTGAAAAAGTATTTTTACATAAAATGCATGGGGGTTTAGACATGATTTTTACATAAAATGCATGGTGTAATTTTGTAAACTGGACAATAAAAGTATCTGTTGGCTAATGGGCAGGACGTTTTTTAAGGGGAAGCAACATCTAAGAGTTACCTTTAACAAGAGCCATGGACTACTTACATTTTGAAGAGTACATGAATTGAATGTCCTGCTTACACCGAAGTGTGTATGTGCCACAGGATTGCTGCACGGAGTTTTGTGTTAATGCCTTATGGGGACCACAGATCCTACATATACTACAAAAGAAAAATGAGTTGATATATATCACTGACTGCAAATGGGTTGGGTTGTAGTTTAAAAAGTTTTCCGTAAGTTGTCTGCGTTTTCCCTTAATGTCTGTCTTGTACAGTAGTGCTTTGTTTCTGAGCGTGACCACCACCAGGACAGCTTGGTTCAGTGCAAACACTGTCTCTTTCAGCCAGAACATTCCTAACGTTAGCTTCCTTTTTTTTTCTCTCCTCTCCCTCTCCCCTGCCCCCTCTCAGGTTGGAAAGGCTGGTGGACGTCCTGAGGAAGAAGGTTGGAGCAGGGACCATTAGGACCGTGATCTGATTGAAAGCTCTAGTCTAAGGAACCATTCACATCTGGTGACCAGGCTGCTTCATTCAGCACTGTGTAAACACTAAAGCCTTAACTTAGCAAACAGTTGTTAGAAGTGGGACACTCCAGCGACATTCCAAGCTGAGATAAAATCAAATCATAAATGTTAACTACTTTGCTGCTGAGTTCTGTGATTTGTTGAAATGTTTCACTGCAAACATATATTTGTTTTTAAGCAGATGCATTGTGACACTGTGAAAAATTATGTAGGTGGTTATTTTAACAGTCTGTCCTCTCGGTGTTACTAGATGATAGTAACAGCAAAGCATTTTCAAAATTTAAATCCCTCCTGTTATTTGTGAGACTGCAAACAGCCCAGTATTTATATGTTAAATGTATTAATTGATAAAGTAGGTTCATATTCAAGAAATACCTCTGACTAGTTTCTTGGAGTTTTTTGCCTCCTTGCTCATAGCCCATTGAATTGTAGACAGCGGCTGTGGCTACATCTAGGGGAAGGATACATGTGTAGCTTTATACAAGGGTTGAATAGCTACTGCTAGTACATGCATTCAAAAGAAATGTACAGTTAGGTTTCACTGGAGATACAGCTTCATAAATTGCAACATGAAAACCTTGTGACATTGTATGTAATCTCAGACAGCGGGGAAGGTTTTCTGTATTGTTTTTAGTCACTCCTCTGCCCTTTCCTATGATGGAAAATCTCAAATATTCAGAAACCACCTTATAGAGGAAAAATTCACCTTTTCAGTGTCAAATGGGTCCCGTACCCCTTTCCTACAAGACTTTTTGCCCACTTCATCTAGAACTCTGATTGCTCTGCAGGGTAAGAGTACCATCCAGGTTGGGTTTGATGCCAGACTGCCAGCCTTCCACTTTATGTAATCCTGAAGTGCCCTGGGACTGAACTCAAAGGCTGAAGGATAGAATCCTACAGGGAGGGGAGAAATTGAGGGTTGCAAAGGAAAATGTGGGGTACACAGACATAGACCTTATAGATGCAGGAGAGTTGGACCAAGAGTTATATCTGCAACCCAAACATCTCCCTGTATTCAGTATGTCTTTGTCACGTGGCCAAAGGTGAGCAGAAAGGTCAGGTCAGCACTCGTATAAACCTGCTCAGGAAGGCAGCTGTAATCTCTAAGCAGCCCAAATTCAGGAATGAATCTCAGGAGCACAATGGGCTTTAAGCTACTGCCACAACCAGCCACCTTAGGCAAGGTGGATGTAGCTCCTAAGGCTTCCACTTGCCTACTCTGCTTTTCCTTTAATGTTGTCATGCTGTCTTTCCTCTTAGTTTTTCCTTGTAAAGATGTCATAATTGGACAGTGTAGCTGAAGAAAATGAAATTTTAATTTTGGATAAGGGGAGACATCTCAATGCCTGTTTTTCCTTTCAAGTACTTCCATGTTAAACCATCATCTGCAGGCCTAAGATCATCCTAGTGTCAGTCAACCAAACCTAACCACTTGTAGGGAGATGAGTAGCATTCCTCCAAGTCAAATTTACCCAAGTCAATTCTAGAAACTTCTGAAGTGCTCTTTTTTGACCTTTGATCAATCCTAAGATAGCCAATGTGTCTGAAGTGTCTCCTCCACACCTATTCAGTGGGAAGAAAGTTTAATGCTTCCAGACTGGAGAACTATAACCTTCTCCCACCCCCCACCCCCCACGCCCCCCCGNCAGCGCTTAGGTGACTTAACTGCTCTTATTCCTACTCCTTCTTATTCCTGCTCCACTCATTGAATACTCAATGAGGACAATAGGAATAAGAGCAGTTTAGTGCTCCTGAGCTGTCAGCACTGTTGAATCTTTCCTGCTCTAAGGAAGAGGTGAGGAAGGAATAAAGATAAAAATCTGAGGACTAATATACTGTGCTAGACCACAGGTCCACCTAGCCCAAAGACTGCCTTTGGCAATAACCAATAGAAGATGCTTAAGAAAGGGTATAAAGTCAGGCCAGCACCAGTGACCTTTCTCCCAAATGGTCTCCCAGCAACTTGCTCTTTAGGGGCTTTCTGTGCTTGAGGTGGTGTCTTTGTACTTAGGTGCACTTTTTCATTATCTGTTTTCTAATCCATTTAAACTTCTAGTATCTACTTGTTCCTGTCATGAGGACTTATGCAGTTAATGATGCATTGAGTGAAAAAATATATCCTTTTCTTTGTTATGAACCAGCTCTGTTCATTTGCTATCACCTGGTTTTTGTATTAGAGAACCAGTAAACAACCATTCCCTGTTCATATTGTTTCCATGTTCCGTGTGATTTTACGTATTTGGCATCCTTCCTGCACCACCTCTTTTCCAGAGAGAACCCCTAGTCTCTTTAAAGAAGCTGTCTTACACCTCGTGGCCCTGTCCTACTATTCTGTTTCTTTTCCAGTTCTGCAGTGTTTTTACTGAGACACAATGAGATTTGTGCGTGGTATTCAAGATAGGGACAAATTGTGACTTTAACCATTTTACACTATTTGTAATCATTTTTAGTGTTGGATTTGTTTTATGAAATAATTTCTTGGAATTACTATTTCTGTAATAAAAACAACTACTCTAGATCTCATTCCTTAATTATAGTATTCAGCCCAGAGTTCATCACAGGGTATATGAAAACAGAACTGGTCTCTGAATGCATAATTTTGCATTTATGGGTATTGAATGTCATCTGTTGTTTTAGGATGCATTCCCTGGTGACCATGAGCTCCTCTACTATCTCTTCTCACAGCTCATCTTTACTACTCACAGTAACATAGTATCATCAGCATCTGATGATAGTACCTGATAATAGATCTGTTAGTATCATCTCCATGCTGAACATGGTAATATGAAATGCTAACATCTCCAAATTAACCCCCTTTTCAAGGTGATTTCTTAGTTAAGTTGAGCAACATGGGCTCTGGAACAAACATCCCTGTAGGACAATAAGGTAATTTAAATTCACTGTGAAAAACAATACATTTATTCTTACCCATTGTTTTAATCTGACCTATTTTAATCTAACTTCGAGCTACTTACTTTTTCTTGTAAAGGTCTTCCCTCTTACTCTTTGGCAGATTTTATGGGAAAGCTTGTTTACTACTTTAGAAATGCATGTTTAATAAATCAGGGCTTGTTTTCCATGCATAGATGTGCTAAGTTCCTCTTTCCCATAGGACTGTCAAGGGCTCCTCACTTTCCCCCAAGTCTTTCCACCTCTGAGTGAATAATCTTGTGAGCACAGGCTTCATGTAGCAAGGCTGTTTGACCTCCAGCCTCTTGTGTCCGCTAGCTTTGTTTGGGAAAGTAGGATCGGCCAGGCAAAAGCCTGGCAGGCGTGATGTCAGATGTCTGGCTGTAGGTAATATTTGATTCAGTAAAATTAGGTGATAATTTTGCTTCATGATTTTCCATTTGACACATTGTACCTAAGGTGAAAATTTTTTTCCTGACTCTGTCTTATGTCCTGTACAAAGTAGCCTGAAATTCAGTGCACTTTTTAGTTAGTGGTGTTTATCACCCTGTGCATAAATTACTCCGAAACATAATTAAATTAGGTGTTGATTTTTAAATTTGAGAAAATGTTTGTCTTCTTTGAAAAGGACCTTGGGAAATGTATTGTGCTGAGAGACAAAGATTCAGAAGGAGTTGGGTCCTCACTCTTCCTTGCTAACAACCTGGTGTATGGTCTTTGGCAAATCCCTTAGTCACAGTCATAAAAGGTAGGCAGCTTCTGAAGAGGTGCCTAGGCTCCTCAGGGGAGTTTACAAAAGCATCTGTGTGGCTAATGTCAGAACACTTTCGCTTCTTTGCCAGCTGAGGTGAACAGCAAAAGTCACACAGGTCCAGTAATGTGGGCCCAGCCTTTAGTGCCCTCAAGTGAATTTCTGGCCCCGTTGAACCCAGTCTGAGTTTTGCCTTTCGGTGTAACAAGGGCAGGAATTCTGGTCTGGCAAGTAGAAGTAGGCAATAATAATAACATGGGTTAATTGGCTTTTATCATATAGTTTATTCATTGAGAACTGACTGATGTCTGCGCAGAGCTCTGAAAGTGAAAAGAAGCCTGTCCTTGAATAGCAGACACATGCAATTGTCACTTCTGTCCTAATTCATGAGAGAAGAATGAGATTGCATCAGATTACGTACCAGGAGCAGCAATTCCTTTGCCTCCTGATGGAACAGCAGTTCATGATGAAAGGTGGCTCACCAAAGGCAATGCTTATGGTGAAGGTTGTAATAACTGGTCAAATTAGTGTCCTTACTGTCTTGAAGATCACCCAGATACTCAGAAACGATACGGGATTCTGAGATTTTGTGTGTTTCTTTTGATGATCCTGCAGCACGTTATGCATTGGAAACCATTTCTGGTATATGCCAGGGTAAAATATGTAAATAGCATCATGTTGGCTGGGGATAAGAGCGTTATTAACGCTTTTCGGCCCTGTAATTATATTCATAGTAAGCCTTCCCTAAGCCCTCGCTAATTAACAATATTGTGACAAATCAACTTTAACAGAAAGGAACTGTGGACCTTTAGTCATTTAGTACTGTTTTTTCTTTCAGGCCACAGCCCAAAACTGGTGGCGTGGTTTTCTGTACTGGTGTTGGGAAAACTGCCAATATTAAGTTCAGAGCCAGCTCAGTCTTGTTAGTGGACTCCTGTAGATTAAGTCAACTTGATTCCTCTTTAAATATATTCACAAAAAAGTAAGATTCTTTTGTTAATGATTAATGTAGGGGAATATTAAAACTGCTTTCAAAAATAAGCCATCATACTGAAATAGTTTAGTAATGTCAATATGTTGTCATAGGTGCATTTATTCATTTATTTGTCCCAAATCACAGGATGTTTTACAAGATACCTTAATTTTTAAATTAAATGGCTTTATAAATATTCTTATCAGGTGATTAAGAGTTTTAACATCTTTAATCCACGTACACAAATGAACTTGCTATCCATATGTCGGGATTCCTCTGTGTCTTTATTTTCTCCATTTAGAAAAATTCCAGATGAGGGCTGTTAGGTTTGTTGGGTTTTTTTATTTTCAATATGTACCCCAGAAGATTTTCCTCCCATGCAAGAATGAACTGTGAGGAACATGAAATCACTGACCGGCAGTTGCTCTGATACTGTGCTTGCTACGATCGTAGAGTTACATGTACTGACTCTTATTGCTGTACTATTTCACATCAGGTCTGCAGAACTGGACTTTCTCTGTTTGTTCTTCTCATGCATTAGTAAATAAAATGTATTCACAAGTCCAAAAAACTAAAGTGTTGTTCTCATATTAGGTTGATTATAAGTCAGCTGTTGAGCTTCAGTGGTCTAAACATTTCATTCTTTAGTTTTGTTCGGGGCACACGTGTTCTGGGAGGTTTTTAAACAAATACTTGAAATGGTTGAAAGATTTACATTGCCAATGCCTAGCTAAATATGTAGTCTTTAGAAAAGACATGGTTTATTTTGGCACCATTTGAAAAACTCAAATATTTTAAACATTTGTTAAGTTCGAGCTTGCACATTTGAACTAAAAGTTTGCATTCCAAAATTGCATCTCGGGTTACCTGTCTCTCTCTCTCTTTTGTGTTTTATAATCCCTTTATTAAAATAGTCTACTAAAAGGTGTTCGTTTTGGAGTGTGATTTTTTTTATTGTTAATTGTAAAATATTGCCATTAACTTACTCAATTTTAAGGTAACATTTACCTGATAACTCTATTCAGCTAAACATCAGAATGCAAAACCAGAAGTATTTTCAGAAATTAGGGCTTCATGTTGGTAGCCAAGACTTGGCTGTAAAATTAAATACGGGAGTAACGGCCAAATCCTTCAGCACTTTACTCTTAGTCGTACTGTCTACTGTGATGAGTAAGTACTAACCCTGGTGCTGAGTGCAGGGCCAGGCAGCAAAGAAAACAGGTTAAAAAGATGAGCTGAACTGATAGAACAGAATACCTCAATGAAAAGGAAAAGCTGTCTTTGACCTGGAGATGGTTGTCTTTTCCTTCCTTGGCAGAAGGGAGGGGCAGGGGCAACATTTATTCTAATCTTTTATGTTATCAAAAAAAAAAAAAAAAAAAAATCACCTTTTATTTTGTTGCAAGTTTTAGCCTGAAACTTGTACTGAAACTTTAAAAGTTGAGACTATATAAACTGAAGCAAGCATATTTTGCTTAAAACCTGTGAGAACCTCTGTTCAGCAAGTCCTGGAGCACACCGTTAACAGTTGGGCACGTGCTTTGGTGTGTTGCCCAGCCAGTCACCAGCTGCAAAGGGTCACACTCATTTCTGAGAAGCTGTCATCAGGAGGACTTTGGCATGTTCTCTCCATGGTTGTCTTGGGCCAAAGGTCTGCGCAGTGTCACATTCACAGAGGTTCACCATTATTTGAATGGCTTCTGAACATGATAGAAGCAGACCCATTGTCACATGGTAAAATAACAGTATACCTGATCAAATTGGTCACAACTGCTTCCCAGTGGTCATTCTAAAGCAAGGTTATGATAGCCCTTGCAAAATGTATTACATGAATTTGCAGTGATTAATATTCACACATGAATATGCACACTTTATTTCACATAAATTAGAAAATTTTAATTGTTTTCTGAAGACTTCAAAGGATGTAAACTATGGTATATTTGTTCATGAGCTAGGTATTAGCAGAACTAATTTGAGAACCAAACTTGTAAGAAAAAAAAAAAGAAAAAAGATGCAAAAATGAAAAACTACTTTGGTACAACTCTGATCCATTGTCCAAAGCCTCGAGACCTTGTTCATTAGTATTTGACTTTCACTGATGTTGTGCCACTATTTCACAAGTTTTGTCATCAAAGAGGTAAACTGTTTTCAAAAACCAGTCTATGAGAAATGAAGCTACTGGTGGCTAAGTTGATATATATATATTAATTTAGAAGTTAATATCTATAAAGAAGAATCAGCTTTTCAAAAAGTTAATTTCTTCACTTGGATATTTAACTTATTCAGAGAACATACTCAACTCAGATGCAGCCTCTGTGAAAGTATACTAGACCAGAAATAGATTAATAAACAGTAGGAAGTCTCCATCAACACATGCTCATAGCACTAATATCACCCCATTTGGTGCTTTAACTGGCTATAAAAAATTATCAGCTTTGTTTCTTCCACTTTATATAGGGAAAATTTTGTCTCTCACCCTGAGCATTCTACCAATGCACAGAGAACATCAGCGTTACAGATGATGGTTACTAAACATTAGAGGTAGAGTTAAGCAAGAGAGGGAGACATTCAAATAGATGAAGATTAGGAATGTGCTTAGTTATGTCATTTGTTATATCAGTTTTCGAATGGCAGTGCAGAAAATGAAATGCTTCAAGTTATGACTGTGTTATGGCAGACCAGGTCTACCACACAACCATATTCTCACTAGTGGGGACGCTACCCTCACCCACAGTCCAAAAATGTAAGGCTCCATATCCACAGTATAGGATAAGTATTTGGAGCTATGGTGCACCAAAACACTGTATCAAACATTTTGGCCCTACGGTCATGAGCTCAAATCAGCAAACTGAGAAAGACGTAAATAAATCATAGCTTTGAATGGGACTCTTCTTCCTATTAGACAAGGAAGGCACAAATCAGGACACCTGAACTGCCCTGAAGTGCTGAAGTGCAAGACAGAAATTAAATTTTGAACAGAACAGCAGAAAGAATGGGTGAAATCCAAAAACACATGAGTGTGGAAGCTTCACCTGCTTCAGACGTAGAAAAGGGGGGAAAGGTTGTTACAATGAGTGGCAGAAATACTTTGCTTTGCTTACCCATAGAAGTCTTGAAAACTTCATGGAAGTCAAAGCAAGATACAGCTGTAGTATCTTGAAAGTAGGTGTCTTGCTAAGGTTGATGTTGGTGTGTGAGCATAAGGGTAGGAAATTTGTTGAAATTTCAATTTGAAATTTCAGCCTTTGCTGAAATTTGTTCAGTTTTTTCACTAAATTCTTGTTTGATACGGCAACATACCTTGGCTCTAAATTTCAAGTAAATCAACATTTCTAATTAACATTTAGCTGGTCTGGCCATTGTATTATCAATATGAAAATTGGCAGTGTCCCCTCTACTTCTCACAGGCTGAGCAGTAGAAATGGCAGTTCTCCTATTGCTAAGGCTTACTTGTTATAAATATGACACAAAAAGTCACGGTATCAAAATAGTAAATATTGAATAATACTTAATAGGATCGATCCCTTCTACAATTTTCAACAATAAATCTCAGCACACATTTAAAAGGAAAATCAATAACAGCAGTACTTTATCCTTAAATTGGTAAAAGAAATGCCTAAATGGGCATTTGACTGTACATTGCATTTCCTGGCTCTGGGCCTGTATAGAATTGACTAACGTAGACTGAAGATATTCCAGGCAGATCTTACCACCTCTGTTGGTACAGTCAGGGCTCCTAGATGTCAGAGCACTATTCTGGCTCAGAGGTACTCATGGAATGCCACCTCTAGCCATCCACGTCTTGATCACATTTCTAATTGTTCCCATTCTCTGGCTTAGAAAGTCATGGCTGCTTCTGTCCAAGTAAGGAGAGAATGAGCAAGGTTTGGTCAACCCAGCTGATTTTAGTTTACCTATCTTAGGCATTGCCAAGCTGGCTGGTCGGATGCGTGGCAGCTCTGTGTAGGAGGGCAGTGGCAAACAGCTTGAGGGGCTGCAGCCTTTTCAGGGGGCCGGACTGGTGACCACTGGGAACATCTGGAAGATCCTTGCTAATTTACAAGCTCTCAAGGATTCATTCTGGGCTGTCTCCATTATTAGTCCAGGATTATGAGTTACTAATGTATAAATAAAATTAAGGTCCATGTCTATAGCAAAGTTGTAATTCGGTGGCTTAAATTTTAATATGCCTTTATTTGCTCGGTAGTTGCTTCAAGTCAAGCTATCAAATCGTATCAGCAACAAATTTTATATGTACAAAAGGAATTTTGTAGTCTTTAAGAAAAATAATACCACTGTTGTACTGCTTTATAGACTAATGTTTGGCTACTGGGCCATGGAAAAATCTCTAGAACTGGTTACAAATTCCCAGTAGAGTCAACAAAACTGAATTGTACCATCCTAGTGTATTTTATTTTTTCCTCTTGCCAGCTGCAGCAATGATCAGCTTTGCAGAAGGGAGAGGTGCTCCCTTGGAAGGAAAGGGGAACCTATGGATTTTCAGGACATCCAAAGATACAAGGATGATACTGTAAAAGTGAGTGGATTTCTAGGGGATCTGTCATGGGGAATGGGGCTCAGAAAGGTTAGTGTAATCTTGGAGACCGACTGTCCCCCCCAAGGGATATTATCCTGTGGGGGCAGCTGCATTGTGTGCGGTAAATGAGGTTCAGCAGCAACACAATGTAGGCAGTCAAGCCTTCTGCCGACTAGATGCCTCATGTTCCCCCTTCCATAGGGGTACAGGATTCTTCACCTGGTGCACACACATGCTCTGCCAAAGTAGAGATGCTCTGCTTCAGACCGTATGACCACTTGGGCCCAGACATCCACTATATTGATATGAGTTCTTCCTTAATTCAACAGGTCCCCATAGAAGCCAACCAAATCAATATTGTTGAGACCAGCTGTGACCAAGAGGGGTGGTGCTGCATGTGCTGGTGAAACAAGCGGGGAAGGAAAAGTTAAGACAGAAATGGAGGGAAGAGGGGTGGAGGGTGACCATGCTTTGTAGACCCTTGTAGGGTCTTAAGATACCATCTGGCTGTGTGGTCCCAGCAGACAGGGAAGCACTAGCCTCTGTGTCCTTAGAGGACTAGAAGCAAGTTTTTAATACCATTCCCTCTTTTGAGTACAACACCTGTCTGTGCCTGGAGTCACCTCTGTTTTACTCAGGCAATCAAATCTCAGCCTAAGCCATTTACAGAATCTGCCTGTTGGACTACATACAGTGTTTCTGCACATCCTTCCTAGAGCGAGGAACACATTGCAGGTGCATGAACCAGGGCTGTGCTCAGCTGATGGCTGCACCTCTGCTGGAAGAGCTAAGACTAAGGCTGTATTACCAGGTCAGGCTATGCAGGCAAAGCAGATCCCTAGAAAAAAAGATGGCATGGAGCCCTCCATGGCTAACCACGGTGCATCTGGGGCTAGCTCTGCAGTAGTCCCTGGGCTGGGCTGCCTGATAGTGGGCAGTAGAAGTACATCTCTGTTTTGTTTAATTTCTGTGGGATCCTAAGTGCATCAAGATTGCTCTGGGACATGAACCAAAGCACAGAAAGTGGAGCTGGCTGGGAGGTGGCTTTTTAAATGCACCCCTAACACAAACAAAACACAAATACATCCACAAATAGATGTATCCTGAGCGAAATCTGCCTCAAGAATTCACTCTTTGGAGATGTCTGTCTGCCCAGCCTTTTGCAAGTCACCGGGCTCACTGCTGGGCTGCAATTCCTCAGTTCTGACCCAAAGGCATTGCATACAGAACTAACTGCACCCATTTATAGTGCTTTAAGAATAGAGTTTGCTCACCTCCTGAGAGCCCGAAGTGCAGGAGAAGCAAGGACAAAGATGTGCAAACTCACCCTGCACTCTGTGTTAAGCGAAGGCTTGACTAAGGCTTGTGCTGTCCATGTGCAGGGATATCTGTGAAGGGTGAGGGGGACTGCTCATATCTGCACAACTACAACATCAAATACTTGAATACAGCAACAACTGCCATAGCATGTGCTGGAATGAAGGCCAGAAAGCTGCACAGTTTTGCTCATCTTTGATCACATAATGGAGAAACTCAGTTCAATTGCTTTTCAAGCAGCTAAATGCCCTGCTTCCTCCACATTTTGCTTGTCTGCTCATGATAACTTTATTTCCCCAGAGCTCTAACAGCCACTAGAGAAAGACTCTTATAAATCTGAACTGACTGTGCCTAAAGAAAATACACTTTCATCACTGTGTGTTTTTGTGAAATCCCACAGGACTGTTCTCAACAGTCCTATACAGCAAATCCACAACTGCTTTTTGTAACCATCCACCCTGGTTTTCAGTAATGGCATTATCTTTGTAACTTTCCAGTCATTGAAATCTCGTCTGCAAATGACTAATGTTACATGTTACAGGGTGTTTCATCCAGAACTTCACCCTTGCACAGCCTTGTTTCCTCTAGAGCCAACCATTGTTATTGAGTGACCTGCTACCTACTCTCTCATTAAATTTAGCAGTTTTTTCAGTGCTGTTTACATTTTATCTTCTTAGGGCTCTTCTAAAACGACCTGCTACGGGTGTCTAGCTAGGCACTGTGACTACTGCTTTCCACTAGTAGTAAAGTGAACCGAGGTCTGGCAGGCTGAGCCACATATTACCCTCTTGACCCAGGATGTGTAGGACACCTGTCATAGGCATGTCCTGTTCCTTCCTTCCACCCCACCCACCCCATTCTGCTTGCAAAACCTGTAAATGATGTCTTTATTTCCTATTCAGTTACTCTTTTACTTACATGATTCATATACAACACATGTATCTAGCTAGCTACCATGTCAATTTATGGTGATTGTAATATATGCATATAGTATAGTTCAACTCAAAGAAAACTGTTTCCTTGGCTTGAAAAGGTATTGTGCATTGTAAAGGTGAGAAAACCTACAGAATGGTTCAACATGCAAAAACCACATGGCAAGCTCCTCCTCCTTGATTTACTGTTGCTTTTCTGGTGCACTCACCCTAGGAAAGCTGGATACCAACCAGAACTGCCTTAATTCCAGCAGCCCTAGGTCTCTTACACCTAAAGCAGGTCCCAGGCTTTCAGGTGGAATGACAGATGTGTGGAGAATTACAGATCCCTGACTAAAGATTCCACAGAGAATCTATTGCTGTTATTGAACTTGTGTTCTAGTCTGTCTTCTTCCAACTTCAGGCCAGTAGGTCTCATTGCACTTCTTTTTGCTGAGAACTTACAGAACAATTTACTACCCCAAATCCTTCCCCATTTTGATTATTGGGGACTGTAAATAGATTTCCAGTAATTTTCTATTGGATAAACTGAACAGAGTGAGTTTCTGATACCACTTATCAGATATGCTCAGACAGTAATGCATTTCTAATTCTTGCAGATGCTTGGCTTGGACACAACACTCCTTTCCTGCTCTCAGACATAGTCTGTATGGAGCTGATCTCTCCCTGCCCTTACTGTGTACTTTCCTGGGTCCGAGGACCATGCTTATCCTCTAAGGCTCAGCATCATGCCAGGACCTCATGCTTAGTGTCAGTCCTAGACAGTCCATCAGAATACACGTATTTGTGATCTGTTCCTCCCTAAAATTTTCTGGATGTGGAAGAGATCAGACAGAAAATTATCTGAGGCAGAAAATGATAATTAAAGAGTAAGCTGAAAGAAAGATAGCAGAGTAGCTTCATTAATGCTAATGTCTGTGTCCTATATTTTTGTTGCTGGACCATGAATCTTGCCCAATATGGAAAGAAATGCATCCCTGTCCTAACCATCTGAAAGTCAAAATTGCTGAAGCCAAGTACATGTCTCCTAAGGCTGCTACAAAAAAAAAAAAACACCAAAAAAAAAACCAAAAAAAAAAAAAAAACCCCACCACAAAGTGATTGTGTAGTTAATCTTGTTGGTTTAGTTGTGTTCCATGGTGATTTTAATTACACTGTAATTTGAGCTAAGTCAAAGGATGGTAAGAATAGTGGCTGGATAGAGGTTAGTGGAATGTAAATGGAAAGACGTGATCTGGGGGGCAAATCTGATGGGCAGGAATAGTGCTTTGCTCCCAGGGAGGGTGCGAGGCTGTTCTTGGCATGAGCATGAGAGGAAGCTGTGCCAAGAGGCGGGCAGGGCTGGCAGCGAGGAATGACAGCCACTGAGTAGGAAGAGTGATACTGCACTGATCATGAAAAGAGAATGCGAAACACTGCACTGATGCCGGTTAAGAGGGAGGAGGTCAAAAGCAGGACTCAAAGGTATAAAGAAGGATATCACAAGAACAGAACTGCTGACCTGAATGTCAGCACTGAGCAACTACCCTCCCTGGCAGGCATTTCACAACATCTATAAGGCTGAATCTTGAATTCACTTGAGTTTTGCCCTACCTGACAGCAGTGTCTGCCCTTCAGAGCTAGAGGGATATCCAGCTGGTAACTTCAGCAACGGGATATACAGCAGATATCCTGCTGGTAACTTCCTGGACCTTCAAGTCCGTCAGTAATGGCTGCATTCAATCATCAGCTATGGCACCAATAGACCCTAAATTGCTACTCTTTGATAAAGCAATGCTATCAGAGCTGTGTGGTCTGCAACACTTAGAAGAAACATTATTTAGGTGGACAGACATGGAGTAGCAGTAGTTTTTGAGCAAAGTATTCCTAGGAATGTTAATACTTCTGTTGGAATACATCTAGCACAGATACTTTGGACTGTAAAGCCATGTAAGATGCGTCAAGCAATCATTCCTAAGTCCATGCTGCAGCCTTCTTATGGTAATGGGGAGCTACTGAAGGTCATTCATTTTACTGATAGGGCAAAATACTTTATTTTGATGGGGAAAAAAGAGGCAAAGCTCAGAAAAGAAAGGCTATTTTTTATGTTTCTATAGCATGTACTCTGTATGTGACAAATGAGTCTTATTACTGCCAGTTTGTGCTGGCATATAATATATTTTAATGTCTCATATATCTTAAAAGACAAAAGCAGTCACAAGGATGACAAATGGCCCCAAGTGTGGTGGAGCTGACTGCACCCCTCTAGTTAGAGAGCAGCACATGGGTGGAGGTTGAAAGCCGAGAACTCACCTATAGCAAACTCGTACTATCTCATGGGATTGAGACCACAGATTTCCCCTTTGATTTTCAAGAGCTCTTGTGATACCAAAGAAAAGCCAGCATTAAATGTGTGCCGCCTTTGCCCCTGCACTTTGGGGAGCTCTTATCACAGGAGTGACCATATTTTTGCTTTCAGATTTTGCAAGGACAGAATCTATTGGACTTTCTTACCGTGCCTGGGCTCTAAAGCAGAAGACTAATGATGCACAGGTTGCAAAACATATTCTATGAAGTTTGCTTTGTGAAGAAGCCAGTCCAACCTATTTTTTTTACTTTTTTTTTTCCCCAACAAAAACAGGTCTCAGAGTAGCTAGCTGAAAGCCTTGTTGCTTTTTTCTGTTAGATACAGCAGCAAATTTTGTAGATTTAGTAGCAAAATTCATATTCTGTTTCCTTCTGTTATATATCTGCATAGATGAGATATTAATTTACCTTTTTTCCAAGGGTAAAGGTATGGATTTCCAAGCCATACAAAGCAAGAACTGTGCCATTTCAGTAAAAATTACTTGAATTCTATGTATTGTTTTTATAATTCCACTTTCCACTCCCATATATCAGCATTTTTTCTCTATAGACTCTGTGGCTTCTATGCAGTCTTGGTTTTGCTATAGCCGTTTCTTGACAGCAGGATCAATCCTGCTCCTGCCAGGTGCTGAAACTGCTGAACTCGTTGTGGCTGAATAAAAGCTGTGGGTGCGACACCAGCAGCTCTTAGCTCCCCTCTGTGGAATGCTACATTTGTATTAACATGTATCTTTCTTTGTGATTTTTTTTTTTTAACTGAAAATGATGCCCTTTAAAATCTCTTCCTGGAGAGAGAGAGAGAGAGAGAGAGGTTCAGAGCGAGAAAAAAAAAATACACTCCCCTTGGAATTTAACCTTAATTTGAACCAAGATCAGTGAAAGAAAAGCACTTTCGTGCATTGTTCACCAGCTCCACCCAGCCAGCCCCTTATCTAACCTGAGCCTCTATTGCCTATAGCTTTGTAACTTTTGCAGCAGTACACTCCACATGCTCTTACATGCTTTAAAACTCACCTGGAGACACTGTGACATTATAATACCAAGAAACACCTAACGACCCTACCTTCAAGTCCTTAGACTGCAGAGTATGGTAGCAGGGACTGTACTTCCACGGCTTTATAAAGGGCCTAACGCGTACTGCAAATAAACAGCCATGGTTATTCCTGACCACTGGCAAAGGTGACAGCAGCTTCTGAAACCCCTGAGTCAGCCTCTCCCCACACCCCAAACCAGGGAATATTTAAACTTTAGTAGCTCCTCGTTTTAACCTGATTCCTTGGATTTCTTTTGCCTTTATAGGGAAGCAGCCAACCCTTCATTTGCATGACGTCAGCTCAGGGTCAAAATTCAACCTTAAACACACACATAAAAAGGCATGCTTCCTTGTTTGCTGTTCAGAGGCAGACTTCCACTGTATGTCTCCTATCATCTGCACTGGGGGCAACAGCCAGTAGATTGCTTTCCTATTACTTTTAACTTCCTAGAAAAGGCAGACAGCTGCTCCAGGTGTGGTCCACCTTCCTGCTGCTTCCTACCCCTATCAGCCATCTGCTCCCTGCAGTCATCTGCCTCTCCCAGCATCCCTCAGTTTCTCCTGAATTGTGACCACTTGGCTCACCTCCTCCCACTTACTTTATATCCCTTTCTTCCATGTCGTCAATCTTTCCTCCAAGCCCACATTATTCGTTAGTCCCATCCCTGCTTCTCTCACGCTCCAAAGCTGCAGGCCCTCTTCCTAGTTCTCCAGGGTCTTCTGTGAGCCTGGCTTCCCCAAGCCCATGGCCCTTTTTGCTAAGTGCTGTCTCCCTTCACCTGCAGGCAGATGTGGCAGGCACCTGGCAGAGGGCAACGGGTGGTGCGAACTCTGCTAGCAAAAAAACGTGTCCATTATCTGGGGAGCAGACTTCTTAAAACTGAAGGCGGGAATCAGGCATTCATGATGACTGCTCAAAATAAAGACCAAATATCG
The DNA here is from genome assembly GCA_013400335.1 of Eurystomus gularis. Lineage (NCBI taxonomy): Eukaryota > Metazoa > Chordata > Aves > Coraciiformes > Coraciidae > Eurystomus > Eurystomus gularis. Next base: position 151,955 of record VZZY01015730.1, read on the forward strand.
TGCAGCTCAGAAGGAAAGAGAGGATACTATTAAACGCACTGGTGGCTTGCCACGTAACCTCCCTTTTTTTAACAACCACCGGCTGCTTTTCTTCTAAAGAGGTGTTTTGTGAAATGCTGTTTATTTTTGTTCTGGATAGCCTACTAATAAAACCCTTCAAGGAAATACTGCATATAGCGTTGTTCTTACACTCCCCGAGTGTTTGAAGGACCCCTTGGAATGAGTGTGCACCAGCAGATAGGAGAGAGGAAGCAGGAAAAATCAAAATAAGAAATATCAAGGAGACACGGTCAAGCATGAATCATTTTGGTCTTTCAGTTGAACCCGAAGCAAGATCAGATTTCACATCCACCCTGGACGGGGCTGGCATTTTTGTATACACTACAAACCTATTGGCATGAAGGTGGCTTGATTTCACGGATAATTACAGGGGCCACTGGCATATATTTAAGCCCGTCTTAGACGAGGGGCTGGGGGTGTTTGGGGGGG